>JAJPCS010016029.1:33282-44354 GCA_021164005.1 Willisornis vidua nigrigula | reverse complement strand
AACAGGTTGCAGGTGGGCTGAGATCAGCCCCAGGTGGTTGTGGTTGAAGCTGTGATTGTGGGTCTATAAATTCTGGGTCTGTCAGAGGCTCCTGCCTGAGGTTCTGGAGGGTGCAGGGAGGCAGCCAGACCATTGTAGGAGTCCTTTCTGAAGTGTTTCAGCTGGAGTTTTGGCTGTTCTGCAGGGAGGGGAGTGTGTGGGAGGCTGTGCTGCTCTAAGGATGCTTCTGACAGTGCCAGCTCTGCTTGATTTGTATCATTTCGCCGCTTGTCAGTGTAATTTCCTCCTCTTTGAGACGGAGCTTTGTGTGCTGCACCCAAGGTAAGATGTCTGCTGGCACTATTAAGCTTGTTATCCTCTTGGTGGTGAAGGAAGCTGTCTTGTTTGCCTTGAAAACTTTCCTCCTTTTCTCCTCTTTCTGCCATTTGGGAATTTCTTGCTTTCAGTCTGAAGTGACTCTTTTCAGCTTGACAGACCATTAGAACGAGCACTTATGCAGTTTTATTATACCCTTGAAATACACATTACGTTAATTTGAGAGCTTAAAAACTTTCTGGGCAAACTGTGCCTGACTTGAAGAGGTGGATTCTTGTCAGATCCTCCATCCACAGGACAATTCACATCCTTGATGGGAAGGACATCAAGAAGCCTTATAAAAGCTCAGTCTTCTTTCTAAGTATGATGCATTTTTTTTGTTAGATATTTAGTCTTGTGGATCATCTGGAATCCTTTTGGAATCAGGTGGATTTTCTGACGCATCTCCTTTCCTCTGCTGATTATGGATTCCCATCCTGACCTGTGTGGCAAAGCTGGGATGAAGGTTTATCTTAGACTTTCCACTGGTCTTGGGGACCAGCAGCATCCTGCTTGCTGCTGGTGGAGGCTGTTGATGTGCTCACTAATTGCTCTTTGAGCCGCTGTTTTAGCTCTGAAAGGGCAGTCCACAAACACTAATGACTCTTTGCAGGCCAGAGCTCAGCATAGCTGATCCCTCCTAATGGCCCTTCGAATTCCTCATAGGTTTTATGTATTTATAAACACATTTAGGACACATTATTCTTCCACTCAGTAAAACCATCTGTAATTATTGCCTGTAATTGCTGGGTGAGGATAAAGTGAATCAACTATCAGGCTTTTACTGCTGGTGAACTCAAGCAAGGAGCATCACTTATTCTAACCATGTTTCCAGGAAGATGTGAGCTCAGACAAAGCAAATTGTCGTGGTCCTTTATTGCTGATATATTAAAACTGGGCAACCTTCCTGTACTGTTAATTATTGCCTTCCTAGGCCTTAGTCCAGCAAAACACTTTAAGGAGATGCTTAACTTCAAATCTGTGAGTGGTCCCAGAGAAGTTAATCAAGTCCAACTGCTTTGACAGTTGTGTACTGTGGGGTTTGGAGCTTCAGGTTTGACTTGTTCTGTGGAGCTCTGTAACCTGTCTGGTGACAAATCTGTTGGGTTCAAATGCAATGGGTGTTAAGAGTTTAGGCAGCAGCATTAATGATCAGAGGCTGTTCTCTGGTTGCTGGGAGTTCTTGATACCTCCAAGAAATGCTGGAAAGCTTCCCTAAAGCTGTGAAACCTTCCCTGCTCTCCAAAGAACTTCCATGGATCCCAGGATCCCTGTAAGACGGGTGATCACAGAAACATAGAATGGTTTAGGTTAGAAAGGACCTTAAAGATCATCTCATTCTGTCCCTCTGCCATGGGCAGGAACACCTGCCACTATCCCAGGTTGCTCCAACCTGACCTTGGACACTTCCAGGGATGGATACAGGGGCAGCCATAGCTTCTGTGGGCAACCTGTGACAGGGTCTTACCATCCTCCAAGCCAGCAATTCCTTCTCAATATCCCATCTAACCCTGTCCTCTGGCAGTGGGAAGCCATTCCCTGTGTCCTGTCCCTCCATCCCTCATGCAAAGTTCCTCTCCAGCTCTCTTGGATCCCTGTTAGGTAATGGAAGGGGCTCTAAGTTTATAGTATTTAATTCTTACCATGACCCCTACTGCAGGTTTGGCCTGGGCTGACAATCCCGGATAATTCCTGAAGGGAAGTTCTGGCCAGGTGGGGGTTGGTCTCTTCTCCCAGGCACTCAGCAATAGGACAAGGGGGCACGATGGGCTCAAGCTCTGCCAGGGGAAATTGAAGTTGGAGAGCAGAAAAACTTCTTTGCAGAGAGAGTGCTCAGGGATTGGAATGGGCTGCCCAGAGAGGGGGTGGATTCCCCATCCCTGGAGGTTTTTCAGCTGAGCTTGGCCGTGGCACTGAGTGCCATGATCTGGTAAAGGGACTGGAGTTGGACCAAGGGTTCGACTTGATGATCTCGGAGGGCTTTTCCAACCCAATCCATTCTGTGATTCCTGGACATGCTTTGGAAGGCTGTAATTTCCAAGATGGAGCATGAACAATCCTGCAGAGTTTGCAATTTGGGAGGATTTTTTAGGTTTCATAGGTGTGATTATTCTGTAGGGTCTGAGGACCAGAGGATGGGTCAGGGTCTATTTTATTTGCCAGTGCAGATTTAGCTCTGTGGTTCTTATTCTCGATCCCATGGGAACCTTTTTTCTTGACAGAACTAGATGTTTAAGACATTTTCAGCAGATTTTTGTCTTTGATTGCTGGGTCTTGACTGGTAAAGCAGTAGGAAAAAGGCTTAAAGTAACGTATCCTGCTGGGCTGTCAGTCAAGAGAACCAAGTTTCCATTTTTTTTTTTCTGTCTATAACTCAACACAGAACTTTTTTTCCACTCTATTTCTCCAGTCCTTGTTGATTTGTCAACCTGCATAAATTAGGCACGTTATGCAATGGGTGGATAGTTCCCAAATGGCTTAAAGAATTGGTGGCTTTACTTGTTTACAATCTCTTTGTGTTTTTGTTTGCAGCTGTTAACCATCGATGACAACTTCTGTGGCCTGGACATGAATGCCCCTTTGGGAGTATCATCCATGGTTCGAGGGCTCCCCATTTTCACTGAGGATGGAGACAGGATGACCTCAGTCATTGCCTACGTCTACAAGAACCACTCCCTGGCTTTTGTGGGCACCAAGAGTGGGAAGCTCAAGAAGGTAAGACCTGCTGTGGTTCTCTAATTCAATTTTTTCATGTTTTTATGGTGATTTGAGGTGTTGTGTTGAGTTGAGCACAGTTGTTGTTGAGCACAGTCCTTGTCCTAAGGTGTTCCTATTTTGAGGATAGAAAAAGTATTTTGGTTGGCATAAAACTTGTTGTCCTTGGTTTTGTCTTGGTTTCAGAGGTAATCTCAGAAAGGAGAAAATCCTCCCTCCAAATTGTTGTTCATCAGAAGGTTGATGTTTCTGAAGTCAAACCACAGAGACAGATTTGATATAATTCACATCCAACAGCACTGTCTGTGTTCAGACCATCTCTAATTAAGTAGCTGATCACAGGGTATCTGTGCAGGCTGGAGGAAAACTGATAGTGGCTGAAATTTAGGAGACAAGGATTCATGCTCTGGAGATCTTTGCTCAGAGCAACGTGACTGGACTGTGACTCCACCACGAGTCCAAGCATGGGATTAGTGGTTGCTCTGCTTATGTCAGGCTGGGTGCTTGTGCTGAAGGAAGAGCATTTTCATCAAAAGAAAGCTGTGCCTTGAAGGATAATGAGCTTTATGTTTATGGTTGATGCCACATAAAATCAAATGCAATAAGGAGTGTATTGATGTTCCTCTCTGTGGCTTCTCACTGGAAACAAGCCCTTTGCATGGCAGCAGCTCTGTAGTTTGCCATGCAGGGCAATAGCAGAGAGGCCTGAGAGGTGAAATCCTCTACTTGTGGCTTTCTCAAGGGAAGAAGAGGTATTAAAATGACCTTCTCATGCTGTTGATGGAGACTTTGCCTCCGTTTGAACCTCTCTGTGCCAGTCTGAAGGTGTTTGTGTGAATGCTCAGCCCAGGAGTGGGGTGAAATATTGTCTGTACAAGGAGATTGTGGCTTTGCCATGGTAATGGGGAGAAGTTGGGAAGGGAGATGGGCACAGAGCCTTGAGGGTTTTGTTGGCTGTTGCTCTTTTTGAATCCTTTTTGTAAGTAAAGACTTCCAAACTGGGTAAAGGAACTTTGAAAAGGAGACCAGCTATGGCTTGTGCAGAGGATGGACAGAGCTGACAAGAGGAAGGAAAGGAATTGTTTGTTCATGGATGCTTAAGGAATGTCTGAAGTCTCTGGTTTTATTCCTCTACCTGTTTCTTCACTTGATAAGAAAACAGAGCTGTAAATTGAGATGGCATTTTCCTCATGCTGAGGGAGGATTCCAAGGGAAATGGGATCCTGCCCACTGGCAAATGTCTCTGGCTTTGTTTAACAGAGGAAAGGCTGTGGGTGTGTTTGAAAAGAGATTTTTTTTTCACTCAGACAGGTGGAAAAGGAGCTAAATTGTTTTTTAAATGGTCATAATAAAAATAATCTCCTCCCCTGACTAATTAGGTTTTGCTTCCCTGTCTGCTGTGATATCGTAATAAACTGTTCAGTTCTCCAGTCAGTCTCTTGCAGGGAGGGGAAGGGGGTAGCTGAGATCTGGATGGTAAATATCCAAAAGACCTTACCAGTTAATCACTGCTGCCTCTGCACTCCCAAGCTTTTGGTTTTTCCTTTGGCTCCAGGAGGAGCAAACTCAGCCACAGCTCTGCCTTTGCAGAATCCAAGATCTGATTCTGTTTTAACAGGGGAAAATAGGAGGGAGAGTTCTCCATGCTCTGCAGAGTGTGGTGGGGAGCAGGGACAGCCTTATAGGGTAAAGAATGAGAACAGGGGAGCTGAAGTGGCTGATGTAATTTGAGAGCTTCATTTTATTCCCTTTTTCCTCATGTGCTGGATATTCTGCCTGTGGTAGTTGCTGCCTTGGGTGTGTGAGTTGGAGCAGGGCTGGAGCCTTGGGCTGAGACCTTTCTTGGATGAATAAATCACCACCAGACAGACAGAACACAAAGCCAAATGGAACTCCCCAAACAGGTGTGATTGTTTTGGACCTGTCGATCCAGAGTCCTGGAAATATTTAGTTTCTTGTAGGCTCAACCCCATCCTTGCTGTGACTTCTGCAGTCACAGACTCTGCTCCACACATTGTCCTCTTCCAGTGCTCCTGAGGGCATCTGAGCTCAGGGCACCAGCCTGGTTTCCATTTTGGGTGCCACATGAGGCCAGTTTGGCATTCAGGATTTTCACTTGATGCTCCTTGGCCCCTCTCAAGACTTTTTGCCACCTTGTTTTCCATCCTGGCTCATCAATCAGCTGCTGTTGAATAGAAGGCAAGGAAAATGCTGCCTTGGGATTGCAACTTCAGCATAATCCATCCTGTTAGTGTAAAGTTTGATTTTGTGTTAAAAACAATAGGAGGTTGGAATAAGCTTTGTAGGATTAGACAAAACTCCGTGTTCCAGGGGACAAATTCCAGGAACAATCTTTATTTTCCCTACTCTTGGATCCTACCAGGCATAGGATGTCCTGCTGCTTCTCCTGGTGCAGTGCAGCTACTCAGTCAAACTGCAGTGGAATATTTTGGGTCACATGAAAGAAGAGTGATGAGATTATCTCCAAGATAGAAGGATTTACTCAGTGGTTGGAAGACTTTGCTGCCAGGATGGTTTTGGAGAAACTTTCCATTTTTTTTCCCTGCAGTTTCAGTGTTTTCCTCTGTGTGTATTTTTGTAAGAAAGTGGCAGACTGTGTTATCTGATCTTGATTTATGTGATCCACGAGTTCTCTGCAAAATACCCCCAGTCCTAAAGCAATATCTGTTGGTTGATATACAAATGTCACACGTGTCAGGGGAGTTTATCCAGTGGCACAAAATATTGGGCTTTACAGGAGCATATCATTAAAATGGAAACTAGCAGCATATCAGGAATGTGCCCATGTAACCAAGACAACAAAGGGAGAAAAGAAAAGGCAAAAACCAAGATAGAGACAGGGTAGGGAAAGTGTGAGTGAAAGCAAATGACACGGTTGGCCCCAGCTATTTCACTGCCCCAGGCAAAATCCATTCTGCAGCCCTTGCTCCTTCACAAAGCTGCATGTGCAGCCCATCAGGAAGGCACTGAATAATGTGCTGGAGAAATGTTCCCTCCAGTTCTGCTGGCTTGGCCACAGCACAGCCTGGGCCTGCAGAAGGAAGGAATAAATAGGATAAAAATACAGAGCTAAGGGAAAGAAAAATCCCCCCCTGTCCATATGGATTAAAGGTTTCCTTTAATGCCTCTGGATTAAAGGATGGATGGTGGTGGCATCTTGGGGATGGAGATGGAGTGGACTGGGAGACAGCTGGATTCAGTCCTTTGCCAGAAACTTCTGGTGTGTTTCCACACCTCACTTTCTCTCCTGCAATTTGTAGAGAACAATTCTCATTGCTCAAAATGCATTTTAGAGAATTAACACAGTAAGTGTTGAGATGTGTGAGCATATCAGAGAGCTTAACTCAACCAAGATGAGATGGGATGGAAAAGCAGCTCCTGACCACTTGTGGGCATTAAGGATGCTGTGGTGTTGATTAATGAGGAATATTTAATCTTCCAGTGCTGTGGTTTAAACTCAGTATCTGTAATTACCTCCCATGCTGGCCAGCCCCTGGTGTGCCCTGTGTGTCTGTGCCATATCAGGAAGTGTTGCCACAGCTTCATAATCCAGGTGCCTGGTGGATTTCCTTGGAAATTGGCTCATAAGTGCCATGGGGAGTGCTTGGGACAACACCCATGGCTGGGAATTTTTGATTCCTTTCAGGTTATACAAAAACCCTCACTTGAGTTTAGTCTGTTTAGTCTGTCTACAAAAGGCACAGGAGAGATTCCCAGGTATGTCCTTCCTGCAAACCACTTTGCTGTAAAATCCACCTGCCCAAATTCACTGGCTTTTTATTTTCCCTTTGCTCCATCTCTTGGCTCTTCACTCCAGCGGCAGGAGAAAACCAGAGATGTACCCATGGAGATGTTTTCTAGGCTTGGTTTGGAATTTCTTTTCCTGCTGTGTCTGGCCAAATCATGTGCCACTAATACCTGTCATCACTAAGGGAGTGTAGCAGGATTCCATAATCCTTGTTTTCCTTCCCTAGGCATTTAATTTATGGGTCATTACTCTTGTGCAGATCATTTCCAGTCAAAGAAATACAACTTACCTACACAATTATTCTGTGTGCAGAGGCAGGTGTAAAGCGTGAGCTGAGCTTACAAATGGCAACCTGGGAGCAGCCCTAGGAATTGTACTTCCAACAAAACAAAACTCCTGGTCCATTTTGAAATGTTTATTTGAAAATGGAGCAGTAGAAATTTCCATTTATTTAAAACTCCCCCAGAAGAAACAGGATTTTTTAAGTTCATCCAAATATTTCACTCAGCCTTTTCTAAATTCTTTGCAGAGACAGAACTTTGGCTTAAACCCCAACACTTTCACTCTGTGGCCTATATTTCATTTTTCATCAAATCCCATCAGTTTGCAGTCTTTGAAGGGCTTTTTAGATCTGGACTTGCCATTGGGGGTGAAGGTTTTTTTCACTCATATCAGGCAGCTCTGAAATCTGGCCAGAGCTTCCAACAGGTATCAAGACTATTTAGGAGAAAAGTCTCAGTATTGACCAGTTCCAGAAACAACCCCCTGGATCACCCTGAACCCTCCAGACTTTGCCTTCCTTGGATCCAGAGACAAAAACACCCCAGGGAAAATGTGAGATCTGAAGGTTTGGATTTGCAGTTCTCATTTTGGCCCATCCCACAGTGGTGTGGGGGAAGATTGGCTTTTTCTGATACGTGATTGGATTGGACAGCACATGCAAGTCTGAGCTCCTGCAGGTTTTTGGATGTGTAGCTGTGGCTGCCCTGTCCCTGACAGCTCTCCTGGGTGGATGTACAGGCTGTTTGTAGCCCACGTGCCTCAAAGAAGGAGTAGGAAGTGCTGACAGGTATTGATGGGGTCAGCCTGTGGTTTGGAGAAGTGCCCCTTGGTTTGGGGAAGGGTGAGTACAACTTCAAGGGGAACCCAAACCTGCAGCTCTGTTACTGTCATGGATCGCTGTGATGAGTCCTTTTCCCTTCATAACTTTCCCCTCATGTGTGGGGTGAGATCCTTTCCCAGAGAAGGGTTTGTTCTGCTTAGCAGAAGGCAGGTGAATCAATCCTGGTGGGACTGGCAGTGTGTGAGGTCCTTCCCCCAAGTGCTGAGTTGTGTCTTCCCCATCCCTGCAAATGTTCAAGGTTGGGTTGGATGGGGCTTTGAGCAAGCTGGTCTTACTGGAAAGTGCTCCTGCCTGTGGCAGGGTGTTGGAAAGACACGGTCTTTAAGGTCCCCTTCAACCCAAACTATTCTGTGTTTCTATGGGTGGGCAACAAAGGAATGAAATTAGAAGAGGAGGCTCAGAGGTGACCTCAGCACTGTCTGGAACTGCCTGAAGGGAAGTTCTGGCCAGGTGGGGGTTGGTCTCTTCTCCCAGGCACTCAGCAATAGGACAAGGGGGCACGATGGGCTCAAGCTCTGCCAGGGGAAATTGAAGTTGGAGATGAGAAACAAATTCTTTGCAGAGAGAGTGCTCAGGGATTGGAATGGGCTGCCCAGAGAGGGAGTGGATTCCCCATCCCTGAAGGTTTTTCAACTGAGCTTGGCCGTGGCACTGAGTGCCATGATCTGGTAAAGGGACTGGAGTTGGACCAAGGGTTGGACTTGATTGATCTCAGAGGGCTTTTCCAACCCAATCCATTCTAGGATTCTATGAAATGGAGCTTTTCATGCAAAGAAATCAGAGCAAGGTAAAAGGGTGCAAGAGATGAGCAGAAACCCACAGGTCAACAGAGCTCTGAGTGTGTTGGTGATTCCATGATGTTCCCTCATGGAGAGGAGTATCTCCCTTTTCTCCTCTGACACCTCATCCCCCATCCAAGGAGCTGGAGCTCCTGTGGCACCCCTGGGTTTGCCATGCCCAGGATGGCAGTCTCGTGGTACCTACAGGCAGAGAGAGAGATTCTCAGTGTTACTCTGGGCAAGTGGGTTTCTAAATACACACAAGACAAAAAGCCCTGCTCAGTTTTGATATTCTCTGGGGGGTATCTTGCTGCTGACAGCTCTGTGTGAGTGTCAGCAGGGAAACTCTGCTTCCTTCTCCTTCCCTCTGCTGCCTTGAAAGAGTCAGAGTTCTTTTGAATTTTATTTTTTTTCCCCCCAACTATTTGGCAAGTGGACTTGACTGCTCTGAAAACATGCTGGAGAAGCTCTGGCTCCTGCTGGGAGGATGGTTTCTGCAAGAGGGGCTTGTTCACCCTGGCCTCTCCTCACAGCTTCCTAAATCAGCAGGAGTCTGGTGCTTCACTGACTTGTGATGGAGCGATGCTGGTTCCTCTCTGCATCTGACATCTGGGAAGGCTGTGGTTGTCTGTCTGCTGTGGGGATGTGCAGCCCCTCTTGGAGAAGTCATTGCCAGCTCAGATGCCTGAAGAGCAGTTTGTTTTCCTGGCTGTAGCATTCAGAAATTGGGGGTTTTTGTAGCTCTGGTGAGCGTGGCTCTTGATGCTCATGTTGGGTGGTACCAGTAGGGGGGTGGTGGTAAATCAGTGTGGGCAGGGAGGCCCATTTGTCATGTAGAAATTATTGCCTGGTGATAATAAAGTCCAACATGATCTCAAAAGTGTTGGGGGAATGGATATTGTCTTTAAGGGTGAAATCAAAGGTGCAAGCCTTGTGCATCCTGATTTTTTTGAATGATTCAGGTCGAGGATTGGCTGGCTGGGGAGCAGCTCTCCTGTAAAGTCCTTGGGCATCCTTGTAAGCAGCAAACTGCACATGAACCATCAGTGTGCCCAGGCAGAGAGGCCAGCACCACCCTCAGCTACACAGACAGGGGCCCTGCCAGTGGATTGAGGGGAAGGTGATCATCTTTAATTCAATTGCTAGGCCGTATCTGTGCCCAATTTTAGGCTCCTCAGAACAAAAATCTTGTTGATCAACCAGAACAGGTTCAAGAAAGGGTGAAGGGGGCACTCAGCAATAGGACAAGGGGGCACGATGGGCTCAAGCTCTGCCAGGGGAAATTGAAGTCGGAGAGCAGAAAAAACTTCTTTGCAGAGAAAGTGCTCAGGGATTGGAATGGGCTGCCCAGAGAGGGGGTGGATTCCCCATCCCTGGAGGTTTTTCAACTGAGCTTGGCCGTGGCACTGAGTGCCATGATCTGGTAAAGGGACTGGAGTTGGACCAAGGGTTGGACTTGATGATGTTGGAGGTCTTTTCCAACCCAATCCATTCTGTGATTGTCCAGCTGCTGGAAAACCTTCCCGTAAAGGAGAGGATGAGAGAAATGATCTTATTCAGGCTGGAGATAAGAAAACATGGAAGGAAAACAGCATTCCCAGGCCAGCAAGGAAGTTATTGAGAAGACGGAAATGGGCTCTCCACATTCATGAGTGGAGAGAGGATGTGAGACAGACACAGGTTGACATGGAAGCACTTAGAGCTGGATATGAGGAAAAGCTTTTTCCCATGAGCAAGAAGCAGTCACTGAAGAAGGTTGCCATGGAGGCTGTGCAGTTGCCAACCTTGGACATTTCCAATGCCTGAATGGACAGAACAACCTGGTTTGCTTTCTGGGCAGTCCCTTCCAGCCTGGGTTTAGCCTGTGATCCATCCTTTGCCCTAAACCACACCAAGGGGCCCTGTGTTCAGATTCTGCTGCCAAGCTGGTGCAGCCAACACTTGTTTTAAATACTCACTAATGGTTTCACCACTGTTTTATCTCTCACATCCTTTATTTTCATTACTCTGGGACCTCCAGCTACATCTTGTCCCTGTCTCACTGCAGCCACCTCACTGCTCATGTCAGGGTCTAACTGCAGTAGGGAAAATCCCTTTTTTTTCCTCTTTAGGAAGGGTTAGAGCCTGATTTTGACAGAGAGCAATTAATTTTCCATGTCTCTCCTTCAAGTCCCCCTCTCTGCTTTCTGACTACTCAGCAATCTCTGTGCTGGTGTGCAGGGTCTGGCTGAGCTCTGTTTTCACCGAGTGTCTTGTGTGCATATGTGGAGTGCTGCTCTTTTTTTGGGGAGATTCTGCTTAAACAGTGACTCAGAGTCTTGTCAGAGATGGG
>JAJPCS010016029.1:2238-19325 GCA_021164005.1 Willisornis vidua nigrigula | reverse complement strand
TTGAGGGGCTGGAGCGGGGCCAGAGAAGAGCAACGAGGCTGGAGAAGCGACTGGAGCACAAGTGCTGTGGGGAGAGGCTGAGGGAGCTGGGGGTGTTCAGCCTGGAGAAGAGGAGGCTCAGAGGTGACCTCAGCACTGTCTGGAACTGCCTGAAGGGAAGTTCTGGCCAGGTGGGGGTTGGTCTCTTCTCCCAGGCACTCAGCAATAGGACAAGGGGGCATGATGGGCTCAAGCTCTGCCAGGGGAAATTGAAGTTGGAGATGAGAAAGAAATTCTTTGCAGAGAGAGTGCTCAGGGATTGGAATGGGCTGCCCAGAGAGGGGGTGGATTCCCCATCCCTGGAGGTTTTTATGGTGAGCTTGGCCGTGGCACTGAGTGCCATGATCTGGTAAAGGGACTGGAGTTGGCCCAAGGGTTGGACTTGATGATCTCAGAGGTCTTTTCTAACCCAATCCATTCTATGAAAACACCATCCTGAGGTGTCACAGGCACCTGAATCCTGAGTTGAAAGCTGTTGGGGACATTTTCATTTACAAACCTTCCCTGCTGCGAGCGCCGCCTCCTTTAACACACCGGCGTGTTGGTGCCAGAGCTTTGCTGATGGAGCATCCCCGATTTCCCGGGAATGCCGCGCTCTGCTCCCTCCCAACAGGTTGACCGTAAATCACGTTCTGATGCGGGGATAGAATTTCCCTCCAGCTGCTGGAGCAGCGGCACATCTGGGGGCCTCCTGTGCCTCTTAATGGCTTCGGGAAAATGAAGCCATAAAGGTTCTGATGTTGTGTTTTAACCCCATGGCCCTCGTTTCTGTTCGAAGGGAGAGTTTTAAAACCGGCTGTCTGCATTTTAAGTGTCTCGGGGTGATGTGCCATCTCCCAGCAGCTTTTATGAAGTGATTTTAGTTTCGAAATTGAACAAAGCCGAAGCATCTTTTTTCTTTGTTTTCCTTCACAAAAGACGAATTGACTCTCTTTAAGATAAAAAAAACCCTCTGACGCGGTTGAACATTTACATATGAGAGAGAAGTCGGTGCAAAGCAGAAGGGGAAAGGGAAGAAAACTCATCTCACTTAGCTTGGAATTTCCTGTGTTAAGTCAGTAATTCTTTTCTAAAATGCTTTTTTATTTGTCTGTAAAGAGCAGTTTTCAGCTCTGGTCACCCTTCGAGGGATTGCGATTCCCACTCCCTCCCAAACTCCCGTCTGTTGGGAAGTGTAATGTTCATAAAGACTGGGATGTGACTTTGGACACTGAGCTCTTACTGCATCACAAATGTTGGTATTTTAGGCTGTGCGAATCCGTAGAAATCAAGGATTGGGTCTTCTCCTAATCCTGCTCTTGTAATGAATACCAGTTCCTTCAAAAAGTTTTGTGTGTTCTTTGAAGGGATGGGAAGTGTTTTGATGCTCCAACCAAACTGTGATTGTCTCTGCTGAGTGTTGTGGATGCTGCTGAATGTGCCACTTGGAGGATCAATAATGTATTTATCCCCCCAGCTCTGCAGAGAGGTCTGGAAGTGGGACTGTCCCTGAGTTGCAGAGGCAGCAGAACTATTCAGGCTCTGTACTGAGGTGGATTTACCTGGAAAAGAGGTAGATATTTCATTTTAAGAAGGTGGTTCAGATCACCTCCTAGTCAGGATGTCCTTGTGTGTGTAGTCAGTGGAGTTCAAAGCATCACTGATGCCACCCCTGGAGATACCCACCTATTTTCCAGATAAATAACTCAAATGTTTAAGAGGAGGGTCACAAAATGCTCTTTCTGACATCTGCAGGGGTGTGTGACTCCATGGGAGACATCACAGTGGAAAAGCTGGTCTTGCACAAGCTACACAAGTTGTGGCACAGGGCAGGGATGAACCTCAAGGTCCCTTAATCACACAAATTATCCTTAATGGGTCTTCCTGCTGCACTCGGGAAAGAAGAGCTTTTCCCTGTCTCTGTTTCCATCCTGAATTGTGTTTTACCCTTGGTAAACAGGACTCCCATCCTCAAATCTGCTGATAGGCTTAACATGCCAATTCTTATAGAAAGACAAGTAAGACATGCCAGCCACACACCTGCAGATGATAAACAATCATTTATTTATTTAACTCATTATTAATTGCAAAGGACGACCCTTCACTCATCTGTTATGAAATGTATTGACTTCCTCTCTCCAGGTTTCCAAGAGACTTGTTGATCCAGCACACCCAGCACAGATCCTGAGAGGGCTCTGGGTCAGTTTTTGAGCAACATGGGGGGGTCTGATGTTGGTGCTAATGAGCTTGTTATGAGACATCCACTGGTATCTCTCGTGGCTCTATCCTTTGCCACCATGTCCAGCCTGTCTGCAATTAGGAGCAAGGTCTGTGACATTGTTGTTTATACTAAATCTGCAATGAGACAAAAATGTCTGATTTTCATGGAATGCAGCAGAAACTCCTGATCCACAGACTGTGAACAAATTGTTCTTCTTTATGGCTCAAATTCTTTAGAAGTCCCCAAGGACTTACTTTTGAAAACTGATTTTTTTTTTTCTTCTCAGAGTTGCTGCTCATTTTTTCCAGGGATTTAGAAATCAGAAAGGTGTTAGCTCAGGTAGTTGAAGCTACAACGTTGGGTTGAGTGCTTACAACAAGGGTGTGTCAGGTAATTGATCTACTGATGGGGTAGAAGATAAAAGAAATGGCTCTGATAGATGGAGATACAAAGACCTGGTTCATGTTTCCTACTTATCATAGAGTCAGAGTCGTTGAGTTGGAAGGGACCTTAAAGATCATCTCATTCTACTATCCCTGCCATGGGCAGGGACACCTTCCACTCTCCCAGGTTGCTCCAAGCCCCATCCAACCTGGCCTTGAACACTTCCAGGGATGGAGGGTTCAAGCTTGTCCAAGGTAACTCTTTTCTGGAGCTATAAGAGGTCAGTCCTAATGCAAAATGGAATTCCAAGATGCCAGACCACTCCTGCAAGTGCTTCCCTCTTTGGTCATCCTCAGTTAACTGGAGAACACAGGGATGGAAGTGACCTCAAGAAATCCTTGGACCTTCTCTGCCCCAAAGAGAAGCCACTGTAGCTAAACTATTCACTGTCTAGAACTCCCTGAAGGGAAGTTCTGGCCAGGTGGGGGTTGGTCTCTTCTCCCAGGCACTCAGCAATAGGACAAGGGGGCACGATGGGCTCAAGCTCTGCCAGAGGAAATTGAAGTTGGAGATCAGGAAAAACTTCTTTGCAGAGAGAGTGCTCAGGGATTGGAATGGGCTGCCCAGAGAGGGGGTGGATTCCCCATCCCTGGAGGGTTTTAACCTGAGCTTGGTCGTGGCACTGAGTGCCATGATCTGGTAAAGGGACTGGAGTTGGACCAAGGGTTGGACTTGATGACCTCGCAGGTCTTTTCCAACCCAATCCATTCTATGATTCTGTGATTCTCTGGGATGTTCAGGTCACCTTGGCCATTGCAGTGTCTCCCCTGGAGTCCAGTGGTCTGTGCCTGACTTGGATCACTTCTGACTGTTGGGTTTGCAGGTTTTGCCCTTATTTTATTCTAATGAATGTCACAAGCCTGCAAGTTCTATCCTATATCTGGGGACTTGCCCTTCTGGGGGATTATCCAGCTATTGTCAGACAATTCATCTGAATTACCTCATTCATTTCAGTCCTATTCACACCCTGCGATCCATTATCTTCACCTTTCTTCCCCACCATGAATATCATCCAAGCTGCTCGTTCTTTATGCCCTGGAAACTTTAAATGGATAGATATGTTAATTGGTATCATTACAACAAACGGTCCCAGTCACACTGCAATTCAGCAGAACCTTTTTCGTGTTGCCATTTAAATGATGAGGGGTTTTTTCTTTTTTTTTTTCTTTAATGCCACTGACAGCTACTTGTGTTTAATTCATTTTGATTTTGTTAGGAGGGGGAAGTTATCAGGATTGTATCATTAAAAATGCATGCTCGGGTTATTCATGCATGTTTCATACATCCCTGTGTATGATCCATCATAATTCCACATTAGCCAATGGGGATACCAAGTGGAAAAGGGTCTGCTGAGCATACATATAATTCAATTACACCCATGACGTCACATTGATTGGATTCTTAATGACACCTCCAAGCCTTGCTGGGAAAAATGAAGGTTTCCACTGAGGCTGCCTGTGCCTGGGAGCACAAGGTTTGTGTTACTGATCCAAACTGGCAGAAGTTTGGATGTGGTAGGAGCTGGGCTGAAGGCCAGATGTGAACCAGCTCAGGCAGTGGCATGAACCTTGACTGCCATAGGAGTTGTGCTGATGGGCTGTAATGAAGAGCTGAGATGTTCTCCCTGCTGTTTTATTGAAGTGTTTTTACCAGAACAGCAGTTCCTGTGGCAGAGGGACTAGGTGTAAACGCTGCAGTAAATCCTCCTAATCTGGGATAACTCTGCTCACACTGGAGCACTGGTTTGGTTAAACCCCCTTATTGATGGGTGATGTGGGGCAGTGCATGGTGAGAAGACAGATAAAAAGATTGAAAGAAGGTGCAGCTGGTGGCACCATTACCCTCTTGTTGCAGATCCTGACTCAGGATAAATTGGGAAACACTCCTCCCTCCCCCTTGACCTTCACTATGCTCTTTCACCCTGTCACTGAAATGAATCTCTTCTTCAGAGCCTGCTGGCAACCTCCATAAAGAGAAGGTGCCATTCCTGGGGGCCCAGGTGGCACAGGACAGAGGTTGGGGGATGTAGAAAGATCCAGTACTGGAAGAGGCTTCCCAGGGAAGTGCCCTAAGCCTGGCAGATGATGCCGTGAGAGCTCCCCCCAACAAAGCAGGACTCTGAGCCAAGTTAGTGTAGGATAAGATAAAAAGTAAAATCCTTTAATACCAGGCCAAAGGCCCACAGGAATACCTGGTGACATGCACATGCTCCTCAGTTCTAGTTTCCATGGCTTTTATAATATGATCCCTCCATTACTTTACACATTTCTCAGTCCAGCCCTGGTCCTGCCCCTGGTCCCACCCCCAGGAATTGGGTCTGGGGGGTCAATGAGACCCTCTGTCTTCATCATCTCCTCTTCCTCGGGCTTTTGGAGTTCTTCCAGTTCTGACTTCTGGGTCACTCTGACCTGTGTTTATGTTTTGTTCTGTGGGCCTTCTGATAGCCCTCAGCATTCTTCTACCTTGAGAGAGTCTAAACAAGATGAAATAACTAAAGGAATTTGAGCTCCCCGTTCTGGGACAGGGGTAGTGATAGAAAGACATTAAACTAGAAAGATTAACCCACTAAAAATCTACTTTGCTACAGCTACAAGTACTTTTAAAATCTATAAAAATGAAAAATTGAAAAATCAAGAACCTCTTTGGCATCACAGAGCTCAAGAAGCACTTGGGCAAAGCTCTCAGGCACATGGTAGGACTTTTGGAGTTGTCCTGTGCAAGGCCAGCAAGTTGGACTTGATGATCCTTGTATGTCTTTTCCATCTCAGGATGTTCTAAGTATGATTCTGTCTAAGGGAACACTTGGATGCTGCTCTCAGTTTGGGTGTCCTGGCACTGCTGCTTCTTGGCATTAGTCAGGTGGAGCAAGGATTGCTGATGCAGAGTTTTCTTTGATGCTCTTTAAAAAAAAAAATAAAATTAAAGAGGAAGGCTCTGCATCCCTCACTGCCTCCCACTTCAATATATTTAAAAATAACTTGCTTTCTGTTAGTACATCCCTGCATCTCTCTGCCTCAGCACTTTTGAAGCTCTACTGAATTCCAACCCAACAGTGGATTATCTCCATTTTATTGGTGCTGGATCACAAGCCTAGAGAACTAAAAAAAAAAAAAAAAAGAAAAAGTTCAGTTTATGATCATGGCCAGGAGAAGAAATCACTCCTGCTCCTGCCTCCTAGACCTCTGCTTTAAGCACATGAGCATTCTGAGTACCAATCCTATTGATTTTCAATTATGGCTCAAATGGAAGTGGTTGTAGCTTTGTGTCAGCCCTCGGGAGGATTTGACCTGTCATCTCTGGCGAGGAGCAAGAGGGGGTGGATTTGTGGTTATGGGGCTGAAAGTCACTCCTGGGCAGAAATGGGTGTCAGCTCTGCTTGCTGAAATAACAAAATCCCTTTTTATGGGGTTGGTGGTGCTCCTGGGGGCAGGGCGTGGGTGTGTGGCATGAAGGAATCAGGGCTATAAATACAGAGTGAGTGTGGCATGACAGAAAATTATTGTTGGCATGAGTGTGGGGATTTTTAAATTACATGGGGAGGTTTATTTTAGAGGGTAGCTGGGCTGAACCTTGGTGGCATTTTTAGCATGGGCCAGGCAGAGGCAGATGAGAAGCTGCAAAACTCACGCTCTTCCTTCCCTGATTTTCAGCTTGGTCGGTGTTTTCAGGTGGCTGTGAGTGTGCACTGGCACACACACACACACTCTCCGTGTTTTGAGGGTGTTTTTCTCCTTGGATCTCTCAGCCCTTTGTCAAAGCCAGGAAGGAGCATGTCCACTTTTCTGGCTGTGGGTGCAAAGGAGTTAAAGAGTTTATAGAGGCAGATTAAGATCGGAATCACAGAATGGTTTGGGTTAAAAGGACCTTAAAGGTCATCTTGTTCCAACCCCCTGCCATGGGTAGGGACACCTTCCACTGTTCCAGGTTGCTCCAAGCCCTGTCCAGCCTGGCCTTGGGCACTTCCAGGGATGGGGCAGCCACAGCTTCTCTGCCCAACCTTTTTCCAGGACCTGCCCACCCTCTCAGTAAAGAACTTCCTCCTATCATCTCATCTAAATCTAAATCTCTCCCCTTTCAGTTTAAAATCATTCCCCTTGTCTTATCACTGTCTGCCTGGGTAAAAATTCACTCTCTCTTTTATAAGCTCCCATTAAGTACTGGAAGCTTCTGCCAAGGTTTCCCTGGAGCTTTGTCTTCTCCAGAGTGGACACCCCCAGCTCTCCCAGCCTGTCTCCAGAGCTGAGGGGCTCTGAGCATCTTCCTGGCCTCCTCTGGGTCCCCTCTAAGAGGTCTTAGGCTCTGGATCTGGATGGAGTTCTCCAGGTGGAGTCTCACAAGGGCTGAGTAGAGGACACATCTTCCAGAGATGTGCCAGAGATCATGACACATCCCCTAAAGACAAAACAAACCCCCCAAAACAACAACAAAATCGACAGAAAAAAACCTACAAGGGTTATTATTCTCATCAGCCTGTTCAAGACTTAGAATGAATTTCACCAGGTTTAGATTTGCCTTGGACTTGATCTGCCCTGAACCACCTCTCTGCCCCGGGTTCATCCTCTGCTTCCAGTCTGTGGATGTGTCTGTTCCAGAGGCTTTCCCTGAGGGCCATGGGGATGTTATTTATGGCAGCCCTGCCCACAGCCAGGCAGCTGGAGCCAGTGTTGGGTTACCATCACCTGCTTCCCTCCTGGTGCCCCTTCAGAGGGTGCAGCAGGGCTGGATCTCAGCCTGGGGTGGGGTGGTGACCCTGAACCATCCCTGCCCTTGGCCACAGGGCTCTGTCCTCATCCTCAGCTTCCCCTCGGGGCAGAGCCTGCAGGGAATAAAATGCAGCAAGGACCTGAATTACATCCTGTAGGATCTTTGTAAGGACTAAAGGGAACATTCCCCAAGGCAATTTTATACCTCTGCACTTCCTGTGTTTGCCTTGTTAATAACATCAAAAATATCCATAATTTCTGTGCTGGGGCAGGGCCCCTTTGGGGTGGGAACTCTGCTGCCCTCTTGAAGATCCCACAGACCTTTTTGGGGTGCTGCAAGTGCTGAGCATCCCCAAATGGTGAGAGGGAGAGGATCCCAGTAAATGAAATGTGAAGGTCCTTGGGGTGGAGGGGAGAGAAGGCTGTTCTGAGCTGCAGTTTTAATCTCACTTCTTCTCCCTGGAGGGGAGCAAACAGCACTACCTGCCTCTTTTCCACCCTTTATCAGCAGCATCTGGCATTATCACATTTGTTACATCTCCTTCCAGTGCTGACATGAGAGGACATCTCCCAGGGTTGCCATCAGGATAAGAAGTAGCAAATTAGCAAAGCCTCAGTGCCTGAGTCTCTGAGACTCTTTCCTTTCCAGTCTCAACACCAGCTCTTTGGTGCCCTGGAGCAGTAGGACAGCAAAGGTGACCACACTGCTCCTGCCTGTTGCATTGATATCTGGAGGACTCAAACACCCTCCACGGGCTTGAGCAATGATCAGTGGCCAGAGTAGAATAGAATAAAAAATGAACTTTTTTTTGTTTGTTTTTGCTTGGGAGGCTGTTAAGAACATATTTCTATTTTTTCCAGCCTGTGGGGAGGGATGTGCAAGAGGCAATGGAGGTGGAATCAGAGGATCTATGTTTGAATCCCAGTTGGAAACAGCTCCCCACAGTGGCTCTGTTTCAAACCCTCCTCCTTGGAGCTGACTCTACATCCCGGTGGGAGGCCCTGACTTCCCAGAAGAGGCTGGCCTGAGTTCACAACCTTCCCTCCCTGTCCCCCTTACAGCTCCTGGAGCTGTGTTGCTCCTTGGAAAAGCACTGGGAGCTCCCTCCTCCCTCCACCACGCTGGGGAAATGCCCTTTGTAATGCTCCAAGCTTTTGTTTTTTTGCATGAGCTGAGTTGGGGTGAACTTGGCAAGGCTGCCAGAGCATCATGAATAAGTTAGGAGGGAAGCTGTGCCTTGTGCTCAGGGCATGGGCAGGCTTGGTGCTCAACCAACCTCCACAGTGCCTGTGTAGGGGCATTTTATACCCTCTTTGCACCCCATCTTGGTTGAGAATCAGACCCTGACACTTAATTCAGTGGTATCTCTACACAGAGTGGTTTCAGACAAGTGGTCTGTAAATCTCTGTGGCTTCACCTCCTCTCATTTTGGTGGGACGTCCTGACAGTCCAGTATCTGAGAGATTTCTTGCCTCAAAACATCTTCAAGCCAAAGAGTTTCATGATGGTTTGGTGTCTCCTTAACACCTCTGCCACCCTGGCAGTCCCTGGTGGTTCCAGTACAAGAGGGAAATGCTTAAAGGGCAGAGTGGACAGTGTGGTCATCTCATCTCACTGCCTGAGCCACCAAACTTCAATGGCCTTGTCATTATTTCATAAGACTATGGTGGGGTTTTTTCCAGGAGAACCAAAATCTGTGAGGTTGAGATAAAATTTCCCTCCTTGCTCTGCCTAAAACCATCTTTGCAGAAGAACTGATCAAACAAGGAGCACCTTTCTCTTTTTGGGTGAGAACATCTCTGCTCCCCTTCTACTCAAGTGCTGGTGCTTTTTGATTTCTGAAGACCAGGTATTCTTGGGCTCAGGGATGTCTCTTTGCAGATGTACAGACACTCTTTTCCCTGCTCTCAGCCTCTGGTGTGTCACTGGGATATTTTTTTATCCTTTTTGCAGTTTAATCCTATTTTTCCTCTGTCTTTGAGTGCCTTGTCACCATGATTTCATTCATGCTGTCCCCAGAGGGTCATGGCCAGTCACCTCTCTGCAGTTATTTCTGCACAGTTGGGGCTTTGTGATGAAAAACAAAACTCCCTCTCTGCTTCATTTCCAGAGCTGCTGGATTAGCTCCTGGTTTCTTCCTTGGCTTCATTTCAAATCACAGCAGATCAAGGAAGAAGGTACATCAGTGTCCTCTCCAAAACATGCCCTGCTCCACATTAGGAGGACCTTTTTGACCACACACTGCTATGCCAGGACTGGTTGAAGGGCCAGGAAGCAGAGCCCTGCTGTGATGCAGAGAGGTCTAGGACAGGAAGGGACACCTTGGGTCAGTTGTGTGCCCCTGCCAATCCTGGCATCACAATGGGTGGTCCTTTTTACAAACCTTCATCTTCATCTCCATTTGCTCCATCTTCATCTTCATTTGCTTCTTCCACTTGCCCAGCCCAAAGAATTCTCACTGCTGGTGGGTCAGGCAAGGTGGGGGTTCCCAGGGAATGTATCTGGTGCATGGAATGGATGAGCTGAGCTGGATCTAAGCTGAGAATGGGTCATCCCACCAACAACCCAGCTGAGATAAGGTCTGGCCTGAAGTGGACCCAGCAATGTGCCTCCTTCAGCAGGTTGTGTCCTTGCAGGAGCACAGAGATGACATCCTAGAGGTTGGGCCAAAGTGGCTTTTCTACTCTGTGTGGGCAGAGCAGGTCACCCCAAGCCAGCAGGGAGTGTTGAATCTCTCTACACAAAGTTGGTGAGATCAGGATCCCCAAATTCTGCTTTTTCCAAGGTGTCTGGGATGCAACTGCCTGTTGACCATTGATCCAAACCCCCAGTGGGGTTGCAAATAACAACCTTAAAGCCACAGGTGTCTTAAAATCACTATCACAGAATCATTTAGGTTGGAAGAGACCTCCAAGATTGAGTCCAACCTTTGACTGGTCACCACGTTATCAACCAGACCAGAGCACTGAGTGCCATGTCCTGGGATTTCTTGAGCACCTCCAGGGATGGGAATTCCATAACCTCTTCCAATGCCTGACAGCTCCTTCTGTGAAGAAATCCATGATGTTCAACCTCCTGTAGGGAAGTGACTGCAGCCCTGAGTGATGCTCCTGAAGCAGCTCCCTGCCAACAGCCCTTAAAAATTGCCTCTCCTGTGGCTTTTTCATAAAGAGCAGCAAAAACTGGGCATTATGAATGTCTTGCCTGCGAGTTCCTCTGCCAGGAATGTTTGATAGAGACATATGTTCACCTCACACACATAGAGCAGCCAAATTAATGAAGGGATTTATTAGTGGAAATGCTACAATTCGTGCTCCTGCCTGCTCTGGTTGTGTTGTGCAGGAGAGGGTTAGTTTTGCCATTTTATTTTGGTTTTTAAGTGCTTTTCTGATGGCTGCTTTCCATTCTGCTCTCTGTTCTGGGGGAGCTGAGTCAGCATCCAGGACCCAGCCACTGCTCCCAGGAATTTGCACTGGGTTTGTTTATTGTTTTGAGCACAGCCAGTTCTGCTTTGCCTTTAATTGACAAGCAGGAAATGTTTCCTTGGACTTTTCAGATTGCTGGGACTGTGCTGTTGAAGAGGAGAAGCTCACAGGAAACTCCTGTTTGAGTGATTAACAACCAGAATATGATTTTAGTGCAAATGCATCTCTTGATACTGGAGGTGTCAAATACTCTGAGTAATGATGATGTTTTAAATATAGTTTATAACTTTCTTCTCTCATACACCACCCACTGGATCTGCATTGTGGGATATCCACACACTGTGGCTGAGTGGAGATGATGGAGCTGTACAATTACACCTACAGAGGAGCAGATCTGTCTGTGTTTATTTTTAAATATTATATATATCTGTGTATCTAAAGAAAGGCTTTTTCCCCAGATGGAATCTCTTTCAGGTCGCATTTCAATAATAATTGCAGTTTAATTATGCTGTGGCTGTTTCTTTTATGTTATATTATTTTGAATAAGTGCTAATTTTCCAGCCAGAAAGGTCATGGCACAATGTGAATAAACACGTCGTAAACTGGATGCAGTAAATAAATCCACTCTCCAGTAGCACAGTCAAGATGCAAGGACTGGGAAAGGAAACTTGTCACTGATTTTCTGATGATATAAATTAATGATTGAAGTGTCTTTGCTGTGGGGTTAAACTCATGGTAAGTGCAGCGTAACTACAGGACTCTTTTTATAAGATGTGACCCCCTGGTTCTCACTTGTTACACCTCAACCAGCTCTGCTTGGATTTGTCAGGTTGTATCCTCTGTTCCCATCCTCCTTACCATTGTGTTGGGCTGTTGTGTGTCTGCTGAGATTTTCCTGAGTTTATTTCCTGGACTTGGGATACACTGGAGGGAAAATAAATCTGTATTTAGCCTGGTCCTTATGCTACAAAACCCCAGCTCTGATTGCTTTTGGAGACAGGAGACAAGTCTTGGATGGACTCAAACTCACCAAAGTCTTGCCCTAAAACTTGTGACTGGCACAGTTGCTTCAGTTTTATTTATTTAGACTCTTGTTTGAAGAAAACTTGATGGGCCACAGAGGGCTGGAGTTGAGCAGCTGCTGAGTGTAAGGAAATTATCAGAGAATCCCAGAATGGTCTGAGTTGGGAGAAATCCTAAAGGTGATCTCATTCCAACCCCTGGGATAGGGGCAGGAACAGCTTCCACTAGTCCAGGATGCTCCAAGCCCTGTCCAACCAGGACTTGAACACCTCCAGGGATGGGACAGCCACAGATTGTCTGGGTAACTTGTTCAGGAAGTTTAGAAGTCTGGCAAATACTGCTGAGGACAGTTTGTGCATGGGGAGAGGGATGAGCTGGTGGCTGTGCCAGGCATTAACTGCAGAGGGAAGGGAATCCCAGGGCACCAGGTGGGAGAGCCTGAATTGGCAGGACAGAGATCCAGTCTCAAAGAGAGGGATTGAGCTGCTGAGGTGCCAATACCTTCACAACAGAGCAGCTGACTTTGGATGTGTCTGGGCAGCAAGAAGGAATTGTGTTTTGTTGTTTGTTTGGTTGTTTTTTTTTTTAATTGAATGGGTAAAATCCGGGTCCTGTTGAAACAACTGTCAGAGCAAACAGCACTGGGAATGTCTGCAGGTTGTGGAAGAGGAGTAAAGCATCTTTTCTGGGGTCAGTTCTTGTGGGAAGAAAGGGCATATGGACCATTCTCACCTGCTTCCATGGTGCTTTCTGCTCACACACAGCTCACTCATCTCTCCACTACAGCGTTGGGTTTTTATTCCCCTTCGAACTCCTCCCCACCAACTGTGTGAGCTCCTGGGGAAATAAAGCCTGGCCTGGCACATTCCTGTCTGCAGCTCTGCTCCTGCATGGCTGGGCTCCTCACACCTACCTGCTGGGAGGAGCAGATGTGGGAACAGCTTTGCTTTGCTGCTTGGCTCGTGCAATGCCCTCCGCTCCGACCCCTCCGAGGTGGCACATTGGTGAGAGACAGGGAAGGTCCTTCGTACTGAGACACAGTGATGGGACAGCAGGAGCCTTGGCTTGGTGTTTCAGGGGCTGCTGGTTGAACTGGCTGCCAAAATCTTGTTTTCAGCTGCTGGTCCATGAGGGTGAGTGTTTCTGCAGGTCAGATATGGGAACAAGACTGGGAACATCTGGGCTTGTCCTGTCCCATCTATTTGTGATCAAATTCTTGGCCACACTCGATCCTTCCTTATCCCTTTCCAGCCAAACCATTCTATGATTCTTTGATTGCATCTTATCACCTGGTTGTGGTGATGGGGTAGTTGGATGTGTCTTTGGACAACAGCAGCATCTTTCTGTCTCATATACATTGTCTGAATTCAATCTTACACAAGCAATAGCTTAACATGGCAATTTAATGGATTTTTTGCATCCAAAGGACCTCCTGGACATATTCTGGGTGGTGCTGGGGGCTTAGAGCAGATGAGAGGTGCTGTTGTAGGAGCTCCTGAGGATCCCACCAGGGAAGCCTTTGGATCCTGGCTCCTCCCTTCCCCGGATATTGTTTGGAAGCATTTGTGAGAAGGGACTGAGCTGCTGTTTTACACTGATAATTCATCCTGGGATCAGCATTTAGAATTAATTCAAGTAAAGGGCCCTCATCATTCATTTAGGAGGAAGGGAAGCTTAGAAAGAGCTGTACACAAAGAGCAGCTTTGTGTGCTAAGGATGGAGTTATTTTCTAGGTGAGTGCTGATGTTGTGGTGTCTCCTGGTTTGTGGTGGGGGGACTGGGCATCTACTGGGATGGGGAGGGCATCAGCCTTGGGTGCTGGTTTAGTGGCAATGTCAGCAGAGAAGCCTGACCAAACGCCACACCATCCTCTCAGCATGATTTGTGCTATTTCTGGATCAATTCTAAACCACCTGGTTGGGTCAGTGCAGCACAAAGACCCTTCATGGGGCTGCACAGGTGTATCCATCTCTAGAGTCTCTGGTTTAGCCTCTTTCCTCACTTGAATAATAACCCCAAATTTTCTGTCTCTCCAGCTGTGTTACAAAATAAATGTTATTTCTTGGCTTTCTTACAGGACTGTATTCTCCCTCTCACCGATTTTACCTTTCTGTCCCTGTTTCCATTTGCCCTTCAGACCTTCTGTCCTCCCAGGGAAGCCCCTTGGTGGGATAGTTTGCCCTGAGTTAGCCAGAACCAGCAGTGCTTTGGGCAGGGGTCCTGCTCCTGCTGGGTGAATTTATCCCTAATTGCTCCCTTTGTTTGGCTGGAATGGATGATCTTTGAGGAGACACCAGGAGAAGGATGGGATCTGGCAGCTCTGCAGCCAAAGCTGGAGATGGTCATCCCAAGAGCTCTTCTTTCTCTTCTTTCACACTCACACTGAGTGTGTAGCAGTCTAACCACCAGGAAGAGACTTTTCTTACCTGAAGATTTGGGTTTATACCATTTGACCAACTGGAACATGGTTCTTTTAGATTTCCAGGCTTACAGTGAAGATTCTGGCTCACAGTCCTGGAGTGAGCTGGGTGGGGAGGGAACTGCTCTGTTTTTGTGCTCAGGTGAAGTTGAATTTGATGGGATTTCAGCAACTTGCCTGGCAGTGCAAGGATGAACCTTTACCCCTGATGCCCTCAGGACTGGTAAGCCAAAGTCCATCAAATGTCAGCAGCAGGACTGGATCACCTCATGGGTAAAAGGTACCGGAGAAAAGGATTTCTGGCTGATTTTGCCTCAAATTGTGGCTGGTTGAGGTTCTCCATTAACCATCATAGCTCCATGCCATCTCCAGGATGCTGAGGCAGCTGCTGGCATTCCCCATCTGGAACTGACTCAACAGGGAACTGTTCCCAGACTGTCCTTTTCCCGCATTATATCTGAGTAAAAACATAATTTTGACAGGCCAGTGATGCAGAAAATAACTTGCTGCTCTCCAACTGTTGCATCCCTTGACCCCAATTAGAATGTGGTGCATGTAGAAGTGTCAGCTTCTTGCTTTCTCTCTGCTCCTCATCTCCCTGACCAAAATTCCCATTATAAAGATGACATCTGAGTGCTTCACAGGCTGGAAAGTGTCTCTGACCAACATTGACCAAATAGAGAACCAGAGTGGATCTGAAGTCCATCTCTCTGGTGTTTTTCTGGCCTTTGTTTCAGAAGAAAATGCAGCAAAGCTGTCAGAAAGGAGAATGGTGGTGATGGTTGGACTTGATCTTAGAGGTCTTTTCCAACCTTAGTGATTTTGATTCTGTGAGATATTCCAAGCTGTGGGAATATTTGCCTTTTACCTCTTTATAGAGGGTGGACTTCCAGGGTTGGCTTATGCCTTGAAACATAAAATTTCAAGGCAAAAGCCTTGAGGTTGTAGCTGCCCTATCTCTGGAAATGTCCAAGTCCAGGTTGGATGGGGCTTGGAAAAACCTGGGCTAGTGGAAGGTGTCCCTGCCCATAACAGGGTTGTGGAACTGGAGGAGCTTTAAGGTCCCTTCCAACTCAAACCATTCTGTGATTTTCTGATAATTTCCTCACACTCCGCAGCTGCTCAGCTCCAGCCCTCTGTGACTCACCAAATTTTCTTCAAACAAGAGTCTCAATAAATAAAACTGAAGCAACTGTCTCAGTTGCAGGTTTAAGGGCAAGACTTTGGTGAGTCTGAGTCCATCCAAGCCTTGTCTCCTGCCTCCAAAAGCAATCAGAGCTGGGTTTTTATGGCACCAGGAGCAGGATAGGAGCAGATTGATTATTTCCTGGACTTGGGATGCAATGGAGGAAAATAAGCTGTAGAAAATCTCAGCAGATCCATAACAGCCAAACACACTGATAAGGAGGATGAGAATAGAGGATACAGCCTAACAAATTCAAGTAAAATGCATCCCTGAGGATGAATAATCGAGTCCATACAGTGTTTCTGTGTTCTGCTACCCCGTGATCCTGCCCTTCATGTAGAGGACCCCTTATCAGCTCCTTCCTTTACAATGTGCTGTTCTCTTGCAAGCATGGCATGAACTCTCAGGACAAGAGAGCAGAAAGCAGGGCTGGATTTGAGCCTGACATGTGTCTGACTTCTCCTCCCACAGCTCTGAACGTTGAGCTGTTGGTATTGGACATCTCAAACTGCAGCTGCCTCGAGCTCTCTGCTGCCCAACCTCCTCTCCTCAGGTTATCTGTGTGTGATTCAAGGGGATGGGAGGAGGGCACAGCTCCAGACTGTGACTCATTCAGTCTTTTCCCACTGCTGCTGTAATTCAAGTGGAAATCTCAGAAGACGGTGAAACCTTCAGGCATGTGAAAGATGCCAGGATTTAAGTGCATATGAATGAATCCAGAGCTCGTTTGGAACTTGGAAAAACAGGGCAGGCTTTGCTGTGATCTCAGGGCCTCTGCCTGCTGCAGAGTGTCATGTGCTGAGAGAACGAGGGGGAAAGGCTTCAAACTGAAACACAGTAGGTTTAGGTGAAATATTAGGGAGAAATTCTGTACTCAGAAGGTGGTGAGATGCTGGTACAGAGAAGTTGTGGTTGCCTTATCCCTGGAAGTGTCCAAGGGCCAGGCTGGGCAGGGCTTGGAGCAACCTGGGATAGTGGGAGGTGTCCCTACCCATGGCAAGGAGTGGTTTGAGATGATCTTTAAGGTCCCTTCTAACCCAAATCATTCTCTGATTGTACAATCAGTCTCATTGGGTAATTGGAAGCACAGAGTTGGTGTCGTCCCTGAGCACTTCTAAATCCCTGGTTTTGAGGTGACTGTTGCATAGAGAGCAATAACAAAGGCATCACACCTTCTCCTAAAGGTAAGGAGGTATTGTATGAAAGGTGAAAGGTACTGAATGGAGCCATAGCCTGAGGAATAGTGTTGGAAGAGTTTGGCAGGATGTTCTTATCTATCTTCATTTGTTGCCTTGGGACTCTGTCACCTGAACTATTTTAAAAGCCTTGTAAATGTGGCACTTGGGGACATGGTTTAGTGATGGGCTTGGCAGTGCTGGATTAATGGTTGGACTCGATGATCTTAATGGTCCTAATTTGATGGTTCTGTGTCTTTATCATGGTTAAGCTCAGGATCAGCACAGGGAAAGCTGAGCACACAGAGCACAGCAGTTCCCAGAACCACCTGCCTTTGATGGCAGGTTTCACTCCCCCTGAGTGTTCAGAGACCTCATGCAATCACTGAGGGTGACCCTGGCCATGGCTCTCCCTCCCTGTCAGGTCATTAGGATTCATCAGCATGTTCTGCTCACTAATGCTGGATTCCTT
>JAJPCS010016025.1:1849-15615 GCA_021164005.1 Willisornis vidua nigrigula | reverse complement strand
CTTCCCCCCCCCCCCCTGCCTCCTTTTCATCCCCCCCCCCCCAGCCCTTTCCTGAGCCCCCCCCCAGCCCTTTCCTGAGCCCCCCCGCAGCAGAGGGATTGTGTCACCAAGGCTCAGAGCCTGGGGACATCCCCCAGGCTGCAACACCTCCACGTTGTGCCACTTGCCAGCTCCACACTAAGAGGGTGGGTGGGACTAAGTCCCATCCTGTGACAAACTGGTGCTGTCATCACAGTCTGCATCAGCCTCCTGCCCACTGCTCACATCAGCCTGAGGCTTCTGGGCAGCACCAGCACCACTGCCCACTGTTACTCTTTCTTTCTGTTCCTTGCTGGGTGTCTTTTAAAGTGCTTTATGAATCTGGAATAATGAAATCTGGTTTTGGTGGGAGGGAGAAAATTGTTATTTCTAACTTGTGTGTGTTATAGTGTAGTTTTAATTTGCTCTTTTCTGTATATATATATATAATTAATTTAAGTTTAAACCTGTTTCCAGTTTTTTCTCCTTTCTCCCTTTCCTCAGCAGGGGGAGGGAGGCTTTGACTCCCTGTTGGGCACTTGGCACTTTGCCAGCTCAACCCAAGACAGGTGAATGTGGAGCAGCTTCCCCACTGCCAGGCCCAGCTGGATCCTTCAGTGTCAGCAGCTCTGGGGGCACCACTCCCTCCTGAGGGCTGAGTGTCCTCTGCTTGCAGAGAAGGGACATGCTCAGAGCACAGCACAGAACCCACGAGGGGTTCGTGACATCCAGAACATTCTGAACAAGCCCAGACACTTTTCCTTTTATATCCAAGGGAACAAGGACTTTCCAGCCCAGTATTGACTGGAGTCTCCAGGAATAACCCACATGGAGCAGGAACTCACCAGGGGATCCAAGGACTCCTCCAGCCTCAGATCCCATCCTGCTCTTCAAGCTCCAGCTCCACCTCGGTGTCGTTCTGGGACTGGAACTCCTCACTGTCCGATTCCTCATCTGAGGGCTGGGGAGGGAAGAGGCAAAGAGGTTGGGGAAGGACACACCAGTGCTGTCCCCAGTGGCACTGGGAGCCACAGCCAGAGGGTGACAGGGACATCAACCAGAGGGAGACATCAGTGTGGGGGGGTGAGGGGGGAGCCCACACCTTTCAGACACTGCTGGAGTGACGTTGATGTGCTTGGTTGGAAGGACCCATCAGGATCAGAGTCCAGCTCCTCACTGGACACCCTTCTCCTCCTCAAAGCAGGGACAGTGAAGGAAACCTTTCCCCAGCTCCCTGGGCACTGCCAGTCCACCAGGAGCTCACAGAGGTTAAACCACCCCCCAGCCCCTGAGGGCCAGCCCTGCTCAGCAGCCAGAACATGGTACCTCGTACGTGCTGTCTCCAGAGTCATCTTCTGGCAAGTCCCTCTCCAGCACCTCAAACCAGGACTCCTGCTCCTCCAGAGCCACATCATCCCTCTTCCTCTTGCTGGCTTTGCTGAATGGGTTCACCAGAGCCTCCAGGATCTCTGCAGGGGTTCACAGGAGGCACAGTCACCACCCCCAGGACCAGCACACGTGGTGCTTCCCAGCCCCCGGCAGGAATTCCAGACCAGGAATTCCTGTTCCTCAGCTGCAAAGCCTCCAGAGGTGTTCCAGGAGGCCACAGCTCTTACCCCTGGGCTTGTTGAAGTGGCCCCAATCTGCTGGCAGGTAGCCCAGGAGGTTCTGGATCCTGGTGGGCACCACAGAGAGGAGAAGGCGCTCGAGTCTCCCCCGGAGCCTCCTGGCGAGTCGTCCAGGCCTGGGGGGAGACTGTGTGGGGTGGAGTTGGTTGGTCATGGTCTCCACAGGGAGCACAAATCCAAGCCAGATGGATGCTCTCTGAAGGAGCTTCAGCTGCAGACAGAGGTACATTAGAAGGTGTCAGAACTTCCAGGTCCTCAGTGAAAGCCTTAAACCCTGCTCTGCTCCCAGAGCGGGGCTGAGACTGGGACTAACTTCAGGCAGGTAAAACGGGACCCCTTGGATTGTACCTTGTTCCCAAAATCCTCCCCCCTCTCTCTCCTGAGAAATGGGAATGTTGCAACCACCACTAGAAAAGGGGAGCAAGGCAAGGCCAAAGCAGGCAGAGGGAAAGTCATGGAAAGGTTGGGGTTGGGAAGGATCATAGAGAACACCCAGTCCCACCCACTGCCATGGGCAGGGACACCTCCCACAAGCCCAGGTTGCTCCAAGTCCTGTCCAGCCTGGCCTGGGACACTTCCAGGGATGGGGCAGCCACAGCTTCTCCGGGGCCCCTGTGCAGGGGCCTGCCCACCCTCCCAGGGAACAATTCCTTCCTGACATCTAATGGTGTGGAAGGACTGAAAAAAGTGAGTATCTGGCAGAAAACCCAAAAAACTGCTAAATCTTGAGGTTGTACCACCCCACCCCCTGGTTCAGGCTCCTCCAGCAGCAGGAACAGCACTTACCAGGTACTGGACAAAGCTCAGCTGAAAGAGCTGGCACAGGAACCTGCTGGAGAAGGAGGAGGGATCACTGCTGGTGAGTGGCCTCACCTAGACAAAGACAGAGAAAGGTGAGACCCTCCACACCAGCTCTGAGAGTGCCCCCAGCAGAAACTGCCCCTCTGGCACCTGCAAGGCCTTTACCTTCTCTGGGCTTGAGCCCAGCTTAAACTGCTGCTGGTCCTCCATGAAGCCCAGACTAGATAAAAACACCAGCTTAGCTCAGGCTGAGGCCCCTCAAGCTACTTATAGCCCCTGGCCCACCTGCTCCTCCTTACTCTGATGAGCAGCTAATTGGTGGGGCAGCCCAATGCCCTCCAATAGGGGGTCTCCTGGTTCTGAACCTGATCCTGGTCCTGATTCTGGTCCTCATCCTGGTCCTGGTCCTGGTCCTGATCCTGGTCCTGATTCTGGTCCTGGTCCTGATCCTGGTCACCATCCCAAACCTGATCCTGGTCCTGATCCTGGTCCTGATCCTGGTCCTGATCCTGGTCACCATCCCAAACCTGATCCTGATCCTGATCCTGATCCTGATCCCCATCCCAATCCTGGTCCTGATTCTGGTCCTGGTCCTGATTCTGATCCCCAGCCCGATCCTGATCCTGGTCCTGCTCCTGATCCTTGTCCTGGTCCTGGTCCTAGTCCTGATCCTGATTCTAGTCCTGATTCTGATTCTAATCCTGATCCTGGTCCTGTCCTGCTCCTGATCCCCATCCTGATCCTGTTCCTACTCCTGGTCCTGCTCCTGCTCCCCATCCCGATCCTGCTCCTGCTCCTGGTCCTGCCTTACAGGATCTCAGGGATTCATTTGCTCTGTTCCAGTCCCTGTCTGCTCCTGGGGTCAGAGCTTGGCACGGCTCTGATCTGGGGTATGTGCCCTCACTCTGTGCTGATGCCAATGGCTGAGGGTGAGAGGGTGCCAAAAACCTGCCCTGCTGAGCCCCCAGTGATGGGAGAAGCTGGACTGAGGTGAGGGGCAGCCCCTCTGCACCCTCCTGGGCAGTGCCCACCCAGAGACGGGGCTGCTTTTCCTCTGCATCATTTTCAGAGCGGGATCTCACCCAAAGCACCTTCCAGGGGAGGAGTTTCCTCAGCCAAGGGGGAGAAAAGACAAAGCTGAGGCTCCCCTGGGAGACCACAACAATTTTCCATCCTGGCCCCATTCCTGGGGGCCTCCTGGGACTGTTCCCCACCCCACATTCCCACCCCCAGCGGGATGGGAGCTGCGGGAAACATCCAGCGCTTCCCTGGCACCAGCAGAGGTGGGAGGAGGGACTCGGGCGGGGGGGCCCAGTGGTTGGAACCGCTGCTTTCTCTGCGTGATTGCGTGGGAGATTTTCCTGCCGGGAGCTTTTCCTGCCGGGAGCTTTGCTAGACAGAGCTGGAGTGTTTTTGTCTCCCGCTCCGAGCTGCCCCTTCCGCTCGGCTCCACCTGATGCCCACGGGCGGTGACTCATCCCGTGCCCGCTCCCTCCCTCCCCGCCTGGCACACGCCACCCCCCAGCTCTCTGCTGCCTCATGGGTGACAGTCACCTGGCGCTGGTGGCCCTGCGTGTGAGCACCAGGGCAGCAGACGGGGTCGGGGCCAAGCGTGTCCTCACCTGTCCCCCTCCATCTGTCTCGCAGGCGGGTGACAAAGGGCTGCCGGTCCCCGGGGAGCAGGTGCGGGGCCCTGGCAGCGCTGCCACCACGTCACTGCCCGCAGTGCAGTCGGGGGGGGGGGCTGTGGGTCATAAATAGCCAGCGCCGCCCGGGTTGCCCCGCGGTGCCACCATGTCCCTCTGGCAGGGCAAGGGCTCCGGCGGCATCTTCTGCCACGTGGTGACCCCCGAGAGCATCCCGCGGTTCACCATCCCCTCCCTGGATGCCCACGGGGCGCACAGGGGCGCAGGGAAGGGCATGGGGCAGCTGGAGGGCACGGCTTGGAGGGGCGGCTTGGAGGTGCCAGCGGTGCAGGATGAGCGGGGCGTGCCCGGCTCTGCCCCCTCTGCCCGGGCCATGCCAGATCCCACTGCCTGGGCAGCTCTGTCCCTGCCACACCTCCCCAGGGTCACCACCCCCTATGGCTTTGTCACCCTGGGGCAGAGCCCGCAGGTCACCAGTGAGGAGGCGTTTTTCCACTCGGGCTCGGGTCACTCTCGAGGTCGCGCTGCTGAGACCGGTCCCAGCTGGCAGGAGGAGCCAGGATGCTGCGGGCACCCCGAGGGGCACTCCCAGACAGATGGACGCCCGAGGGACGACGAGCAACCGAGTCCCTGTGCCACCAATCACAAGGATGGCAGAGGCAGCCCAGCCTCCAGGACCGTGCCCAGGAGGTGTGCCAGCCCCCTCGGAACCATCCAACGAACAGATGTTCTGGAAAGCAAAGAGGCAAAGAGCGAGAAGAGGCTCCTGGGGGCGGGTTGTCAGCGAGGCAGCTCCAGCCTGGAGCTCCCCGCGGCGACAGGCAGGAAAAACTTGTTCCAGAGGATCCTCAGGAGGCACCTTGTCCACCCTCGGCAGCTCAAGCCTGTGGATTTCACTCTCCACTGATCTTGCAAAGCAGCTCTGAGAAAAAAACCTTCCCAAAGGACTTGGGGAAAAGAGACTTTTGGAAGTGCTTCAGCGTGCCAGGCAGCCAGGCTTGACCAGGAGGGCGAGGGTGGCACCTGACCTGGAGGGGCAGCCTTGGAGGGGCAGTGCCCTGAGCTGGGGAGGGCTGTCTGTGGGGCAGGAGGGGCAGCAGTGCCAGGGGGCAGAGGGGCTCTGGGTTTGGAACTGTTCAGAGGCTGAATAAAAGTGAAAATGTTTCATCTGCCCTTCGCTCCCCTCCTTTTTGTTGCCTGTGCCAGCACTTGGGTACCAACAGGGTGTTTGGGGGCACTCCCTCCTGTTGTCCCCCCAGTCTCAGCAGCTCTTTATCTCCAGGTGAGAGCAGGTTCTTGGTGGGCTGGGACTGCTGAAATGCAGAGCAGGAGATGGGCTGAGCCCCCCTAGGACACGAACTGCAGTGGGCTGGGGGAGAAGAGGGATATGTATATAGATATATTCCCTTTATGGCTGTTTTCCAGCTTTGTGGCCATGGGGTGGGATGTTTGCAGGTGTCAGGGTCCCTCTCCCAGCCTGTCCATGGCAGGAGGGAGCTGCTCTTCAGGGCACAGCAGCTGCCTGAAATGGTTACCCCTCCCCATGCCACAGGGTGCAGTCGCCAACTGCTCCCCACCAGCTGCCACAGAGCTGGTGCCACAGCACTTTATTGACTGTTCCCTCATAAATTGCTTTTTGCTTTTATGGAGAAGCAGAACCTGCAGTGCCAGGAGGAGAATGGTCACGCTCAGCAGTGTTTGGGGGCTAATGAAGCAGAGCCTGGTGGCTCAGCCTGCTGAGCTGCTGCCACCTTTGCTCTCAGGGCTCTGAATTCTCCAGGAGGATCCTCGACAGGAGGAACTGAGAGGGCTGGTGCCAGTGCTGGATTCAGCCAGCTGGGGGGTGCTGGGGGGTGCTGGGGGGTGCTGGGACTCAGCTGAGGGCCCTGCACAGACTCTGTAATCAGCTTTTGCATCTGGGCCATTAAGCAGGGAGTTCATTAACTCGGTTTGGTTCCATCCCTGCCGGGTTGGCTGCGTGACCTGAGCCACGTCCTGCTCTAATGCGGTCACTTGGTTTCTCCATCTCAACACTCAGGATGTGCTGAGCTGAAAGGGACCCCCAAGGACCATCCAGTCCAATCCCTGGCCCTGCACAGACACCCCAACAATCCCACCCTGTCCCCCAGAGTGTTGTCCAAACCCTCCTGGAGCTCTGGCAGCCTTGGGGCTGTGCCCACTGCCCTGGGGAGCCTGGTCAGTGCCCACCACCCTCTGGGGGAAGAACCATTTTCAATATCCAACCTCACCCTGCCCTGGCACAGCTCCAGCCATTACCAGGGTCCTGTCCCTGGTCCCAGAGCAGAGTTCAGTGCCTGCCCCTCCTCTGCCCCTCCCAGGAAGTTGTACCTGTGATGAGGTCCCTCCTCAGTCTTCTCTTCTCCACCTGAACACACCACTCATTGCCCCAGTTTAGTTCAACCCTGAGCCCTTTGCTGGAACTGCCACTTCCAGGAGAGCTTTACCCAGAGTGTCAGAGCACCACCCACCACCAGGGACGAGCAAGAAGCAGGACATGGAGCCCTGAAGTCCCTCCTCTCCTCCAGAGGAGGCTGCATGGAAGGTCCAGCACCCAGAAACCCCCAGCCCTGGTGAGACAGAGGGGTGGCAGTGCCCTTCAGACATGGCTGTGCCCTCCAGCACAGGAGAACGTGGCAGCCAGGGCTGCTGGGAGGGGAGCTGGGCTCTGTCATGTGGCAGAAAATCCACTCCTAAGCAGTGCTGGCACTCTGCAGTCAGTCAGGCACTAAGGCTCTGAACATTTAAATTGATCTGCAGCTCCTGAGGGCATCGTCCCTGCTCTGCACTCAGGGCTGAGAGGGCAGATTGAGTTACCAGGGATTAATCAACGAGGGGTTCTCAGTTACTTGTGCTGTGCTATCTGGACATGTGAGTGCTCTGAGCTGACAGGCAAATGGGAATCAGCCACGCTCCTGGAAACCTCTCTCCTTCCCCCTGTGATGCTGAAGCTGCTCCATGGCAGTGGCTCTGTCTCAGTGGCTCAGCATCTGCCAAGGAGAGCACAGAGACAACCCCCTGGAGTGCTGAACCTGCTGGATCTGCCAGTTCAACCTGGAGTCTTGGGGCTTGGCCTCCTGGGGTTTATTCCCTGCTTGGTGACCTTCCTGAGCTGCCAAGAACATCCTTGTGCCCCTTACCTTGCCTGCAAAGCAGGGAGAAACCTGCCGTGCCTCACAGGTGGACCTCAGGGCTTCATTCATCCTCCTTCACCAGACACCTCCAGTGCCCTTGGCAGGGGGAAGAAATATTTCCCCAAGGGAAGAAATATTCTATAATAATATTCTATATTATTACAGCCTGCCACGGTGCAAACCTCATTTCCTCTGGATGTGCCAGTGTGGGAATAATCAGCCTGGAGAGCAGCACAAATTAAAGGTTGTTTATGATGCTTTGCAGTGGGGATTGTCCCGTGGCAGACCCGGGGCAGGGCTGGGGGAGGAGGGAAACATCAATTCCCTGCACACAGCAGAGGTGTTTGGCTGGGGGGTTGTGCCCATGCCATATTTCTGCTGCTGCCACCTTCCATCTCTCCAAGCTGTGAAGTGAGAAGGACAATATCTCCCCCTCTGAGATTTACAGGGTGCCCTTTCCGTGCCAAGCAGGACGTTACCACGGGAGGCATCACTGATGTGACAAGATAAATACTCATTACCAGCCACTGATTGTTCTGCCTGGGCCTGGCACATTTTCTAAATGTTGTTTTGGTCTGACTCAGAATTTCCTTGCAGCCTCCTGCAGGTAGAGGAAAGCTCAGGGCTAATTATCCAGCCCCAGTCCCACGTACAGCAGCTCCAACCACGCTTGGCTGAGAGGAGGTGGAATCAGGAAAGGAACCAATTCCAGTCTCCTGGGCACGAGGGGACAAATCTGGGACAGGGCTCTGAGTCTTCTGCAGCTTCTCCAGCAACAGCCAGAGAACCAGGCACTGCTGTCACACCCCACCACGGCCTCCCCTGTGAGACTGAGACCTCTTTTCCCTCCACACTGACCCTTCTGGAACGTTCTGACACCACCAGTTTATTTGCAAGAAAACCAGTCAAACTGGGCAGGCACCAAGAGCATTTCCCAAGGCCTCATCCCTTGAGAAAAATAAAGAGCTTTTTCCCTTTGAGCTCGGTGCTTCCAGGACATGTCTCAAGGTCTCTTTGGTGCCCTGTTTCCAGCTTTATCCTGCATTTATCCAGCATTTCCACTGAAATCTGTGGAAATTGGGATCTATCCCTTTCTGCTGTGCTCCTCACTCATCCCCATCCCTGCTCACACCCCCTCAAAGGGAGGACAATTTCTCTCTGTCAGCAACCTCAGGTGCCACAAATGCCACCTGCTGCCCGTGGCTCTTGGGCACGGGGAGGTGACACTCAAACAGCAGCAAAGGAATCCCCCGGAGTGATCCCATTTCCATGCAGGGAGCAGCTCCTTCCCGAGATCAATACGGAGCCGCCACCTCTGCCAGGAATTTTATCGCCGTTGTCCAAGGCTGCGGGGAGGGAGATAAAGCCCTTCCCGAGCTCATCAGCTGCTTTAGCTGCTCTCCCTGCTAATTGCAAAGGTCAACCTCTGGCCATGAGACACCTCTGCGGGCAGGAGGGAGGGAGGGGAAGGCTCGGGAGGGACACGGAGGCTCTTCCTGGCTCTGGTTTCCCACCTGGTTTCCCACCTGGTTTCCCCAGTGAGGGCAACAACGTGCATCTCCCTGCCCAGATGGAGTTGCATCCAGCTGGTGGCCGGTCACCAGTGGTGTCCCCAGGGGTCAGTGCTGGGTCCAGTCCTGTTTAACATCTTTATTGATGATTTAGATGAGGGGATTGAGTCCATCATCAGCAAATTTGCTGATGGCACCAAGTTGGGAGGGAGTGTCAACCTGCTGGAAGGATGGAGGGACCTGGAGAGGGATCTGGATAGACTTGAGGGATGGGCTGATTCCAATGGGATGAAGTTCAGCAAGGCCAAGTGCAGGTCCTGCCCTTTGGCCACCCCAAGCCCTGCAGCGCTCCAGGCTGGGCACAGAGTGGCTGGAGAGCAGCCAGGCAGGAAGGGACCTGGGGGGACTGAGGGACAGGAAGCTCAACAGGAGCCACCAGTGTGCCCAGGTGGGCAAGAAGGCCAAGGGGATCCTGGCCTGGATCCAAACCAGCGTGGCCAGCAGGGCCAGGGCAGTGACCCTTCCCCTGGACTCTGCCTTGGGGAGGCCACACCTTGAGTGTTGTGTTCAGTTCTGGGCCCCTCAGTTCAGGCAAGAGATTGAGGGGCTGGAGAGGGGCCAGAGAAGAGCAACGAGGCTGGAGAAGGGACTGGAGGTGGCACTGAGTGTCCTCTGAAACACCTGCAGGGACAGAGAATCCACCATGTCTTGATCCAACCCCACTGGGATCACCAGCCCAGGGCACGGAGTGCCAGAGTGATCCCAGTGGGGTTGGATCAAGGGTTGGACTTGATGAGCTCAGAGGTCTCTTCCAAGCCAAGTGAGAAGAGAAGAGCAACGAGGCTGGAGAAGGGACTGGAGCACAAGTGCTGTGGGGAGAGGCTGAGGGAGCTGGGGGTGTTCAGCCTGGAGAAGAGGAGGCTCAGAGGTGACCTCAGCACTGTCTGGAACTGCCTGAAGGGAAGTTCTGGCCAGCTGGGGGTTGGTCTCTTCTCCCAGGCACTCAGCAATAGGACAAGGGGGGCTCAAGCTCTGCCAGGGGAAATTGAAGTTGGAGATCAGGAAGAAATTCTTTGCAGAGAGAGTGCTCAGGGATTGGAATGGGCTGCCCAGAGAGGGGGTGGATTCCCCATCCCTGGAGGTTTTTCAGCTGAGCTTGGCCGTGGCACTGAGTGCCATGATCTGGTAAAGGGACTGGAGTTGGACCAAGGGTTGGACTTGGTGATCTCAGAGGTCTTTTCCAACCCAATCCATTCTGTGATTCTATGCCATGCCCAGGCTGGGATCTGAGACCTGGAGATTTATTGCATGTCACACTGTGAGGGAAGTGATGGAAAAGTGACATCCAGCAGTCAGACCCCCCTGTGCAGACAGTCATGGTGATCTGAGCTGGGAGCTGAGCTCTGCCTCTCCCACAGCTGCTGTGGTTGGGTCTCTGCAGCCAAACCCCAGCCAGAGCTCTTGGAAACAAAGCTGGGGAGAAGAGCAGTGCTGGGAGCATTAATATGCACATACATTTGGTGTGACTCACACAAGGAAGGAGAGTCATTTTCAGGGCTGATTAGCTTCAACAGTGCACCCTCCAAAAAACCTGTATTTGTTCATCTGAATTTGGCCATTTAAGATGCTGCAAGATATTAACTCAGAGAAGTGGGATGGAGGCAGCAGGGATGGCCGAGAGCCAGGGCTGGCACCAGCCCACACAGGGAGCAGGGATGAGCCCTGGGAGGGGGCTGAGCTGCTGGGTGACCTCCTGGTACCTGTGCTCCAGATGTGGTGCCAGGTGGCTCCAGCTGTGGGGGCAGAGCAGCCCCAAAGAGCCAAGAATTGGCCAGTCTGTCTGGAGGGAGACTGTTCACATGGGCTCGTAGTGACAGGACAAGGGGGAGTTGCTTCAAACCAACAAGATTGGATTTTATAAAGACAGAAATCTGTATTATGAGGGTGGGGAGGCCCTGGCACAGCTTTGGCTGCCTCATGCCTGGAAGTGTCCAAGGCCAGGCTGGACAGGCTTGGAGCAACCTGGGCTGGTGGAAGGTGTCCCTGCCCATGGCAGGGGGTGCAATGAGATGGGCTTTGAGGTCCCTTCCAGCCCAAACCACTCTGTGATTCCATGATTGTGCTGAGGTTCTTGCCCAGAGCACCTGGATCTGGATCTGTCTGTGCAGGAGGAGGCACCTGTGGGTTCACTTCAGGGCACCAGGAAGGCTGGAGTGCAGATTGTCACCTGTCCCCTCCTTGCTCTGCCACCTTCTTCTCCCCAGGGACCTCGTCCACAGCTGTGGATGCTTCTCTGATGTGTCCCCACGTGCCAGCCCTGCAGGGAGAGGACCCTTGGGCAGGTGCCTGCAGTGTGGAGGGGCAGGTGGGGCTGCAGGTCCCTGCTGTCTGCCCAGGGGACTTCATGCCCTGCCCATCTCACCCAGGGTGCCTCAGGGTCACCCTTTGCTGCCAGTGGCACTGCCAGGGGCACTCCAGGCACCTGCCCAGGCTGCTGTTCCTGCAGAGCAGGGAGGGGGTGGGTGACCCACTGAGACCTCAGTGACTGACCATAAATGACCACAGATCCCACTTTGGGATGTGGTTTAGTGGTGGGCCTGGCAGTGCTGGGTGAATGGTTGGACTCTGATCTTGGAGGGTTTTTCCAAGCTCTGATTATTCCATCTCCTGCCTTCCTCACCAAAAAGGCTTTCTCAGGAGGATCCAACAGCCCAGGCAGGTTCATGCCCAGGACAGCTCTGTGCAGCCATGGACCTCTCCTGGTTTGCCTCTTCTGCTGCACGTCCCAGCCAGTCCCTTCACCAGCTCCAGGGTCTCTGAGCAAGAAGGAATCTGAAGACCCTCCAGTTCATCACCGGCAAACAAGGAGCAAGTTTTCCCACCTTGCTTTAGGTTTTTAATGCAGCTCATATCAGAGACAGGGCAGGATCTGCTGACATGAATCCCAGCCCTCCTGCCTTTCCAGGGAAGGAGGTGGCATCTCTTGGGCTGTTTCCACCCATGAGTTAGTTTTGTTCTCTGCTGTAACTCACTTGTGGTTCCAGTTCCTGCTGTTGATCAATCATAGATGTCCTGAGTGGGAAGAGAACCCCAAGGATCATCGAGTCCAACCCATGGCCCTGCACAGGACCATCCCCAGGAGTCACACCCTGTGCCCCAGAGCATCATCCCAACCCTCCTGGAGCTCTGGCAGCCTTGGGGCCGTGCCCACCACCCTCTGGGGGAAGAACCTTTCCCTGAGATCCATCCCAGCCCTCCTGGAGCTCTGGCAGCCTTGGGGCTGTGCCCACTGCCCTGGGGAGCCTGGTCAGTGCCCACCACCCTCTGGGGGCAGAGCCTTTCCCTGAGATCCAGCAGCAAGTCTCAAGGATGGGGATTTCACCCTGGGGTTGGGTAGCCTGAGGTGCACGGGAGGGTTGGGGATGGGGAGGGATCAGCCAGTGCTGGAGGCAGACCCAGCACATCTCTCCAGTGCCAGCAGCCCAGAGCAGATGTCCTCCCACCAGCCCTGCATCGTTCATGCAGGAGTGCTCCCCATCTGATAAATCATGTTGGAGACACAAGACACAATGGGGCCTTTAATTATAGAAACAATTATCAAGGATTAATGGCAGCAGTGCTGGGACTGATTGTTGTTGCTCCTAAAGTTTAATAGAGCTTTAGTAGTTTTGGTCAGATGTGGAGAGCAACGAGATGATGCTTCCTTTGGCTTTAATGCCCCTCAGCTCCTGCTTCATCCCACTCTCCTCCTCTCATGGAGATACATTTGGGGGGTTCCAGGAGGTGCAGGGGCTTGGTTGGATGAAGCCTCAGTGAGGTTTGTTGTGGGAAGAGACAGGGCTGAGCGAGGTGGTGTTGAACACCAGGAGGTGGAGAAGACCCTGGAGGTGGGACAGGCCCCTTGAGATGGAGCAGAGACATCCTGGCTCAGTGTCATCCAGCATGGATGTGTCCCCCAGGCTGGGGTGATCCCCCAAAAGCCACATCTCCTCAACACCCAGACTGGGGTTGGCCCCCAATAAACAGCTCCATCATTGGCATCTTCACACCTGGGTCTTTCTGAGGGAGGGATCTGGTCTCCACTAATCATGGAATGATTTAGGTTGGAAAGGACCTTTAAAGGTCACCTAGACCAGCCCCCCTGCCAGGGGCAGGGACATCTTCCACTAGCCCAGGTTTCTCCAAGCCCCATCCTTGAACACTTCCAGGGATGGGGCAGCCACAGCTTCTCTGGGCAACCTGTGCCAGGGCCTGCCCACCCTGAGCATAAAAAATCTCCTCCTGCTTCCCAGACTTGGAGAAACCCCCCCAAGGCTCCTTTTCAGCCTCCCAGCGATCTGGTGAGCCACTCATGGGGCTGCCCTGCCTGGCATCCAAGTTTAACCTGCTGAGAAGGCACCCAGGGAGCGACATCTCGGACAAACACAGCAGTTGGCAGCGTCTGCCCTTTGCCTGCAGCGCTGGTTGTTCCCCACCAAGGAGGGTGGCTCGGTAAGGAACAGCCCTCGGGCAGCAGCGACACAAACGCGGAGTGACGGGAGGACGGGAGACACGCTGGGGTCACCCGTGTGGCCGGAGCTGTGGGGAGAGCCGTGCCAGGCTGCAGCCGCCAGCTGCCCTCCCTCCTCTCTGCCTCTGGAATGCTCCGCTCCTCCTCCCTGCCTCTGGAATGCTCGCCGGGATGCTCGGGGTGGAAAGCGGAGGTGAGGCCGGGGACTGGCAGGGGCTGGCAGGGGTTTGGCCCTCGGTGCTGCCCCGAGGGAGCCGGGTCAGTCTCTCCCTTGTTGAATCGCCCCTGGCAACCCTGGCATTGGTCCCTGCCCCACACCCTGACCCCGTGCTGGGACCTGGGCTCGGAGCCCACGTGCTCCCTGGCACAGCTCTGCTGTGCCCCTGGGAGTGCCCCTGGGAGCGCCTCTGGGAGCACCCACTGCTCTCCACCATCCCCGGGAGCACCCCCTTCTCTGCAGCACCTCTGGGAGCACCCACTGCTCTCCATCACCCCCGGCA
>JAJPCS010016020.1:199763-210317 GCA_021164005.1 Willisornis vidua nigrigula | reverse complement strand
CACTGCCCTGGGGAGCCTGGTCAGTGCCCACCACCCTCTGGGGGAAGAACCTTTTGCTGAGATCCCACCTGCCCCTGCCCTGGCACAGCTCCAGCCATTCCCTGGGTGCTGTCCCTGGTCCCACAGGGCAGAGCTCAGTGCCTGCCCCTCCTGAGGAAGTTGGACCTGCAATGAGGTGTCTCCTCAGTTCAGATGTGCTTTATTTTATCAGAGGAACCAGCACCTTTGATATCAAATGTTCTCAGCTCTGCTAAATTCAGGATCAGGGTGTTTCCTGAGGTGCCTCTGTGTGAGCTCAGGCTTCACCAGGCCAGGCTGGCAAAGAGACCACCACCTGTCTCAGGCCAGCCCCCAGAGTGTTCACCCCTGTTCTGGATCTGACAGGCCACTGCTGATGTCCAAGAAGACCCCAAGCACCACCTTGGCCAAAGAAAATCCAGTTTCCTGGTGATATTTTACACCTCAGTAAATACCACCCTCTGGGGGAAGAACCTTTCCCTGAGATCCAACCTGAGCCTGCCCTGGCACAGCTCCAGGCCATTCCCTGGGGTCCTGTCTCTTCTCTTGGGGCCTCCTCAGCAGCTCTGAGTGATTCCAGCCAAATCTCCTGACATCTCTGCACTCACCAAAGTTCAACCCCAGCTGGTGTTTCCCTCAGTTCCATATTTCTCTCCCAGCCCATCTTTGCACCACTGGCCCATCTTTGGGCAGTTCCAAGGATCAGAACCTTCCTGTTGGGATTGCCTGATGTTCCCCCCAGTCCTCTGTGAGGTCCCTCTGCAGTTTCAGCTAATCCTTCGTGATTTCACCCCAGAGTTTTCTTCCAGAATATTTGCTGTCTGAAAGCATTTCTCAGAACTCTCAGGAAAGGCAGTTTTTAGAAGGTTGTTTATGAAAAGCTCCCATTGATTATGTGCTCTCTGGGATTGCCTGAATTGTTTCTCCCCTTCAGCCCAGGAGCTGAAACAATTATGTTCCTCCTGAGAGGACTTCAAATAAACACACAGGTAATTTGAGAGAGAATTCTGAATCCACTTCAATCTATGCTTGAGCTTCCAAATTCCCATTGCCTTTTTCTATTCTTGTGGCAATTCCCCATCATTAATTTTAGGAAATCATATTTTGTCTTTAAGCTGTTCCTGGGTGGTTTAGAAGAGCATTTGCTGGTTACCTGTTGCTTTGGGGGTTAAAGCCCCACTTTGCCTCTGCTTCCATCAACCCTTGATGGCTCCAGCTGAGAAGAGCAACAGGAATTGAGCAGGAATTCTCTCCTTGAGAGAGCAGTTCATCCCCTCAGGGTGTGTCAGAAGGGTCAGAAGAACTCTGTGACACTGTCTTAAAGTGAAAAAAAAAACATTTAGTTTGGGGAACACCTTTATTTTCCTTAAACAAGCTGTTTGGATGCAGTTTCTCCAGGGTTTTCAAGGCTCTCAGCCATGACCTGTTTCCTTTTGAGTACAAGGCTGATCAAGAAAGGAGGTTTGACACCTAAGAAAGGATTAGAAGGATGTGCTGCTGGACTGTGTCCTCACCAGGACCACAGCCATGAGGGACAGGAGGCTGCTGAGATAAGGGATTGTTCCCCATGTAGAATGGACCCCAAGTTCTGCAAGAAAACCCTGTAATTATCTGGACTTTTTTTTTCTGGTTCAAGTCAAGGGCTGGGCAGAGCTAAAGACACAGAAGTCCAAGATAATGAGAACTTCAGGCTGGGATTTTCTGAAGAGCTGGAGGTCACATCTCTTGTGCAGTCACAGGAGAGCCCAGAAATATCTGACCTAACCAGAAACGTTCCATGGCTGTTGGGAGGGTAAATTAGTGCAGGCTGAGCTCTGCTTGTGCAAATCAACTGTTATCAGCAAGGAATCTCAGACATCCTCATACCTCTGGCTGTGTGCAGTGGGCAGAGGTGGAGCTGAGGGAACATCTCCATCTCCACACCTTCAGGTCTGGCACACCCTTATTGCAGTGATGCACCCACAGACTCTGCTCATCCCATTCCAGTGGCCAAAGAGCTCCCTTTGGAATTCCCAATCTGCAATGCTGGGATTAAGCCACTGGGGTTTTATGTCTTCTACCCAGTTTTTGGCCTCTCTGTGTCTTGCTTTTCCATTATTAGACAGGGATGAGTCCAATTTTAGAGGTTTATTGAGGTCATTCTCCTGGACAGAGAATATCTCTGAGATTAGTGATCCACGTGGGGTATAAACACATATTCCAAACTGGAATATTGAGGGATCACTGCAGAAAATCAGCAGAGTGAGATGGGAGGGAAGGAGAGGTTTTAGAATTGCCTTTCCAGCAGCTACAAACTCACCTGGAATGTTGAGGGCAGTTTTGGGAGCCTTGATGTAAGAAAGATATGAAGTTGTTAAAGAGCATCCAAAGGAGGGACATGAAGATGGTGAAGGGTCTGGAGGGCCCTGAGGAGCAGCTGAGGGCACTTGGTGTGTTCAGCTGGAGCAGAGCAGGCTGAGGGCAGAGCTCAGCAGGGGCAGCTCTGACCTCTGATCCCTGTGCCAGGGGCAGCACCCAGGGCATGGCTGGAGCTGTGCCAGGGCAGGGGCAGGTGGGATCTCAGCCAAAGGTTCTTCCCCCAGAGGGTGGTGGGCACTGACCAGGCTCCCCAGGGCAGTGGGCACGGCCCCAAGGCTGCCAGAGCTGCAGGAGGGTTTGGATGATGCTCTGGGGCACAGGGTGGGATTGTTGGGGTGTCTGTGCAGGGCTGAGGGTTGGACTGGATGGTCCTTGGGGGTCTTTTCCAGCTCAGGATATCCTAAGAAATATTCCAGCACTTGAACCATGCTGTGTGCACAAAGGCAGCAGGAGAAGGAGCTGCTGGGCTGGGAATTGCTTCTGTTCTCAGAGAAAGACTTCTCTGTGTCCATTCCCACTGTCACAGCAATGTCACAGCTCTGTGTGGCATTTACTGGAGTTGACTTGAACAACCTTCCTTGGAATGTGGCCAGACCCTTCATGTTCCAGCTGATCCCCAGAAGAGCTTCCCTTCACTTCCCCCTGCTCACCTCCTGCTTCATGTCCTGCCCTTGCAGAAGCACAAGGACTGGTGGCAGGTTCTGCACCAGCTCTGGAGTCACCTGGGACTGCACTTCTGTGGGACATCTGCTAAAAAATGTTTCATTCTCAAGGAGCTTCTTCAGTGACACAGAAGGGAACAAATACCAGAAGACTTATGAGAATTCAATAGTGGAACTGTTTGAGATATTGGGGCTTTCCTGTTATTGGTGAAATTGGAGTGGGATTAGAAAGAAAGTCCTGCCATGGTTGGTGATGTTTTAAGGTGGAAGAGAGTTTATTCACCAAATAATCACAGAATTGTTAAGGCTGGAAAAGGAAGTTCATCAAATCCAGCCCTCACCCCCCACCACTAAACCACGTCCTCAAGTGCCACATTCACATGTTTTTTGAACACTTCCAGGGGTGGTGACTCCTCCACAGTCCTGGGCATCCTGTCCCAGTGCTTTACAACCCTGTATGGGGTACTTGGAACAGGTAACTCTGTGTGACCAGGTGAATCCCCTCCCAGGTACCTCAATCCTGTTCCTGTGTCACGGCTCAGCCCCACCTTGAAGGCCTCTGTGCTGTGTTCCCTCACTCAGATAAGAAGCAGAGCCAGCCCAGTGAAGGATCTCCTCACCCAGCAGCTTTGTGAGTGCTCAGCCAAGCAAAGATATCTCCTCTCTGCACCACCTTCAGGTGAGTCCATTTTCCTTGCAGCAGCCCCAGCACTGAGTGATGAGCCCGTGGAGTTCCAGATCCATCACTCCAGGCATTAGACCCAGCATGGCTGAGCAGGACACTTCATCACTGGGAGTTCAGCACTCTGGAGCAAACATCTCTGGGCTTTTAGTGGTTGTCACCCCCTCATTGCTCACTGCAAGTGGAGGAGCAGCAAAGTGGGGGCTCTTCCTCTCCTGGCATCGCTGCCAGGGCAGAGCCATCGCTCAGCTCTGAGCCCTCTGGGCTGGAGCTCCTTATGACTTATTCATGATCCATTCCTCTTTCTGGGCTGGAAATGGAGAGAAGGCCATTAAGGAGCTGGAATGCAGATTTATTCAGGGCTAAACAGATGTTGTGGAGAACGAGGCAGTGAGAGAGTTTTTAAAGGCAGAGCAGAGAGAGGGTTTAGTGCCAAGCAAGGGGCTCCTGAGCGGGGAAATCCTCTCCCAGGCTCCTCTCCCCCACGCAGAGGTGACTGGATCAGGTGGATTCCCACCAGGACACGCTTCATTGGGAGCCAAATTCACTGCAAAGGGTCTTACATGGCACATCAGGCTGTGAGTGCCAAGCCAGGAGTTGCAGGGCCCTGATCCTGCCCTGCCTGTGGCACCCAAACAGAACCCACCCCCATTTATGCCCAGCTGAGGATCCAGCCCTTCATGTTTTGTTACATTCAAATCTTCCCATCCACCATTTCTGAGCAACAGTGGTGAGACTTCCTAGTTGGGTTTTCTTTTTCCATTTCTCAAATGTCAAGTAGATCTTTTACAGCAGCTCTTAAGAAGATAAAGGGGATTAAAGGATCATTTTATCCTATTTAAAGTTGGCTCTGAGACGATAGGAGTAAACAGGCACATTTTAAAGGATGTTAATCTCGGCTCTTTTTTATCCCCCTTCTCCTTTTCTTGTTCTCCTTCACCAGCAAAATTTCCCTTTCCTGCCTGGATTCCCTTTGTGAGTGAACTGATTGCAAGGAGGCAAATGCTGCTCCCCTTTCTGCTCACTTCAAAAAGCAAACACCAACTACATCACTCCTGATTGCAATATTAAACATGGAGTTGAAATTGGGCTGTCAATCACGGGCTTGGGTTTGCTGGAAAAAGATGGAGGGAATCAGAGGGAAACAAAAAGGGTTTGGGCAGATGGAGAGAGTCTGTCCCTGCCAGTGCCCCCCCAGAGGGAGGCCACAGCTTATTAGCAGCAGAATAATGGAGATAACATTGTTTGGTGGGGTTTTTTTAAATAAAAACCAAGCAGCAGAAATATGAGCTTTGGACTATTTGTGGGCATTTCAAACTAAGCTGTCAGAGCCTGGGAGACAGAGACAGACTCGTTAACAACTAACGAGGGAAGGTTCGTTCCCAAGTCAGGTTCCAAACTCGGCTCCTCCGTTGGCATTTTAACCCCTGGCAGCTCCCAAAGACACAGAATCCCACCATGTGCTGAGCTGGGAGGGACCCCCAAGGACCATCCAGTCCAACCCTCAGCCCTGCACAGACACCCCAACAATCCCACCCTGTGCCCCAGAGCATCATCCAAACCCTCCTGCAGCTCTGACAGCCTTGGGGCTGTGCCCACTGCCCTGGGGAGCCTGGTCAGTGCCCACCACCCTCTGGGAGAAGAACCTTTTGCTGAGATCCCACCTGCCCCTGCCCTGGCACAGCTCCAGCCATTCCCTGGGTGCTGTCCCTGCCCTGGTACAGCTCCAGACCATTCCCTGGGTGCTGTCCCTGCCCTGGCACAGCTCCAGCCATTCCCTGGGTGCTGTCCCTGCCCTGGCACAGCTCCAGCCATTCCCTGGGTGCTGTCCCTGGTCCCACAGGGCAGAGATCAATGCCTGCCCCTCCCCAGGAAGTTGGACCTGCAATGAGGTGTCTCCTCAGTTCAGATGTGCTTTATTTTATCAGAGGAACCAGCACCTTTGATATCAAATGTTCTCAGCTCTGCTAAGTTCAGGATCAGGGTGTTTCCTGAGGTGCCTCTGTGTGAGCTCAGGCTTCACCAGGCCAGGCTGGCAAAGAGACCACCACCTGTCTCAGACCAGCCCCCAGAGTGTTCATTCCTGTTCTGGATCTGACACTGCTGATGTCCAAGAAGACCCCAAGCATCATCTTGGCCAAAGAAAATCTGGTTTCCTGGTGATATTTTACACCTCAATAAATGCCAGGACTCTGACAGTTAAAAGCTGAATAAGAGTCATGCAAAAGGGTCTTTCCAAGCAACAGCTGGCCATGATTCTAGAATAAATCCCCTTGTTTTGCTGCTGCACACCTGGACCACCCTCTGAGCTCCTGGCCAGCACCAGTGGAGATGCTGGTGATGTTTATCACTCATGAGGGGTAGCAGGAAGGGACTGACACCAAAGGAGTCCTGTTGGGATCTCAGCAGGTTCAGAATAATCAGGTCTATTTTTCTCCTTGACAGGACCAGAGGAAGGTTTGAGTTGCAGAGAATTTTCCTGAGCTGAGAAGGGGCTGTGTCTGTGACCCCCACCCTGAGGCCTGGGGAGCAGGTGACATTCACTCCTCAAACACCAGCTCCAGGAAGCCAAACCCAGTGTGAGCTGGACCACACTGAGAAGTGTCATTTCAAAGCAGAAGGAGGGGGACAACTCCCAGATTGCTGCCAGCAGCTCCTCTGTGGAGCTGCCTGAACATCCCCTTGACCAACCAAGACCCACAACTGTTCCTTTCTGCTCTGACACAGATGAAAATCCCTTCCTGTCCTGCTCTGGGGGTTGGGGGAGGCCACAATCCCACACCAAGCTCTGTCTGAGGGTGCTCACATCCCCTTGTGAGGTCCCTTTCACACCTCTGCAAGGGCAGGAGGCACTTCAGGGCTACAGGACACACAGGTTTTGTCTTCTCTTTTGGGTGAGACCTCCCAGGTGGGCCCCAGCACCCCCATCCTGCCCCCTCCACCCCCAATCCTTCCTCTCACAGCCTCTCCACCCATGAACTTGGATGCTGCAGGTCCTCACCTGCTTGACCACAGTGTCTTTGGCCCTTGGGATCACTGAGCAGCCCCCATGGAAGGAGAAGATGATGGTTGACCAAACCTTTCAGGTAGAACAGCAGTTACTTTAGGATGAGTTTCCTTTCTGGGCATTCCCAAGCTGTTGCTGCAGGAGCTCTTGGCTTCCATCACCCACTGAAGAGTAGATGGGACTTCTTTCCCTTCCAGAGAGTGGAAGATTTGTTCATTCTTTGTTTATTTCCCTTAATCTAAAATAAAAGTCACAGAGACTTAAAGTGCATGTTTTACTCTTTGTTTGAGAAACATAACAAAGAAAAACAATTGCAAAGGCAGGCAGTGCATTCCACTTTCAGGCTTTCAAAGGATTATTACCAATGACAGGAGAGAGAGAAATAACAGCTTTTGAAACTCAGGGGAGAACACTTGGCCAGCAGCTGCATTGAAGAGCTTCCCTCATCTTTGAGCTGCAGTAATTACATTCATTTAATACCAGAGGGTGAAATATTTACAAACACAGGGAATTCAAAGAGGTTTCCAGCCACGGTGCACCTGCAGCTCTGGGGGAGCCTCTGCTGAGGGGGCTGAGGAGCTGCAGTTTGGGTGGGATGGGGCGTTCTGCCCTCATGGCCCGCACACCATGGCAAGGAAGAGCCACCACTGCCACTGGAAGGGCAGTAATTCCAGTGATGGACATGCCAGGGGAAAGCAGAGGGTGCCCTGTGGGCCTGGCATGGCTCAGAAACAGCCAGGCCTTTGTCCTCATGCAGTGCAGGACCTCCCTCCCTTCCCAGCACCTCCTTCCCAGAGCTCCTTCTCTCCCCTGTGTCCCAGGGCTCCAGGAGCTCCATCCATGAGCTTTAGGGAACTTGGGGTGAGCCTCTCATTGGGAATGTTGTACCCAGGTCGGGGTTGCTCTCTTCTCTCAGGCAACCAACAGTAGGACAAGAGGGGCTTAAGCTCTGGCACGGGAGGTTTAGGCTGGATATCAGGAAGAAATTCTTTGCAGAGAGAGTGCTCAGGGATTGGAATGGGCTGCCCAGAGAGGGGGTGGATTCCCCATCCCTGGAGGGTTTTTCAGCTGAGCTTGGCCGTGGCACTGAGTGCCATGATCTGGTAAAGGGACTGGAGTTGGCCCAAGGGTTGGACTTGATGATCTCAGAGGTCTCTTCCAACCCAACTGATTCCACCATTCTATGAATGTCTGCTCTCCTCTCTGCCAGGGCTGGGGGAAGTGGAGTCTCCCTCCAAAGGGTATTCCAAGTTGTTTTTTCCCCACTTTGCTCCATCATTTTCCCACTTTCTCCATCCCTCTGACAATCTCCAGGCACTGAAGGAACACCTCATGTCAAACTCCACTATACTGGAGCCCCTTGGCTCAAACCACACAAATCCAGAAGAATCCCAAGCTCAGAGACCTGATCCTCCTCTGCCACAGGAAGATTAATCAAATCCATCTTTAATAATTGGTTCCTTCCAAAATAACAGCCTCAATTGCAGCCAGACGTGGGGTCACTGATACAGATTGTCGTTGGAATGACAAAGACCTTTGATTAATACAAAAATATCCTTTTTTTTTAAAGGCAGCCCAAACTTTGATACGGTCCCAGTTCATCAGGTGGGAGCAGTTTGTCCCTGTGTGGGTGTGCCCAAAGCTGTGCATTCCAAACCCTCCATTCATTGCCCAGCAACTGTTCCCAGTGACCCATTGGCAGCAGCTGCCCAGGGCACAGCTGAGCCCTCAGGCTGGGAGCTGGCTGGGAAAGAAGCCTGGCAGAGGAGCTGGGAGAACTGCCCTGCAGGGAGTCCTTGGCACCTCCACACCCACCTGAGGGCTCAGCTCTGCCCATGGGCCAGCAACGAGTCCAAAATCCCCCCTGACTGCCAGAGTCAGATCCCCCAGGGTGGAACTCCCTGCCCTGGGGGAGGCACTGGGGGCTCCCACCCAAACCTGAGGGGAGACAATCTGGGGGTTTGGGCACTTCTGGGACCACTCATTGGATGCAGAGGAGGAGCAGAGCCTGGCCAGGAGGAGCCACCACTCTGGCCCAGACTGTGCCATCATCTGCACCAACAGGTTTGTCCCTTCCTTTTCCTTTGGACTCGGGGGAACCCCGTGGGGCTCAGCACAGGGGCCACCAAACCCCCCTGTGTTTGTGCCCCAGGGGCTGGGTTAGACTGCTGGGTTTGGGGGTTAAACCCAATTTCTCTTTGTGCCATTGCATTTATTGTAATATTGTTATTAAATTGTAACTCTGAGTTATCATCTCTTTTGTGTTGGGTTTTTTTCTCCTGCTGCTTTACCTTTAAACCAGCACAGATACCCGTAAAAATGACACAGGACATCGTGGACAGGCAATTGTCAGAGAGAACAGCAACCTGCCTTATCAGGCCCTGTCACAAGCCAAGCTCCAGCACAGCCCCTCCTGTAGAAAAGCTGCAGAGATGGGAAGGGAACGGCGCATCGATCCCTCAGCCTGGAGCCCTGCAGATAAAGGCTTCAGGAACAGGTTCCAAAGAAACCATTTGGCCATATGTTATCTCAGACAGCCCAGCAGTGCACAGAGCCAGGATTTGCAGCAGACCCCACCCCTGGGTGCAGAGGGGCTTTGTGGCCTCGGTGGCATCTCTGCCAACCCCAGATAGTTTCGTAAAGGAATAAAACAACGTGCAGGATGGGGAGCAGCTTTGCTTGGAGGTTTTCCCACAATCACACTGGCTGTCCCTTTTTCCTCCTGCTTTCTTGCTCTCCCCTCTTTGTCACATGAGCTCTCCTCTGGTTCCTCTGCAAAAAGAAACATGTTGATTTTTAATTATTTTTTTTACCCCCAGAAAATAAAGCCAAGCACAAACCAGAGGATCAGTCTGGTCGTGTCAGTGCCTGGAGCCACACACGGTGTGCACTCAGGCCAGGCTGGTCCCTCAGCTCTGCTCCCTCCCGGGGGCTTGGTCAGAGTCACTGCATGGTGTCCCTTGGCACATTCCAGCCACAGCTCAGCCTTGGGGGCACAGAGCCCTTTCTGGTGTTTCTACTGCTTGGGTGGCCAAAGGCTTTCCAGAAAAACACCCAGCTTTGGTTTTGCTGCCCCTCTAAGAGGGGGTGGGGTTTTGGCTTTGGCTGCTGCACCAAGTGGGCACAGACAGAGGGACAGAACAGGGACAGAGGGACTGAGGAAAGAACATTGGGGATATTGGAGAGATTTCTCTGCTCCTGTTTCTGGGGGGGTGTGACCAGCTCTTCCCCTCCCAGCACTGCCAGGACAGCCCCCAGCAGCTGTCCCACCCTGTGCTGAACCTGCTCTGGCTCTCCCAAGCCAGGTGAGGAAGATGAGGAGGATTCTGAGGAACAGCCCCATGGAATTCCCACCAGAGAAAGCATTCCAAGGTGCCTGGCAGCCTGGCTGGGAGGGGAGCACCACCGTGCTGTGGGTTGGCAGCTGTGCCCAGGGTGGCAATTCAGAGAGGAAAGACTGAAAAATGAGGCCCAGAACCATCACTGGGCCATTTACCTCTTCCATTTGCCTCTTCCATTTTCCTCTTCCATTTGCCTCTTCCATTTTCTTGTTCCATTTTCCTCTTCCACTTCCCCTCTTCCATTTGCCTGTTCTATTTGCCTGTTCCATTTCCCTGTTCCCTTTTCCTGTTCCATTTCCCTGATCACTTTTCCCGTTCCATTTTCCTATTCCATTTGCCTGTTCCATTTTCCTGTTCCATTTTCCTCTTCCATTTGCACCTTCCTTTTCCCTGTTCCATCTCCCTGTTCCCTTTTCCTGTTCCCTTTTCCTGTTCTCTTTTCCTGTTCCATTTCCCTCTTCCCTTTCCCTGGTCCCTTTTCTTATT
>JAJPCS010016020.1:110903-122706 GCA_021164005.1 Willisornis vidua nigrigula | reverse complement strand
ATTGCATTGATTGTAATATTGTTATTAAATTGTGACTGTGACTTATACTCTCTTTTGTGTTGGGTTTTATTTCTCCTGCTGGTTTATCTTTAAACCAACACACAGGCAAAAAGTGGTAACTTCTGAGGGGTGGAACTTTGAAAGTTGTGCCTCCAGTCACTGTGGTCATTGACAGCCTCAGGAGTGTGAAAACACAACTTGACACGTTTTTGGAGCTCAGTTCTTCTGCAATTGGGATTGGGTCCCGTTGCATAAGGAAAGTACATCCTTCCCCCCCAAAAAAATTCACAGCCTGAGTCATTTTCACAGCTCCTTGGTTATTTTTCCCCTCCTTTATGTGGTCACCAAGTCTCAGCTTTGCTCCAAGTGCCATCAGGGATGTCAGCAAAGATTCCTGCCTGGGTGGGAGGTTCCTCAGCACACCCTCCCCTCCCAGAGCACCTCCTTAAAATACCAATTACAGGTGATTTATGGTGTCATTTCACCATTTTCGATGCTGTGTTGAGCATTTGCTCTTTGATGTGCATTTCAGGAGTGAGGAAATTCGACTGGAACAGCCTCTGTAGCATCTCCAGTGACTTTTGGTTATGAAATGAGGGGGAAATGCTGCGAATTCTGACAATCCTCCTTTGATGGGTTTTGTTGCTCCTGTTTCTCTGGAAGGAAAAGACCTGATTGATGATGGGGCACAGACCAGACAGTGGGAATTGTGTCATTTGTCCTGACACAATGGTTGTTGCCTCTCTAATTGCACAGTCTCAACCTAACTAATAATAAACCACTTTCCTATAATACCCCCACAGTATCAGCCTAATAATAAACCACTTTCTTTCCCTATAATATCCAGCACAGCATCAACATAATTAATAATAAACCACTTTCTTTCCCTATAATACCCAGCAAAGTATCAACATAATTAATAATAAACCACTTTCCCTGTAATACCCAGCAAAGTATCAACCTAACTAATAATAAACCGCTTTATTTTCCTGTAATATCCAGCACAGTATCAACATAATTAATAATGAACCACTTTATTTTATTATAATACCCAGCACAGTATCAATTTAATTAATAATAAACCACTTTATTTTCTTATAATACCCACCACAATATCAACATAATTAATAATAAACCACTTTATTTTCCTGTAATACCCAGCACAGTATCAAGCTAATAATAAACCACTTCCTTTTCCTGTAATACCCAGCACAGTATCAACATAATTAAGAATAAACCACTTTCTTTCCCTATAATACTCAGCAAAGTATCAACCTAACTAATAATAAACCACTTTCTTTCTCTATCCAACTAATAATAAACCTCTTTATTTTCCTGTAATACCCACCACAGTATCAAGCTAATAATAAACCACTTTCTTTTCCTGTAACACCCAGCAAATTATCAACCTAATTAATAATAAACCACTTTCTTTTCCTGTAATATCCAGCACAGTATCAATTTAATTAATAATGAACCACTTTATTTTCTTATAATACCCAGCACAGTATCAACATAATTAATAATAAACCACTTTCTTTCTCTATAATACCCAGCAAAGTATCAACATAATTAATAATAAACCACTTTCTTTCCCTATAATACCCACCACAGTATCAGCCTAATAACAAACCACTTTATTTTCCTGCAATACCCAGCACACACAATGCTGGAACTTTGCACAGCCAGCCCAGAAAAGGAGATGCAAACACACAGTGTCAGGAGCAGGGAAGAGAAAGATTTATGAGTGTGAAGGTTATTTTCCTGCTCTCCCATGGGACAAGAGCAAAATCAGGATTAGAAGGAATAAAGGAACACCAGGAGAAACACCTGACCTGGAGGAGCTGCTGGGTTGGAGGAGCTGTTTGGTCCAGGCTGCCCCAGGGTTTGGATTGGGCTGGAGCTCAGGGTGTCACTGTGAGCTGATGTCACAGGTCACAGCCAGGGGGACACTGAGGTGGCCCAGCAGCAAAGGTCAGCACAGAGGGGCATCCAGTGATCTCATCTCCTTGGCTGCTCAGCCTGGCACGGATGTGCCTTCCTGGGGTGCCCTTGCAGTGTTTGTCATCCATTCTGTTCCTCCCAGAGGGAGATCTGCTCCCAGCAGAGCACTGAGGGGGGGAAAGATGGGCTGGGCTGGGTCTGAGCTGTCCCCACCCCAGGCCAGGCTGCTCAAAGACCCTCCCCCTGAGACAGGGGGATGTTACAGCAAAGCCAAGTTCCTGCAGGAACTCCTTTCCAGCCCAAACAGCAGGAGAAAGTGTGGAAATCAAGGAATTCTCCCCTCCTGACAGTGTCCACAAAGCAAATTTAAGCTCCTTTATAAAACACCTGAAATAATCCCATTCTGAAGAGCAAACACAGACATGAGCACACAGCACAGCAGTGGGGGAACCCGGGCTGGCTTGTAAATACACAGAAAAATCCTACAAGTACAAGAAGAAGCATAAAATCCCTCAAAATTCTGCAAAAGCATTTTATTTAAGAGCATGATAAAGAACAGGAAGAACATTCGGGCTGAGAACTGGCAGGAAAAGGTTCTTGGGACCATCAGCAAAGCTGGAGTTTTAACCTGAACTTTTGGAATTATTTGCAAACACTTCTCCAGAATTGCAGCCTTGGCAGTCTCAGTGTCTCAGTTTCCAGCACCCAAAGGCACCCAAGAGAACCACCTTGTTGGATGTGTGAGAAGTTGGGGAGCTCCAAACTCCAGCAGCAAAGCCTTGACTGCCAAGGCTGCTGCCCTGGGGGGATGCTGAGCTTGGAAACTTCTCCCCATCATTAAAGATGGAGCTGGATTTGGTGTCCCTGGCACCTCCAGGCAGGATTTCCCCTCCTGTGCCCTGCACATATTACACCCAGGTCTGGTTTTGAAGCTGCAACTCTCCTGGTTTTGAAGTGGGAAGAAAGATTCTTGCTCTTTTCTCTCCACATTTCGCTCCCTTTAGAATCCTTTGGTTGGCTTCACTCCTTAAACAAATATAGACTGAGCATTATTTTCCTGCAGGGCTTATGAAATGCTTTATAAAATATGAATTGTCATGTGCAATGGCATATGTCTTATGCAATTCAAATGCTCTTCACCCTTCTGGGCATAATTACTGGGAAGAATGAAAAATAATAAAAAAAAAAAGAAGGTTCCTTGAAACCACGAACCAGTTTTGCATCTCAGCCCCTCCTGGTGCAAAGGGAGTGATTTTATTGCTGTTCCAGTTCTGATATGCAGAGAAAATCAGGTGTCCATTCAGGTTTGTCCCTCCAGATGATTCCAGAGGGCTCCAGGTGATTCTGCCCTGTGTGGCACAAAGGACTTGAAGTTGGTTGTTGAATTCCTGCCGTAGGAACAGGCACGTTGGGCCCTCCCAAACCTTCTCCAGTCTCATCTCTCTGTCACTTCTGATTCAGGGACCCCTCAAGGAAAAGGATTTTATCCCTTCTCCATAAACTCAAGTGGTCTTTACTAATTTTTAATCAGACCTGTACTAACTTTGTATTTTTTATTAATTTTTGATTTTATCTTGTGGCTTAGTTTGGTTTTAACCATGCAGAGCTTTTAGATCAAGAGGAATTTAACCCTGTGGCTGTAAGATGAAGAAATAAACCAAAACTTTGTTTAGATTAAAGGCTAAAATGTAAGAAATAAAGCAGAAAACCTCTCTAGGCTGAGGCTTGAAGCTGCAACATTATTTAGTTAAAAGGAAATAAAGGGCTGCAGAGACCAGAGCAGCCCATCAGAGCTGTGAAAAGTCACCCCAAATATACTGGGGAGGAGTTTTCAGTCGTAACTAAGTCTATAAACCTGGAAACACAAAAGTCTTGGTGTGCATGTCTTAGGTGGAATTATCCCCCATGATCCCAGTGCTGAATAAAAGGAGGATTTGGTTCTATTCTACTGGATTTGATTGTTTCCTTAAATCACTTCTGAGTGGCACTGAGTGTTGAGCTGAGAGGGGCCCGTCCCAGCTCATCCCTCCTGATTATTTCAGGTCACCAAGGGCTTACAAGCACAGAATGTGACAGGCAAAACCTGCAGTCATTTACTCCAGTCTGGGCAGGAGGAACAAGCCCCTGGTGTCGTGTTAGTCCTGCCAGTTTTGAGCTGATGAACAAGGAGCCCCAGGCCCTTCCAGGGAGAGTTCATGGCCCTGGGAGAGGCACAGCAAGGATGGATGTCCTTTCATGTGCAGTCACAGGCAGGGTGTGATTTCATCAAGGGGTGGCAGCTCCAAGTGCTGGTTTGGCTGTCAAAGGACCAATGTGACACCAAAATAGCAACAGCTCTGCCAAAAGGCATTTGTTGTTCATTAGTTTGTTCGTGAGCTTGGCCATTTCACTGCTCTGAGTCACCAGGGGTGGCAGGACCAAGGTGAGGGAGGGCACAATGTGGAGCTGCTTTCAAAGTAACACAGACTGAGGGGCACAAAAGCTGCACTAATGTGGGCTGGACCCTCCTTTGGTCCTTTGTGCCCCCTCAGCCTTTGCCTGGTGCTGGTCAGAGATATTCCCTTTTATCCCCATGTGCTCCACCTGCCATGGGGAACCTTCCTGTGATGCCTTTGGATCACAAAGGTGTGTGGTGTCCTCTCCTCAGGGCTGGGGGTCAGAAGGCACCCAGTGGGCAGCTCTCCCCACTGCACTGCCAAAAGAAAAACTGTGTTTTGCCATCCAAAATAAGTCACTTTTCACATTCCCACCCACATTTGTTTGTTTGATTCCCTCTATGCCTATTTGGTTGGTTATTCTGAGCTGATGGGATTTTGGTCCTACCTGTTAAGTGACAATCACATGAGAACTCTTGAGAGCTGCTCTTTGACACAACTGTCACCACTGCCACCAGGAGCTCAATGTGCTGAGAATGAGATCTGAACCTGCAAGTGGCTCGTCCCTCTCTCTTGCTGATCCAGACCAGAGGGTGATCCTGACCCTCATAAAAACAGCTGGACTCACACATGGAACTCCAGTAGATGGTTGGAGCAGCCCAGAGGAGGCCATAAATATTTATGCAAAGTCCTGCAGCTGTTATGTCTTGTCTCCATCTTCCCTTCAGCACCTCTGTCACTGATAAACCCTGCCAGGATGCTCCAGACAGTCTTTGAACTTGTTTGGAGTGTCAGCAGGAAACGTGAGCTCTTCAGGTCTCTCCAAATAACCCGAGTCTGTTGTTGCCTCAAACTGTCTCCCCCAAAGGGCTGGGGGAGTTTATTGAACAAGTTGTGCTTAATTATCAGTGGTGCCTTCCTTCCTTCCTTCCTTCCTTCCTTCCTTCCTTCCTTCCTTCCTTCCTTCCTTCCTTCCTTCCTTCCTTCCTTCCTTCCTTCCCTCCTTCCTTCCCTCCTTCCTTCCCTCCTTCCCTCCTTCCCTCCTTCCCTCCTCCCTCTTTTGAAAATCCCTTTAGTCATTTAAAACCCAGGCCTGTTTTTCTCTCCTTATCAGGTTATTCACTTGAACTTTCCTGCTGCAGGTCAGAGCCCATTGAAGCTTTGGATCTCCTCTCTGGGAAGCTGAGCTGTATTTACAACCAGGGGGGGAAAAATGGCAGCTTAAAATGCAGTTCTTCTTCCCTGCTGGACCAGTGTGGAGAGTCTGATGGACCAGTGTGGAGATCCTGCTGGACCAGTGTGGAGAACCTTCTGAAGCAGTGTGGAGAACTTCTGGACCAGTGTGGAGATCCTGCTGGACCAGTGTGGAGACCCTGATGGACCAGTATGGAGAGCCTTCTGAACCAGTATGAAGACTCTGCTGGACCAGTGTGGAGACCCTGGTGGGCCAGTGTGGAGAACCTGATGGATCAGTGTGGAGAATCTGCTGGACCAGTGTGGAGACCCTGACGGACCAGTGTGGAGAACCTTCTGAACAAGTATGAAGACTCTGCTGGACCAGTGTGGGGAATTTGGTGGACCAGTGTGGGGATCCTGCTGGACCAGTGTGGAGACCCTGCTGGACCAGTGTGGAGAACCTTCTGGACCAGTGTGGAGACCCTGCTGGACCAGTGTGGAGCACCTGAGAACCCTGTGTTTTCTGTTTAGAAGTTTTAGGTCAAATCTTACTTGAGCTACAAGGCTTTGATGAGCAGAAGGTCCCAGTGAGGGCAGTTACAGCTTCAGCTGTTTCAGGTCATGTTCATGACATGTTGTCACAGCTGAGGGGTCAGTTCAGATCCCATGGGAAAGGAAACCAGAGGTTTCCAACAACCAGAGAAACTCAACCAGTGCAGAGAGGACAGGAAAAACCAGAATATTTCTGCCTGGCAGCAAACCCACAGTCCAAGCAGCCACCAACTGAAGGACACGGGGTCTGGTCTCATCTTCTCACATGATTTACCCAACAATTTCTGCTTTCACACAACTGTCCCAGGTCCCCAAAGCTCCCCCTCCCTCCCAGTGGGCCCTCAGAGGTCACAGCTGGATGTGCCAGGGGTTGGGACTCACTCCAATGGGCTTGTCTGCACCTGACAATTCATAACTGAGTTGGGCCCTTTGCTTTTAGTTCAGCTCCACTTGGCAGCTTTGTTACCCTCCCAAGTGTCCACAGCTCCAGTGCAGGTTCCAATCAGAAAGATTTACATCCCCAAAGTCCCACAGATCAATCAAGTTCTCCCCACAGTGATTTGTGGCTCTGCCTGTCTGACAAAAACTGGGGTTTAACTGCAGATTTTGACAGGATTCCACCCTTCCTCTGGTGGTTTGGTCTCGGCCATCCTCTGGTTCACACCACACATAATTATTTTCAGCTCCTTTGTCATTTTTTCAGCTTGATGGATAAAGAGTTTGAACGGCCCCTGCAAACCTGCCCATGAATCTGCTCAGTGACTCTGGGCATGCAGAGGGGTTTTGCTGCCATCCTCCCCCCTCTTTGCTTCAGGAGGTTGGCACTGAGTGATGTCTTTGGGAAATGCACAAAGTGGAGCTGAGTTTTAGGCTTGGCTGGAAAATTTCCATCCTTGGTTGGATTTTTTTTTAATTTTTTGGTCTGTTTTCTTTTTTAATATCTCACAATTAACAGGGAAAATTCCTTTGGAAGAGCTTTGATCTGGAAGGGAGTTTAAATAAGAACAGAAAACTCCTAAACATTGCAGGAGTAGAGAAGTTACAGGATGAAGAACAGGGAAAGGTCAGATTAATGCTGGTTCTGCAATCAGAGCATGGGGGCCCTCCAAGACTGAATTATTAAAAGTCCTTTAACATGTAAAGATATCAAATTATTTCACAAAATTTTGTCCTGTGTTTGAAGGCATTTTATGCCCAACCTTTTAGTGTCTGGATGGCAAAGGAAACGTGACCTTTGTCTGAGCACAGGCTCTGATGCCCTGAAATCCTGCTCAAAGCACCTCCAGACCAACCATGTGGCAGGTGCATCCAGGACACAAGAGACTCCCTGAGCACAGTGTGGGCTGGTGGAATCCATGAGCCACCTCCTGAAATGTGGCAGTTTTGCCTCCAGCACTTTGTGTGGGAGCTCACAGGGGGAGAGGGCACAGGTGGCACAGGAAAGCAGAAATGCCCTGCTTGGATTTGCTTCCCAAACAGGGATCTCACCCCAGGGAAGGGCTGGAGCTGTGCCAGGGCAGGGGCAGGGACTGATCTCTGCTCTGTGGGGACCAGGGACAGCACCCAGGGAATGGCTGGAGCTGTGCCAGGGCAGGGGCAGGTGGGATCTCAGCAAAAGGCTCTTCCCCCAGAGGGTGGTGGGCACTGACCAGGCTCCCCAGGGCAGTGGGCACGGCCCCAAGGCTGCCAGAGCTGCAGGAGGGTTTGGATGATGCTCTGGGGCACAGGGAGTGACTCTTGGGGATGTTCCTGTGCAAGGCTGAGGGTTGGACTGGATGGTCCTTCAAGCTCAGCATATTCTGGGACTCTTCCATTGATCCTGTTCCTTCAACTGTCCCAGTTTCCCCCTTCCCTGCTGAGGGGTAGGTGAGTGCAGGGGGTGTGATGGGGATGGAGCCCAGTCTGGGCTTTGTGTGTGTCCTCCTCGGGCACAAACCCCCTCCCTTTCTGCCTCTGGGTTTGAGCGTGGCTGATGCAGGAGGATCACAATTAATGCATTCCAGAGCTGCAGGAGCTGAGATGTTTTAGATTGACTTTGGTGCCCATCAGTCTGCAAATGGGTATAAAATTCCAGGCTGGTTTGGGTTAGAAGGGACCTCAAAGTTCACCCCATCCCACCCCCTGCCATGGGCAGGGGCACCTCCCACCAGCCCAGGTTGTTCCAAGCCCTGTCCAACCTGGCCTTGGACACTTGGATGGGAAAAACTTTCCACTTGGGTAGGCAAACTGGGCAAACTGGATTCCCAAGTTTTCAGGCAGCTTTGGGGTGGTTTGGTCGTTGTTCTTGTGGCACAAGCACCACATCCAGCACATGTTCCTGTTGTCTCAGTCCAGCTTCATGGGAAACACTGACATCAACAGGGTTTGCTCTAATGACAAAGTGATACATGGAAAATAAATTCTGCCACTGTCCTACTGCCTCCTGCCACCATCTCCAATGATTGCAGCAATTAAATGTGGAAGGGGATTATTATTCTTCTCTCTTCCCTATCTTAATTCCCTTATTTTCTCCTATCAGCTCAGCTAGGGATCCTTTCTCCTAAGGAGTTGTCTTCTCATGAATAAACATCCCCTGGAACACCATTTCTCAGAACAAGAACTTCTTAAGAACGAGGAGATGTGAGGTTGCCCCCAGGCCCCTCATTATGCCCTATTGGGTTTGGGTGTTCCACTCCCACCCACAGCTCTGCCCTCCTGGATTGGGGCCAATCCCTTTGATTTTGCTCCAGGGCAGAGTGGAGTTGGGGAAGAGCAAACTGAATTTGACAAACTGTGTTCTTAATTAATTTACATCCAATTAGGATTAATTATTGCTGACTAAAGTATCACCCCATGTAATTAGGTATCCAAATAAATAATCCTTATGCACTAAATGAGGCTGCTGGTTCCAGAGTGGAGACACCACAATCCCCCAGGGCTGTGCCAGGGGCAGGGCAGCGCAAGGGGCAGGGGGCTGGTTTTCAGCTGCCCAGCACCCCCCTGAGGGAGAATCACAGATCCTTGAGGTTGGAAAACCCCTCCAAGGTCATCAAGCCCAGGCAGTGCCCAATGCCCACCTTGTCCCCCAGCCCAGAGCAGTGAGTGCCATGTCCAGTTGTCCCTTGGGCATGGCCAGCTCACAACACGCATCCAACAGCTTTCTGTCCATCCTACCAGCTGTTCCCCAAATGTTCTGGACCAAATCCTTCCCCTTGTGCAAGTGAGTCACCAAATCCCCCAGACTGGGATGGCCCAGAGCTCCTCCAGCCACATCCTCCTCTGCTGCAGGCACAGGTGGTTCTGCAGATGTTGGGGTTGACACACAGGCCAAGTGGCACTGCCCTGATCCTCCTGCTGATGCCACCAGACCAAGTGTTGTGACCCCTCTCCAAAGCTCTACCCACTGCCAGCACTGAGTGAACCCCTGATGTCTGATGAGATCAGTTGGTTTAAACTTGGCTGTAACAATGCCAAGGTCATGGGTTCAATCCCCTGTGTGGGCCATTGACTGAAGAGTTGGACTGGATGATCCTTGTGGGTCCCTTCCAGCTCAGAACAGTCTGGGATTCTGTGATCATCAGGTTGGGGTTGAAACTTGGTGGACATCAGAGAACACTCAGGTGACAGTTTTGAGACAACTCCCTGGCCCAATCTAAACCTGAGCCTGGGCTTAATGACTTTACTCCTCTGAGACATGAGAAGGTTTTTCCCTCTGCAAGTTGTGATGTAAAACTGTAGCCAAAAGAGTTAATCCTTTTTTTCTTTATTTCTTTTTAATGTGGTAACAAACATGTAAGGAAAATTTAACCTACAATGGACAGAAGGTCTGTCCCAAACACCAAGGTGAGGTCAACCTGGTGCCAGCCTGAGACAGAGGTGTAGGAACAACACACAAACAGGCCAACAAACCCACAAATAATGGGGGGAAAAATCTCCTTTTAGGAGAAGGAAAATAGGAAAAGATGGTTCCCCATTGAGCTGTAGCTCTTTGCTCTCAGTTCACTGGCAGCCACTCTCTGTTCAGCTGAGCAAATTCTCTGTGACACTCACAGAGAAGTCGCTCATGAAAAATGGGCAGATTTTTGTCAGGCTGTATAAATGGATTAGCCAAAGTGACACTGTGGAGGAGACAAAACCATCTGAAGGAGAACAAAATAACCTATTTCTTACAAGGTCTGGATTTCACCTTAAATTCAAATGCCAATTGGAAGTGGCATTGAGGGTAATGGACTTTGGGAGATGTTAAATGAGAAAGCACAGGGGGGATAAATAATCTGGGAGTGCTGGAGGTGTCGATACAGCAAGAGGAGAAGGCAGGAGCTGTGAGATCAGCAGCACTCACGGAGGCAGAGCAGCCAAAAGGTTCTTTTTAATATCCTGAAGATGCAAATTTGGGTCATGGCTCAAGTGGCTGATGAAAGATGAGCCCAGGTAAGTTTATTGGGAGTGTTAAAAGCTAAAACTGAGCAGTTTGGCCCCAGGAGTCCTCTGTGGTTACTTGGCCCAACAAACCAAGTTGCCTTAAGGTTTCTAAGTGGGGTTTCTGATCCTGGGTGGATTTGGGAGGTTGTTTGGTGGGGCAGAGCCCTCACTCTGAGAGGAGCTGGAGGCAGGACCAGGTGGTGGTTTATTCCCACAGAGACCATTTCCTTTTCCCTGTCCTTTTTTGCAAGGATGAATTCCAGTTGGATGGGCAAAGTGAGACCCAACCTCATGGACCTCTGAGTCCTGTCAGCTCCATGGCCTTACAGAGGTGGAATTGAAGACACCCTTTGCAAAGAGCAGACAGTTCACACCATGTGTGACCATCTCCTGGGGCACCTGATTTTGCTGCTGTCTCCAACATCTCCTGAGCTGAGAAATTTGGACAACACCCTCAGGCACAGGGTGGGATTATTGGACTGTGTGTGCAGGGCCAAAAGTTGGCCTGGATGGTCCTTGGGGTCCTTTCCAGCTCAGGAGATTCCATGATTCAATGAGTCTTTCCCCCCAGCCCCACCAATTCCCAGTTCTCCCAAACAGCCTCCATCTCTCCAAGCCCTGTGATCTGTGGAAGGAGCTCTGCTGTCTTTGTGGGGACAGGATGAGTTCCAGGCTGTGCTTTCCTCCTCCCCAATTCCCCAAACTTCAGCCCTGCCCAGGCCCTTTGCTCAGCAGAGACATTCACCACACAGCAACAATGGCCCTTGTGAATGCCTCCTGTCTGTGAACACCTGACTCTGTGGAAAGGAACAAATCATGGCTTGAAATGTATTTATAGCCAAGTGTTCTCAAGAGCTCTGCTGCAGAATGAGGAATCTGCACAGGCTCAGCTCTCCTCCTGGCACTCGGTGACCATCTAATCTCCCTGCTTTCATCTTAATGCCTCCCTAATACCTGTTTAAACAGATGTAAAATTACCTGGAGCTCTCCCTCAGAAGAGGATGTCAGCCCTGCTCCAGCTGGGTAAACAAGCACTCGAGGAGAGGAGAAGTGCAGGGAGATCCCCCACAGCTCCACCTGAATTAGCCTCAAGTGGAGTCTGAGTGGGTTTTTAAATTGTGATCCGGCTGCCTCTTCACCTCTGCTTGGCTCCATTTCCTCCTGCCATTGCCTGGGGGCACCTGGTTTTGTCTGCACCCACCGACTGACTCACCCACCCCCTCAGTCACCCAGTCACTCAGTCACTCAGTCATTCACTCATCAGTCAGTCAGTCAGTCAGTCAGTCAGTCAGTCAGTCAGTCAGTCAGTCACTCACTCACTCACTCACTCACTCACTCACTCACTCACTCACTCA
>JAJPCS010016020.1:92911-106802 GCA_021164005.1 Willisornis vidua nigrigula | reverse complement strand
GGGCTGGGAGGGCTTTTCCAAGGTGGGCATTGGGCACAGGGTGGGCTCCAGGGACTGGGAGGGCTTTGCCAAGGTGGGCATCGGGCATAGGGTGGGCTTCAGGGGCTGGGAGGGCTTTGCCAAGGTGGGCATCGGGCACAGGGTGGGTTCCAGGGGCTGGGAGGGCTTTGCCAAGGTGGGGATCGGGCACAGAGTGGGCTCTGTGACCTCAGAGGTCTTTACTAACCTTGGCAATTGTGTGATTCCACACCTTCCACATCTCCCTGTTAACCAAACATCCCGGAGTAGTTCCTTTTTTTTTGCCAGCCAAACCACTGAGTTTGTTTGTTCAGCCCACACGGAGTTAACCTGAGCCTTTGCTGTGCCTTAAATCACTCAGCATATGGAGACACAATTCCAAGCCATCTGCATCATCATTAGCCATCAGGTGTTGTGCTCATTACACCTGTTATGGAGAGAAAGGATAATTAAATGGGGGGGAATTACATTCCACTCACAGCTTTGCTGCATTTCATCGGGACCTCCTTGTCCCTTTTGGCGATGGGACCAAAGAACTCCTGTGCAATATGCAAAACAAACCCCATTTTGCATGAGGCAGAAATAAAGATGAGTGAACCTTCTCAGCCTGAGCAGATGTTTTTCATTAGAAAATAATTTGTCAAAAGGTAGAGAGACTCATAGTCCTAATTTTCAGACCAGCTTCTTTCACTTTGGAGGGTAACTAGACTCAATTTAATTGCAAATGGGCTTCACGGTCACAGGAGCAAGGAAAGGGAAAGCAATGAGAACATGTGCCATGGTTTTAATCAAAATCTCCCTCAAAATAAAGGACTTGTGTTCTATTTTCCCTGGGACAATAGTTGGTTTCTGATTTAACTTCAGAGTTACTGGATATGAATCTTCTGAGCTAAAGCAACATTTGAGGGTACAGGAAGAACTTCAGTGAAGTCCATCAGCTAAAAAGGGGCTGTAATACCAGAGAATCCTGGAATCATGGAATCTCCTGGGATGGAAGGGACCCACCAGGATCAGAGTCCAACTCCTGGCCCTGCACAGACACCCCAACAATCCCCCCCTGTGCCCCAGAGCATCATCCAAACCCTCCTGCAGCTCTGGCAGCCTTGGGGCCGTGCCCACTGCCCTGGGGAGCCTGGTCAGTGCCCACCACCCTCTGGGGGAAGAACCTTTTGTTGAGATCCCACCTGCCCCTGCCCTGGCACAGCTCCAGCCATTCCCTGGGTGCTGCCCCTGCCCTGGCACAGCTCCAGCCATTCCCTGGGTGCTGTCCCTTGTCCCACAGGGATCAGAGGTCAGAGCTGCCCCTTGGGAGGAGCTGCAGCCCCCAGTGAGTCTCCCCCAAGTCTCCTCCAGACTTTGAGAAGTGGCCACTACATTGGGCACAGACAGGACACACCTCCACGTGGAGAGGAGCAGGTTCTGACCCTGCTCCTCACCTGCTGGGTGGGGTGGGACGTGGTTTGTCCTCTGCTGGGTGGGGTGGGATGTGGTTTGTCCTCTACTCCCACCCTCTGGTGCCATCACACTGTGGCCTCCAACACAACAGAGCACCAACTGTCTGTTGGGTTCTGCCAGCAAAGGCAAAAGCCAATAATTGATGATAATTGATCCAATAATTGATACAGCGCAATTAGACCTGGCAGACAAGAGCAAAAGTAACACAAGGGAGTCACAGACATGGAATCGCACACATGGAATTACACACACAATGGAATCACACTCATGGAATTACATGGAATCACACACGTGGAATCACAGACATGGAATCACACACATGGACTCAACACATGGAATGACACACAATGGGATCACGCACATGGAATCACAGACATGGAATCACACACGTGGAATCACACACATGGAATGACACAGATGTGGAATCACACAGATGTGGAATCACACACATGGACTCACACATGGAATGACACACAGTGGGATCACACACACATGGAATCACACTCAAGGAATTACATGGAATCACACACATGGAACCACAGACATGGAATCACACATGGAATGACACACAATGGGATCACAGACAGTGGAATCACACACACATGGAATGACACACATGGAATCACATGTGAAATCACACACAGTGAAATCACACACATGGACTCACACATGGAATGACACACAATGGGATCACACACACATGGAATCACACTCATGGAATTACATGGAACCACACACATGGAATCACACACGTGGAATCACACACATGGAATGACACACAATGGGATCACACACATGGAATCACACATGGAATAACACACAATGGAATCACACATATAGAATATTGCACATACATGGAATCACACACATGGAATCACATACGGAATCACACACATGGAATCACACGTGGAATAACACACAATGGAATCACACACATGTGGAAACACATACATGGAATCACAGACATGGAATCACATATGGAATCACACACATGGAATCACACTCATGGAGTCACAGGGAATCACACACATGTGGAATCACACACATGGAATCACACACATGTGGAAACACATACATGTAATCACACACATGGGATCACATGCATGGCATCACAGACATGGAATCACATGTGGAATCACAGACATGGAATCACAGACATGGAATCACACACAATGGAATCACACTCATGGAATTACACGGAATCACACACGTGGAATCACATACATGAAATCACATATGGAATCACACACATGGAATCACACTCATGGAATTACATGGAATCACACACATGGAATCACACACATGGAATCATTCACATGGAATTACACATGGAATGACACACACATGGAATGACACACATATGGAATATTACACACACATGGAATCACACCCAGTGGAACCTGCTCCCTGCCTTTGCTCCAGCCCAGCAGTGCCAGAGTCCTTCCTCCTCCTTGTGCAGCTCCTGTAAATCAAATTCCAACACAAACAGTGACCCCAATCCAACCAGCAGCCCAAGGTGAAGTCCAGGCATGAGGTGCTGATGGAAAGGAGCAGGAGCCAGGCCCTGCTGGGGAACCCCAGGCTGTGCTGCTGGAGCCTGGGGAGGGCTTAATTTCCTGGAGCCAAAGTCTCTCTGACCTGCATCCCTAACAAGGCATTCCAGACATTCAAATTCCCCACCAGTTCTTGCCTTGAGCTGTCCAAGGCTCATTGTGTAGACTTTAAGGGATGATTCTTCCTTCCTCATCCCTAAAATCCTGTGATTTCCCCTCCACTGAAGAACCAATTCCACCCAGTAACACTTTTAAACTGAAAACTGGGAGTCCTGATGGCCTTTGGGGAATTCCTGCCGGGAATTCCTGCTGGGCTGGGAGGGAATGCCAAGTCTCCCACTGATTTCCAGGAGCCAGGATTTCCCTTCAGGGCATTTTCAGGCCCTTTCTACAAAGCAAACCAAAGCACAGCAGTAGAGACAGGCAGGATTCCATCCCTGCTGTGGTTCCAGTCCCATCTCATGCTCAAGGCTCATCAATTCCCATGGAAAATGAGTGTAATCCACTCTATCAAACAGTTTGGGATGAGCTTGTTCACCCCTAAGCTGGTACAGAAATATCAGCATCCTCTTAATATTTCACCATAAATTTTAAGGACAAACCCACTTCTTGGACTTGCAGAGAATGATTCTGATTTTCAGTGGAACTTTCCATTTAAATACATTGCACTGGTTGCTCATTGTTCTAATTTTGTGCATTTTTTCCCTTTAATTTTCAGAGGGTTTATCTTATAATTTTAAAGGTTTCTTCTGTTTTCTTGTATTACTTTCAGCACACAGAGATACAGTTCAGGATGTTCCTGGTGTTTACTCTCGAGGTGTGGGTTCTATTTCAACAGTATTTTACTCAGAAATGAGAATGTGTGTTAAAGAAAAGAGACCTGAATTTTCTAAAGCAAACAAGAAAAAAGATGATCATGAAAAACAGTGAAAAATGAAGCTTTCTGCATGTGCTGAATCTCCCCAAATCTACAGCACTGCAAACCAGTGTTTGGCTGTTTAATCAACCCATGGAGACTTGGCAGGTCAGGAAAAATGGGGCAGAAACCTCAAGAGAAAAATGTTCTTTATTGACATTTCTGAGTCTGAAGCAAGAACAGAGTTGCATAAAGATGAGAAATGTCAAGGGGAAAAGAACACCCCAACATTTCCCACCACTGCTGAAGTCTCACTTCAATCTCTCCCCAGATCTAAATTTCAAACCTGCCCAAAAACCTGAGCTATTTAAATCACCTCATTATATATTTAACTCTTCTGCCTCGTGTGATGAAAACAACCAAAGCTGTTCTTGCAACGTCTTGGGGACCTTCTTGGAAACCAACACAAAGCAGCAAGATCTCATCAAGGGGTTTAGTCTCATCCCAGCTCTGGGAATATGAGATAACTCCTCTCATCCAGTCTTAGCAGACAGTTCTCTCCCTCTTTATGAAGACTCCTGAGCCTAATTAGGGGAATAAACAGCAGAGGGTTTGGGTGGAAAGAAGATGCTCCAACCAGGGCTGGTTCCTGGTGCTACCTGAGCCCAGTCCTGGGGCCAGGCAGGGTCACTTTGACTTCCCTCCACCCCTGGGTGACATCCCTGCCCCTTTGGCACATCTATAAACCAGGGATTTTCCATTTTTCCCAATTTTTTTCCCATTGTTTTCCAATTCCTAAACATTTTTCCTCAAATCACTTTTCCACCTGGAGCTTCCCTGTTTCTGTTTCCCTTCTCTGCCTCCTCTTTGCTTCTGTCACTGCCTCCCTGTCCCAGTCCTGCAGAACCAATTCCTTCTGTCCCAACTGCTGCACTTTCCCTATTTTTTTGTGAGGATTATTGAAATTTAAAGCTTATCTGTGAATTAATTTGCAAGACCTGTTGTTTTAAAGAAGGAAGAGCTGTTGGAGATCCAGCTGCCAACTCCTCACCTCCTCCAGCCCTCCCAGCCCCTGGCTGAGTGTCATGCAGTGTGGAATTTGAGGGAATTTGCCTTTTTTAATGGAAATCTGCAGTCAAGCAACAATATCCCACTGCAATCCAACAGTTCCTTAGGTCAAGAAGGACATCTGAGCCCAGGAGTGAGGAAGGTGTGAGAGAACCACCCTCAGCAGGACACAGAGAGCAGTTTCTACAACTAAGGATTTCCAAACCTCTGTCCCAGCCCCTGCACACCGTCATTTCTTTCAGCCCCTTGCAGTGCTTTCCTCAGCCCCTCCTGCCCTGCTCTGAACCCCACCCTGCTTGCCAGAGACATCTCTTATTGATTTTCAAAAAGCTTCTCCTTTCCTCCACTCCAGTGCTGTGACAATCCAGCTCTGGAACTCCTTCATCATTTACTTTCTTTTTACTCTGTACTGGAAGCACATCCTCCTAATTTATAAGTTTGTTCTACCAAAAAATAAAGAAATAAAATCCGTTTGGAAACATTTGTAGCAAGGACTGTCAGTATTTCTGCCTCATAGTTGGCAGCATCTCCTTCCCATTGCTATTCAATGGTTTGAATCTCTCCAGAAATGTGCAATAGAGTTTCATTTTTAATCAGGTTGGAGCTGCAAAGCATCTGAGGACATCACTGGCCAAATGCCCCCAGAGAAGTATTTATGTTGTTGTAACACCACCATCATCCATCAAACAGGAGATGTTAATAATGGCATTTAATTTGAAAATGGAGCTCTGCTTTTATGTTGTATCTCTGTGCTTTGGGCAAGCAGGAAAGGCTCATTATCTGCTCTGAGGAGAGGCAGAGACAGAGGACATGATGCAGAGCAGGGATTGGAGCCTCAGCCTGAGCTTTGTTGGCTGCCTGGCAGGACTGAGCCGTATCTGCATCTTCAGACTGGCAGAGGAGGCATCAGCTGGCACCCAGGACTGGGGAGAGCCAGCCCTGCCCACCCTCTGGGAGCTCCAATCCACACCAGCTCATCCCTTCTTGGTGGGAGCAGGAGCAGAACAGGGGAGAGGGGACAGGCAGGGAATTAAATCCCACACCTTCCATGTTCATCCTGACTCCAGCGCTGGTCTTTGGGCACAATTCTAAAGCACATTTCAATTATTTGTCCTCCCTCTTGGGCTGTTTCACGTGGACATGGTCAATGTGGACTCTCATTTCCTGCTGTTGTCTCCAGTGTTTGGTTTTTAGGGTGACCTCCTGCTGCCTCTCTTGTTTTGAAGGGGCTAAAGAAGCATCTCAGAATCCCAGAAGATGCTGAGCTGGGAGGGACACCCAAGGACCATCCAGTCCAACCCTCAGCCCTGCACAGGAACATCCCCAAGAGTCACCCCCTGTGCCCCAGAGCATCATCCAAACCCTCCTGCAGCTCTGGCAGCCTTGGGGCCGTGCCCACTGCCCTGGGGAGCCTGGTCAGTGCCCACCACCCTCTGGGGGAAGGACCTTTTGCTGAGATCCAACCTGCCCCTGCCCTGGCACAGCTCCAGCCATTCCCTGGGTGCTGTCCCTGCTCACACAGAGGTGAGATCAGTCCCTTATGTGAAGTTTCCCCCATTTACAGAAATGCTTCCCTGAGGATCAGAACCTGCTCTGCAGAAGCACAGGGAGGTCCCACCAACTCAGCAAAGCACCAACAGGCTGCTGAGGGAAAAGCACAGCTGGGGCAGGGGCAGAAATAAGCACAAGTTCTTTAATAAACTCTGTCCCTCAGAGGGTTGTCCAAACCCTCCTGCAGCTCTGGCAGCCTTGGGGCCGTGCCCACTGCCCTGAGGAGCCTGGTCAGTGCCCACCACCCTCTGGGGGAAGAGCCTTTTGCAGAGATCCCACCTGCCCCTACCCTGGCACAGCTCCAGCCATTCCCTGGGTGCTGTCCCTGGTCCCCCCAGAGCAGATGTCAGAGCTGCCCCTCTGCTTCTCCCTTGACTGTTTTCTGTAGGACTGTAACATTTCAAACAGAGGATGATGAAAGGCCAAGAAAATTAGAGAACCACAGAATCAATTAGGTTGGAAAAGATCTCTGAGATCATCAGGTCTAATCTGTGACCAAACACCACCATGTCAAGTAGAAGGTATTTAGTGACAGTGCTAGAAAAGGGTACCAACAGCTCACAGAAATTTTCTTTCCCATTTTGGAGAAGACCTGAGTTGTGTCTCATTATGCCCTGAGTCAGGCTGTGCTGTGCCATCTCATTTCCAGCTCCTCCTGCCACCCCCACACTGCCCCTTCTCCCTTTTGCTGTGCTCTGCTCTGCTCTAAGTTCTGTCCAGAGGAACATTCCTGTCCTGGACCCCCCGAGGTGACAAGAGCTGTGTCAGGAAACAGCAAATCTCTGCCCTGCAGGGAGTGCCAAGCAAAGGAGCCATCCATCAAACTGAGCATCTTGTGCAGGCTTGGAAAGAAATTAATGGCATAAAACTTGTAAATTCACTTGGGCATCTTTGCTGTGAAGTGGAAGAGTGGCTGTGGCAGTGAGTGAGCAGAGCCATGACAGCCCCACGGGGGTCTCTGCCTGTGGCAAAGGGCAGGGAAGGAATGGGACAGGCAAAGCTTCCCATTGCACTGAAATCCTCAGGGAAGGTGGGAATCACCTTGTATATCATGGAGAGAGTGATGGATCTCACAGCAAACTGCCAGTGGAGAAAAATCCAGCCCCAGGTGGGTCTTTGCTGGGAGGCAAAGCCTTCAGTGCTCTTCAGAAGGGCAGGTGGAGGCTCTGCCTTCAACTGGCTCCAAATTCCATGGCCAAGGTTGATCAACTCACCTTGTGCTCCCCTGATAGTCAGGAGGGAGGAAAGTGAGTCATGTCTTCCCAAAACAGGCTGCTCAGTCAGGTCAGGGAATCACCTTGAGGACCTTGTTTCTCCCCACTGGATATAAAAAGGTTGAGAAGTGGGTTCATGGCCTTTATTTGTCTTTCAGACACTGAAACAGTGAGATGTTCCCACCTTCAATCTGACCACTCTGGCCTGGCCTGGCAATCTGCCTTCCAGGGCTCTCTGTGCTACCAAACTGCCCCCTCTGTGCTCCAGAGCTCCAGGATTCCAGGCTGAACTGATTCCATGGCCACTCAGCAGGGTATGGACCAACTCATCACACTGATGAGGCTTTAGGGAAGGTGACCCAGCCCATGGCAGGGGGATGGAACTGGGTGAGTTTTAAGGTCCTTTCCAATCCAACCCAGCCTGTAACTCTACTGAGGACAGTGCTTTGAAATAGCTGAAATAGCAATATATTCATGATTTATTTATTTATTGCCACAATTATCACTTATTTATTATTATACCAATTTATTAGACAATCTGGGTCCAAGACTTCTGTTTGCACAGGCTGGACCTTGACCCAAGAAATTCTTCCAGTTCTTTTTCTTGCAGAAAACACTGATTTTAACTGAACACAATGATCATAAACAGGGCACTTTGCCCAAGAAGTCCACAGGTCCCATGTCCCACCACATTTTGGGGACACCTCCTTCAAACACTGACTCTTCCTCTCCAGCTCCAAACCTTCCTAAGCTGCTTTTCCTTCACCAGTGAGGAGAAAGGGATTAGCTGTCAGCTGGAGGAATGAATGCTCCCAGGGTTTTGTGTAGTTGCAGCAGCAGGAGACAGCAAAGCTGGATTAAAAAAAAACCTTGGCAATTTTTATTTCAGCTCCTTTTAGACAGAGGCAGATAAATAAAAAGTAGCATCTCAACAAAAGTGAGCTGCTAAAACCTCACGGTGTGAATTGACTCCTGGAAAATCTGCTCTCAGGCACTTATGCTGTTACAATAAGTATTACAATTAATGAGGCCAAGTCTCCTGGAAATAAAAAAAAACACCTGACAAGGAGTTGGAATGACAGATCCCAAGTTCCTGAAAGCCTTGGTGTGCATTTATTTGGGAAAAGGAGCAAAGGCATCACGTGTACAACCAGCTGGTTGTGCCTGGGGAGGTTTCCAGGTCTGCCTGTGCTGTGGGATTGGTGGAAAATGGGATGGAATTGTGTCCTGGAGTGAATCCTGATGGCCCAGAGCACCAGGAGCTCTGCCCACCACGGGGTGGTTTCACCTGCAGCCTTCACCCCCTCACCACCCCTCCTTTTCCAGGCTTTTATCATCTCTTCCACAGCAGTTTGCTTTGTGATTCACTGGACTCTTCCTTCTCACAGGCTGTGCCTGGCATTTCTTGCCCATGGAAGGAATAATTCCCCTCCCTGCACTGCCCTTGGTATCTGAAGGCTGTTACTGCTTTGTTTTCTCTTCTCTGAGCTCCACAGCCCAATTATTTCTCCCTGCACCTCAGCCACTGCTCCCCAGACCTCCTGTTCATGCCATCAGTCTCCTCTGCACTTTCCTCCCTTAATTGGTCTCCACCACCGTGTTTCAGTGCCCCAAACTGGGCACAAACAGAGCTGGAGTCTCCCAGTGCTCAGTGGAGCAGGAGGCACATCTGGGGCAGAATCTGCTGGAAATCTTCAAGGAGTGGCAGCTGCAAATTGAGCCTCGGGGGAACCTGAACCCTCCAGGAATCTCACCAGATCACGACTCCTGGTCAGATATTTAACAAGATTTTTAAGTCTGCACCAGACTTGGACAAACCCACCTCAGGGAACTTGTTGGTGCTCCAAAAATGGTGTCTCTGGGGTGAGGTTCAAACCCACTAAATTACTCCAGTAAAAACACAAACCATTTGTAGTCTCCTTCACAAAATAGGCTGGAGGAGATTCCTTATTCAGGCCTAATTAAACAAGCAGTGGGCATTTTCCTATTCAGATTCAACAGCACAAGCAGAGACTCCTCCAGTTCTCAGTCCACATCAGAGGGAACATCTCAGGTCAGGGTGCGGGGAAGCTGCTCTGGGAAGGGAAGAGCAGAACTGGGGGTGTTGGGGACAGGTTTAGGAAGTGCCTTTCTCTGCTGACCTGATTCTTCTGGAAACAAAACTTTGAGGTGGGTTCTGAGCCTGAGAAACCCCATCCAAAATGTAGAAATGTGAGGGACAAACCATGAGGGACAGCAAGGGGGACTGGAAGAGAGCAGAGAAGGGATGGAGGAAAAGACCTTTGCAAGAAACATCCTGTTTCCTTGAGCCACTGCCTGGTTCTGTGGGCACCAGCACACACAGCCCAAACTGCCCTTGGGGCAGCTCTACCCTTCATCTGGCTTTAATTCCCACCCAACAGCAAGGCAGCTCCTTCTCCCTGGACTTCCCATTTCCACTGATCCCAGTTCATCCCAGGAGGCTCAGAGAGTGAGCACAGGACTATAAGAATATAAAAATGTAGGAATAAAAGGGAGCTCACCCTGAAGAAAAGGGAGCTCACCCTGAAGAAAAGGGAGCTCAAGCACCACAAGAGCTGGTGGCACACAGAGCTCAAGCACCACAAGAGCTGGTGGCACACAGAGGTCCTGCCCAGCTCTTTGCTCAGGCCCTGGCACACAAGGGCTGTGCTTTCCTGGGCAGAACAAAGGACTTCCCAGGCAGCATCTTGACCCCAAAATGTCCAAGGCAGCAGGACAGGTGCCAGAACACTGAGAGGGCTTAGGAAAGTACATAGAAACAGAGGGAGAGCCTCAGAGCTGAGCTTGGAGAGGTTCCTCATTCCTGCAGAGTCCTCGGTGCTGTTGGCACAAGGAGTTGGCACAAGCTGTTTACACCTTTCCCTTAAGGTCATCTCTGCCCTCAGCTCTCCAGCTCTGACGTTTCAGGGCTCACAGACCCTCTGCCCACAGAGGGGGACTCAGGGACTGAGCTCAGACAGCTCAGGGCAAATAAACTGAGTGGGACGGGGGGGCAGGGCACCCCAAATGCCCCTGTGGGAAGGGCACAGGGTGGCACAGAGGGTGGCACAGGGGGTGGCACTGAGGGTGGCACATGGGATGACTCAGAGGCTGGCACAGGGGGTGGCACAGGGGGTGGCACTGAGGGTGGCACAGAGGGTGGTACAAAGGCTGACACAGAGAGTAACACAGGGGGTGGCATGGAGGGTGGCCCTGAGGGTAGCACAGAGGGTAACACAGAGGCTGACAGAGGATGACACAGAGGGTGACACAGAGGGTGGCACTGAGGGTGGCACAGAGGGTGACACTGAGGGTGACACAGAGGATGGTACAGAAAGTGGTACAGAGGGTGGCACTGAGGGTGGCACAGAGGGTGACACTGAGGGTGACACAGAGGATGGTACAGAAAGTGGTACAGAGGGTGGCACTGAGGGTGGCACAGAGGGTGACACTGAGGGTGGTACAGGGGATGACACTGAGAGTGGCACAGGGGTGGCACAGAGGGTGGCACTGTGGGTGTCACACAGGGTGACACTGAGGGTGACACAGAGGGTGGCAGAGGGGGTGACAGAAGGTGACACAGAGGGTGGCACAGAGGGTGGCACAGAGGCTCCAGGAGCAGGGAGGGGAGCACAGGCAAGGGCAGGGGCTCATTCCCAGCCCCACTTGCCCTTGTTGAATTACTTTGTCCCACTGAGCAGTCAGAGCTCTCTCCAACCACACACCACTGCCTGTGCCACTTGCTCTGTGCTGCCAAGATGCCAGGAGCTGCCTGTGCCCTGGGCAGCTGCAGGGCTCTGCTGCCACCCAGGGCTCTGCAGAGCTCCTCACACTCCCCACCTTCTGCTGGGAAATGAAGGAAAAATAATTAAAATAAAATGCTGCCCATTTCAGTTTCCTTTCATGGCTTTGTTTGGCTGAGGTGACTCGTGGCAGTGTGGATGTCCAGGGTGAGGGATGTGGCGTGGGATGTGCTGCTCCATGGGAAGGAAATCCAGCATGGAAATCCAGCTGTGGGCACTGCTGGGCATGCCCGGACATCCCCGAGCAGCTCAGGGCAGCCCTGAAGAGCTGATGGGCAACCAAATCCACACTCTGGACCACATTCTAACCCAACACACGACTGTAATTGGCATTAAATGGTAGAATACGAAGACCCAGCCATGATCAGAGAAGGTTTGTGTCAGATGCCACCTGCATTTAGACACTGTGGCTTAATAAACTCCCCCTGGGAGACTTCAAATGCCAATGAGATCCCGTGGCACACCTTGAAAAGGATGTTCCTGCATGAAAGGCACTTGAGAAGTGTGGCTTCAAAAAAGAGAAGGAAACATTTCAGTCCATGGCAGGAAAGCTGAGGGCTCTTCAGTGACCTTTGGAGAGCTTTGGAGGATGTCTGGCAATTTTCCTTCATGCTCCTGAAATGGCCAGTGGGTCATGAAATGGTCCTGAAATGGTCCTGGAAGCCCCTCCAGAGCAGCAGGTGGAGCTCAGCCTGGAGAGCAGGAGCTGAAAGGCCAGTGAGCTCTGAAAGATGCTGCTTGGAGTTCCTGTTCCGTCACTGCTTGACCCCTCTGGTGGAGATGAGATCCTGCTCTGGCATGGACCCAACTGCAGGTTGAGAGCCCCAGAGCTGCAGCAGGTAAATCACTGTGAGATCATGGAATCAGGGAATGCTTTGGGTTGGAAGGGAACTTAAAGATCACCCAGTGCCACTCCTGCCATGGGCAGGGACACCTCCCACCAGCCCAGGTTGCTCCAAGCCCTGTCCAGCCTGGCCTTGGACACTTCCAGGGATGGGGCAGCCACAGCTTCTCTGCCCAACCTGTGCCAGGGCCTGCCCACCCTCACAGGGAGGAATTCCTTCCCACTGTCCCATCTAACCCTGCCCTCTGGCCATTCCCCCTTGGCCTGGCACTGTCTGCCCATGTAAAAAGTCCTTTACAAGTTCCCTCTAAGTACTGAAATGCCCCCATGAGGTTTGTCTGGAGCCTTCCCTTCTCCAGGCTGAACAGAAAGGGAATAAAGACCAAGGAGAAGAGACCTGAATAATCCTCAGGACAGTCACAGTGGCTTTGCAAAGGGAACTGTAGTTCAAAGAGATGAACAGGCATGCAGGGAGGAGGCATCAGTCCATGGGCTGTGGTCTGTGTGGACCATGAGGAGGTTCCTGGCAAGGTCTCCTGTCAAATGCTTGTAGGAACCTCAGTAGCCATGGGATAAGAAATCAGATAACTGCACAGAGTAGGACAAAGGGTTGGGCTCCTGCAGAGGATCCAGTGCCAAGAGACTTCAGTGCTTTTCTGGTGTTTGGGAATCACTGTGAGCCAAGAGATCTCAGGGTTTCAGACTGGACAGGACTGTGTCACATCAGACAGTTGTGTCCACACAGTGCCAGCCAAAGCCTGTCAAAGCCAGAACTTCCCTGAGCATGAGGAGCTTGTGCAACTGGAGGCACTTTCTCCTCTGTCTGGAGTCAGCCTGGCTTTATGGGAGACTCTGGGAAGGGAAAATTCCCACCTGGAATCAGCCTGGCTTTATGGGAGACTCTGGAAAGCAAAGAAATTATAGGAAGGAAAACTTCCCCTGTGGAGTCAGCCTGGCCTTGTGTGAGACTCTGGGAAGGAAAAATTCCCACCTGGAGTCAGCCTGGTTTTGTGTGACACTCTGGGAAGCACAGAAATGCTGGGAAGGAAAACTTCCCATGTGGAATCAGCCTGGCTTTGTGTGAGACTCTGGGAAGGGAAATTCCCACCTGGAGTCAGTCTGGTTTTGTGTGAGACTCTGGGAAGGGAAATTCCCACCTGGAGTCAGTCTGGTTTTGTGTGAGACTCTGGGAAGGGAAATTCCCACCTGGAGTCAGTCTGGCTTTGTGTGAGACTCTGGGAAGGAAAAATTCCCACCTGGAGTCAGCCTGGTTTTGTGTGACACTCTGGGAAGCACAGAAATGATGGGAAGGGAAACTTCCCATCTGGAGTCAGTCTGGCTTTGTGTGACGAATGAAAAAGCCAGGGGGGAAAAATGTGGGAGTGTGTCTTCCATCAGTGGGCACCTCAGTAAGGAAATATGCTCTATTTATTTCTTCCTTGTTTCAATTTTTAAAAGAAAGAGAAAGAAAGAAAAAGAAAGAAAGAAAGAAAGAAAGAAAGAAAGAAAGAAAGAAAGAAAGAAAGAAA
>JAJPCS010016020.1:74990-85859 GCA_021164005.1 Willisornis vidua nigrigula | reverse complement strand
ATCTCGGAGGTCTTTTCCAACCCAATCCATTCTGTGATTCTATGACAGGAACTTGGGAATTGCTCCTGGATCCAGCTGGGAAGGGACTGGCTCAGCAGGGCAGAGCTGGGTGCTGCCCTCAGGCTTTGGCATGGGAGAGCTTAGTCCCTGAACTCAGCAGGAATAGAAAGGATGTTCCACACAAGTCCTGCCAGCAGAGCCTCTCTGGGTTAGGGGAGCAGCCCTGGAATAATCTGGGAGGGGAGTGTGAGCAGTTCCATGGGAGTACAAAACTGATTTCTGCTTTCGACAGCAAATGAAAAGGAAACGCAGGTGGTTGGTAAAAGTGTTGCATGTTTGAGTGCAAGGAGGGGAGAGAAGATAAAGTTCTCTGATATTCTGCCTGGCATTAAAAAATCATGCCAGGAGGTGACCTGCCAGCCCAGCGTGGCTTTGAGCTCAGCCCCCCACAGCATCTGTACTGCAAAGTGCAGCTTTGATGCTCTTCTGTCCTACCTGGGCCAAAATGCCCCTAAATCCTGACACCCCCAGCACTGGAATCTGCACCAGGAGAACGTGGAATTCTCTTTATCTTGGTTTCTGGGTTTTCTCATGTATTTTTCCTGAGAATTATTATTTTTTGTTGCTGTTTACCTTTGGAGCTGTTTCTTCAAGCTGAGCTATCCTGAGTTTGGGTTGTTGTAATGATGTGGAGGAGGAAAAGGGCTTGAATCTTGCAAAACCCCTGAGTCCAACTGATTTAACAAGGAAAGACCTGATTCTGCAAATCTTACATAATTTTACATCTGAACACCTCCACGAGCCCCTCTGGAATTGTCTCTGATTTCCATCTGCACGTGAGAGGAAAATTAAGCCCCAGATTGCCTGAGAGGCAGAGCCTGGAGATGTGATGGAACCAAACTGGGGTTTCTTTGGTGCTTGATTGGATTCCTCTTCATTCCTTCAGCCTCAGCCTCTGCTTTTGGAAACTGGAAACATGTTTGTGGTAGAAAGTTTGGGGGGTAAAATGGATTTTAATGTTTCAAACCAGTTTTTCTACTAAGAAAGAAAAACACATTTGGAATAACAAAAGAAATGGGTTTTTTTCAGGGCTAAAAGTGGTTCAGGAAAATGCCTGTTTTGCATGAAAATAGAGATATTCAATGGAGAAGTAAAAATAGAATCACAGAATCAGTTGGGTTGGAAGAGACCTCTGAGATCATCAAGTCCAACCCTTAATCCAACCCCACTGTGAGCACTTTGGCACTCAGTGCCATGTCCAGTCTCACCTTAAGCTCCTCCAGGGATGGGGAATCCACCCCCTCTCTGGGCAGCCCATTCCAATCCCTGAGCACTCTCTCTGCAAAGAATTTCTTTCTGCTCTCCAACTTCAATTTCCCCTGGCAGAGCTTGAGCCCATCGTGCCCCCTGTCCTATTGCTGAGTGCCTGGGAGAAGAGACCAACCCCCACCTGGCCAGAACTTCCCTTCAGGCACTTCCAGACAGTGCTGAGGTCACCTCTGAGCCTCCTCTTCTCCAGGCTGAACACCCCCAGCTCCCTCAGCCTCTCCCCACAGCACTTGTGCTCCACTCCCTTCTCCAGCCTCGTTGCTCTTCTCTTCTCAGTTGGATTGGAAGAGACCTCCGAGATTATCAAGTCCAACCCTTGGGCCAACTCCAGTCCCTTTACCAGATCATGGCACTCAGTGCCACGGCCAAGCTCAGCTGAAAAACCTCCAGGGATGGGGAATCCACCCCCTCTCTGGGCAGCCCATTCCAATCCCTGAGCACTCTCTCTGCAAAGAATTTCTTTCTGATATCCAACCTAAACCTCCCCTGGCAGAGCTTAAGCCCCTCTTGTTCTCCTGCTGGTTGCCTGGGAGAAGAGACCAATCCCCACCTGGCCAGAATTTCCCTTCAGGCACTTCCAGACAGTGCTGAGGTCACCTCTGAGCCTCCTCTTCTCCAGGCTAAAATCTAAAGATTCAAGAGAGTCCCTTTGCCCTGATCCTGGCAGTGAAGTGTTGACAGGCTGTGGATTCCCTTCCACCTGGTACCCTCCTCTCCACCTGGTGTTCCCTCCTGGCCACCCCAGCCTGAAGGTTTAGAACCTCCAGCAATCAGGAAGCCCAAACCAGGCCTGGACATTGCAGCTCTAATCCAACTCTGATGTTTCCACAAGTCCCTGGGAAGTTCTATCACTTTTATTCCCTCCCTGTGACTCATTTCTCAGACTGACTCATCCTCCCAGGCAGGATTTTCCCCCCTGTGCAAAGCACAGCTTGTTTTCAGCCACAGCTCCACCTTCCACTTTATTTAGGGTCACTCTCAGCCTCTTGTTTTCTGTTGGCCCAAAAGGCAGAGCATCTGCCTTGGCAGCTGTGCCTACCCTGGCACAGCTGTGCCCTCACCCTCCCTTGGGCACTGTCAGAGCCAGCAGCAAATGTCACTTTTCCCCTGTGCTGATGCCCCCAGGTCCTTCCCAGCACTTGGTGTTTCATCTCTAAGTCCTGCCAATATTCCCTCCATCTCCTGCCACTCAAAGCCTTTATCTGTTGTCCTGAGGGACCCATTTTTGAGATGGAGAAGAGTGAACTCGGCCAGAGCTTGGTGAGCTGCAGGGTCTGAGCTGCCCTGCCTGGGCTGGCACGAGGGGACTGGCAGCTTGCCAGGGCAAAGTGGTCCTGAAGAGAACAATATTGGGCTGGGATATTAATCAGAGGGGCTATTCCAGGGCTCAGGTGGTGCCTGAGGATATCAGGAAAGGAAAGGATCAACTCCTGCTCTGTCTTTTAAATCACAGAATCATTGAGGTGGGTAAAGCCCTCAGAGATCATCGAGTCCAACTGTTAAACCAGCAGTGCCAAGCCCAGCACTAACTCATGTCCCCAAGTGCCACATCAGAGTCTGCAAGTTCTTGGGGAGGGGCAGAGGAGGGGCAGGCACTGAGCTCTGCCCTGTGGGACCAGGGGCAGCACCCAGGGAATGGCTGGAGCTGTGCCAGGGCAGGGGCAGGTGGGATCTCAGCAAAAGGTTCTTCCCCAGAGGGTGGTGGGCACTGACCAGGCTCCCCAGGGCAGTGGGCATGGCCCCAAGGCTGCCAGAGCTGCAGGAGGGTTTGGATGATGCTCTGGGGCACAGGGGGTGACTCTTGGGGATGGGTCTGTGCAGGGCTGAGGGTTGGACTGGATGGTCCTTGGGGGTCCCTTCCAGCTCAGGATATTCTGGAATTCTGTGACATTTCTTAAATCCCTCCAGGGACGGGCACACCATCAATGCCCTGGGAAGCTGTGCCAGGGCTGGACAACCCTTTCAGAGAAGAAATTTCCCCAATATTCCCCATGCCCTGGCCCAGACTGAGGCCGTGCCCGCTCCTCCTGTCCCTGTGCCCTGGAGCAGAGCCTGAGGCCCCACAGCTCCCCCCTCCTGGCAGGGATTGCAGAGAGTGAAAAGGTGCCCCCTGAGCCTCCATTTCTTCAGCCTGAGCCCCTCCAGCTCCCTCAGCCTCTCCTGCTTCTCCAGACCCTTCCTCAGCTCTGTTGCTAAAGAAAAAACAACCCTAAAATTCTCCTCCTCACACCCTGGGCATGACATGAATGAGTCCCACAGGTGAGCAAGGCTGAGACCACCCTCAGGTGTCACCTCAGGGAACCTCCCCCAGGGGGTTCTCAGCATGGACTTTGACATCACAAGGAGATGGACAGTGGAACACAGTGACCCAACACTGGTGGAAAGCTCTACAGACCCTGGTGATTGGGACATTTCTCCCTCACATCTGGGAAACTGTTCTGCTGGAGTATTTTGGGGAGATAAGACAAGCAGTGGCCGTGAGCGAAGCACGTGGTGCACAGTCAGGACAGCATCTCATTAGCATCGTGATTAGACTCGGCCTGAAATCCTGATAGAACAGATCTTGGAACAGCTCAGAATGAAATCCCTGCAGCAGTTCTGTAATGCAAGCAGTTGAGGAGCCCAAGTAGCTGCAGGCAGCAGGGGCCTGGCTCTGATGAATTTAATAAGCACTGGGAACTTTGTTTGTACCCCAGACAGAAGGAACAGCCCAGAGCCAGGTTGCTGTAACATATTGTGGTAGAACATATTTTATTTATTATTGAGTGCTGTATCAGAAAGAATTTGCTTCAGAACCTCCTTTGCTCCTTATTTTTTATTTTTTTTCCTCTCCTCTGCTCAGCTCTGCTTGATGTTTGATACATTTTTCATCCTCTGCCTTCACTGGACTTTGCCTTTCTGACTCTTTTCTGAATTTTCCTGTGTGGGCATGGTCTGAAGAACTTGGGGTTCTCAGTGAGGCTTCAATGAAGGGCTTTTCTGATGTTCTAATCCAGCCCACAGCAAACCAGGGGGTTCAGTGGGAGCCTGAGGGTGCACCTGCCTTGAGCTGTGTCTCTGTGAGACTCCAAATTCATCCACCCTGGACCTCCATGGAAGGTTCAGGGACTGGTTACATGAGTAAGGAGAGACCAGTAAAGAAGACACGTGGGGTTGGAGGGTTCACTTGTAGAAGGACTCAACTAAAGTTCAGTCATTTCTCCTCAAGATTCCCAGGAAGGCAAATAAAACATTTTGGTTTTTAGGTCTGGTGTCTTATTAGAATTATAACATTCAGTGGCTGTGGCTTTAATAGGAAGTTCAGAGAATTTGGGACTATTTCTCCTAATTCCAGGCACTTCATTTAGAGAGCACAAACAGCCTGATGAGAACATCCCCCACCCCTCTCTGCTGGACTAAACTTATTTTTTCCTGAGATTATGGAGGCCTTGGGAAGCCTGGATTTGGAAAAGAAATCTCCAACTAATGACTGATCTTCTCAGTCTTGGCAACAGGCCATGGAGAATTTGGTTCTCCATCCACCATGGCCAAAGTCTTGGAGCTGTTCTGAAAGTCTCCACAATTCAGCACAGCAAAATATTCTTCATGATGAAGCCACCAAAAGCTCCACCCACAGTCTGTGAGAAACACAGTAAAGGCCCTGCATGCCAATAAACCCTTCTGTGGATGGAAATCTGCTGCAGAGGTTAATTCTAGGACAAAGCCCTCTCTTTATGCACCAAGGAGCTGCTCCTCCTGGAAACTGCTGCTCATGTCAAGAAATCACTCCTCAAAATTGCAACTCCAAGTGACATTTGGCCCATTAATACACAGGGAGTCAAAGCTGACTGAGATCCTTCTTTTATTGCATTCTCTGGCCTTTAATACCTTTCGGTGCTTTCAGTTCTCTGGGTGGACTGGACATGTCTCGTGCCAGGGGGCACCAACACGACTCTGCTGTTCCACCTTGGCAGCAGCAGGGCAGGGGCAGAGGACAACACCTGCATGACAATGTGCTGTTTGCAAGATGAAGAGTGGGCTTGGATCCAGGGTTAATTTGGTCTTGCAGCTCCTGTCCCTGGTGCTGACAAGGACTGTGAGTGTCTCCTGGGCTGGAGGAATTCACAGGGAGGTTTGGAAGAGGCCAACTTGGGGCATCTCTTGGTGGTCCCTGTGATGGCACTTCTTGTGCCAAGTCCTGCTGGTTAAACAAGCAAAACCTTTGGCCTCAGCACTGACCTTCCCAAGCTGTTCCCCTGAGTTTTCCAAAATTCAGGCTGAGACAACCTCTCTGGGCAGGTTGGTGGCCTTGTGACATGAGCAGTAGGTGAGTTAATTGGGGTTGAGTGGTTTGGAGTTAACTAACATTGTTAATGAGATCTTATCACAGTCTACAACTTCCTTGAGAGGGGCAGAGCTCAGTGGGGGTAGCTCCAATCTCTGCTCTGTGTGGGCAGGGACAGCACCCAGGGAATGGCTGGAGCTGTGCCAGGGCAGGGTCAGGTTGGATCTCAGGGAAAGGCTCTTCCCCCAGAGGGTGGTGGGCACTGACCAGGCTCCCCAGGGCAGTGGGCACGGCCCCAGGGCTGCCAGAGCTGCAGGAGGGTTTGGATGATGCTCTGGGGCACAGGGTGGGATTGTTGGGGTGTCTGTGCAGGGCTGAGGGTTGGACTGGATGGTCCTTGGGAGTACCTTCCAGCTCAGCATATTCTGGGTTTCTGGAATCTGATAACCTGATGACCTTCCTGAAGCCTGACTGGCAGAGGAGCTTCAGATCAGGCCACCATGGACAATTGTCATCCAAGGCCACCACGTATGGTTCCCATCAAGGCCACCAAGGACAGTTCCCATCCAAGGCCACCAAGGACAGTTCCCATCCAAGGCCACAACGGACAGTTCCCATCAAGGCCACATCGGACAGTTCCCATCCAGGCCACCAAGGACAGTTCCCATCAAGGCCACCATTGACAACTCCCATCCAAGGCCACCACGGAGCCGCTGGAGCAGGAGCTGCTCAGTTCCAATGACCGCTCCTTCTCCATGGGCATGATCCAGCTCCAGCAGCCCCTGCAGCTGTGTGGGGAGGAGGACAGGAGGTTCAGGGCTGAGCTGCAGCACCAGAGGTCAGATCAGTGCTGTAGGTACATCAGGCAGGTGCAACAAAAACTCCCAAACTTGAAGCACTGAGGACTCCTGACCTGAAACCTTCCCCACAGGGCAGGTGCCCCTGACATGGCCTGAAGAGAAGAAGAAAGAGCAGAGATGAGATTTATCCTTCCCTTGAAAGGGATTATTTCAAATCCACCTGCAGCCCACAGAGCCTTTTATACTGAAGGATATAAATAGCAATAATACCCAAAGATGTAGGAAACCCAGGGCTGATTCTCTCAGCTTTTTAAGATTAAAACCCACTATCTCTTAACTCCTAAGACTTGGCCACCATAGAGAGGTGGTGACTATGGAGGGGCTCTGTCTATTTTTAATCCTGCTTTGTTTAATTCTGCATTCAGGATCAACATTTCATCTCTGTTGGTCTTGCTTTAGTTGCTTCAGAGTTGTTTTTGACACAGGGTTTGTTCTGCACCCTTTTTGTTTGGTCCATGAAAAGTCCTTCTGTTTGTGTCCCTCCATCCAAGACCTTCCTCCACCCCAAATTTACATCTCATTTCCTGCTTCAGCCACGTGGAAATGAAGGTCATTTCTACAGCACTTGGGTGGAATTGCAAACCATCTGGGAGAGGGAGGGTGGGACAAATGGCTGTGGCAGAAAATGAGCCTCCAAAGCTCTGGGTAGTTTATGGGAGAAATCCTTGTTGCCATTAGTGAAATACAGATTTGTTGTGGCATTGCAAGTCTTCGCTGGGAGAGGCATAATATTTCCTTGCAATATCTGGCAGCTGGATCACTGTTTCAAAATATCTATTAAATGCTACATCTAGATGTGAGAGCAACCAATAAAACTTGTTTATTTACCTCTGAAACCTTTGACAGAGGAAAGCATATCACTTTCCAGATATATTTCCCCATTCAAATCTAGTAGATATTTGAAATGACAGCAATAAAAGGAAAAAAAAACCCCAAAAAACTATAGATTTTCTTTCCCAGTCTCCATTTACTGTGGACAAAACAAAGGCTATCAAAAAATGCATTTATTTATTTATCTATAACTGCTGCCTTTTGAATGCACCAAAAGGCAAAATCAAAGTGTGGGTCTGATGCTCTTGTACAATTACATAAAATATCCAAGAGGGACTAATAATCACCATCTTCACAGAGTTCTCCTCTGTAATCAATCCTCAGAAAAAATGGAGCATTTTCCTTTTATTGGCATTTATGGCCATGTTTATTGTCCCCTCTGCTGGGACAACTCAGTTCTTTCCTGGCTGCCTCCTGCATGTGCACACACAAACACACACAAACACCTTCCCAACTATCAATTCCCCCAAATTGCTTTCAATTCTGAAGCTCAAACGTTTCAGAGCAGAATGGGTGAAATAAAACAGGGCATTAAAGCAGCCTGGTGGGTTCAGACAAGTGCACAGCAAGCAGCAAGCCAAGAATAAGAATCCTTTCTGCTTTCCCTCTTGATGAAGGTTACAGACTCCTGGTGACTTGTTTCCTGAAGTTTAACATCCTCTGATGTTTTTCCAGTCCTGTCACAGGCAGAGCTTCAGCCACATGGAATGGGCTGTGGATGGGGAGGAGCAAAGGGTGGCCTGACCTTGTGTCTTGTCAGAGCTTCAACCCCATGGACTGGGTTGTGGATGGAGAGGAGCAAAGTGTCCCCTGACCTTGTGTCTTGTGAGAGTTTCAGCCCCATGGAATGGGCTGTGGATAAGGTGGAGCAAAGTGCCCCCTGACCTTGTGTCTTGTCAGAGCTTCAGCCACATGGAATGAGTTGTGGATGGGGAGGAGCAAAGGATGGCCTGACCTTGTGCCTTGTCAAAACTTCAGCCCCATGGAGTGTGTTGTGGATCAGGAGCAAAGTGCCACCTGATCTTCAGCCCCATGGAATGGGCTGTGGATGTGGAGGAGCAAAGGTTGGCCTGACCTTGTGTCTTGTGAGTTTCAGCCCCATGGAATGGGCTGTGGATCAGGAGGAGCAAAGGGCTCCCTGACCTTGTGCCTTGTCAGAGTTTCAGCTCCATGGAATGGGCTGTGGATCAGGAGAAGCAAAGTGCCACCTGATCTTGTGTCTTGTCAGAGCTTCAGCCACATAAAGTGGGTTGTGGATCAGGAGGAGCAAAGGGTGGCCTGACCTTGTGTCTTGTCCCTTCTCAGCAGGACACACCACTCTGTGTTAACCCCTGAGTTGTGTGAGGAGCTGAAGGGAGAAGGGGGCTGGGATCAGGCACAAAGCTGAACTGCAGACCTTTGGCTTTTGTGGTGCCCTTGGATCACTCCAAATAACCTGAAAAACACACAAACAAGGCAGGATTTTGTCATTTTCCCACAGTGGATGTAAAAGAAAGTGAGACCTGAGACCTTCACCAGCTAATGCTGCTCATCCTGAGACTAGAGGAGCTGGGCTTGCTCCTGAGCTCAAACACCAAGATGATGGTTTTATGAAGACCTGAAATGTTTCTTTTATTTATTTTCCCTCTTCTTATTTGTTTGTGTGATTTTACAAGGTGATTGCTGGAACACAGTTTGCAGTGCAGGCTCGAGCAGAGCCAGGGAAGGAGAGAGGGGCAATGGGAAGGGAAGGTGCTGATCAACTTCCCAGGGTGTGTCTCCCAGTAATTAGACATTAATTACCAACTCAGGGTTTGGACATGCTAAATATGTCCATGTGCTCATGTAAATGAGGGGATGATAAACCAAAACTGCCATGGAAAGTTTGTAAAAGGGCAGTGAGAGGGAATTTAGAAGAGAGGAAAATATTGATTCTGCATTTTTTCCTGTGATAATCATTAGGTTGGGACTCAGGGAAAGGTTCTTCCCCCACGGGGTGGTGGGCACTGACCAGGCTCCCCAGGGCAGTGGGCACGGCCCCAAGGCTGCCAGAGCTGCAGGAGGGTTTGGATGATGCTCTGGGGCACAGGGGGTGACTCTTGGGGCTGTTCCTGTGCAGGTCTGAGGGTTGGACTGGATGGTCCTTGTGGGTCCCTTCCAGCTCAGCACATTCTGGGATCCTGGAACAGTTCCCAGAGTCTCTGTTGGAGTTCAGGCACATGACACATCCCCACAGATCCCAGCACTGAATAATCAATAGCTGGGAATCATTTAGCAAAATGTTCTGATGGTTCCCGTTTTAGAAGTCAATTTTTATAATGAGAATGATGATGAAGACAAAGTCAGTTTTATAGTGAAGCTGAATGGACATCAAGATAAACCACCTAAATTCATGTTCTAAAGATTTATCAATAATGAGACCAGAGCAATGCCAATGAAAAGCCAATATAATCCCTGGAAAAGATAATTGGAGACGTTCCCTGAGTGAACATTCATGGTCGTCTGAACATCTCTCAGTGATGGAGAAACTCCCACCCACCTGTGTAAGTTGTTCCACTGGCACAATTCCCGGTGTCTTTGGATCTCTCCAACCTCCATCTCCACACTCAAAGGCTCAGGACAAGCAGAGAGCCCTCCTGGTGACCACTTGGAGCTCCTGTGCCAGCCCCACTTTGTGGTGGGTCCTGTACCACGAGCAGTTCCCACCTGACTCTTTAGGAATTCCTGCCCCAAGGACCTCCTACAAAAATATGCCCAAAAGGCCTTTGTGATGAAACCTCTGCAGTGGACAATTGTATGACCTTGGAATGGGCTCAAAATTTAGACCTGAGCTTGGGAAATTGTGTCCAGCTTTCCTTCTGGGCCACCTCACCCTGTAGCTCTTGAAGGTCTTCTGTGTTTTGGAGGACTTAAAATCCACAACCAAATTCTTTTTAAAAACTGTTCCAAGCAGAAAGAAAAAAGGATCTTTAAACACTCTCTTTGCTCACTGAATTGTGGGATTTGGGTGCAAAAAGGTACGAAACACTTGCAGTTTGTTCTATTTTTCATGGGTATTGTATTTCAGGCAGTTCTTTGATCTTCAGGAAGAAAACCAACAGAAGAGCAGCCAAGGCTGGAGCAGCACTGACCACACTAAAGGTGCCACCCAGGGAAGCAAACTCAGCCCTGTGGATCTCCTGAGACAATAAAAGCCTTGTCCCCACACTGGGGTTTGTGTCACCTTTGCCCAGAGTGACTCAAAGTGATAACTTCAAGTTTACAACTATTCAATTGGCAATAACAAGTCACTTCTCTCTTTGTTATTTATCCTTGGATGCCCCTTCCAGTAGGAATTTTCTGAAGGGTTTGCAATTTCATCATTTGCAAGAACAATCCCAGGTGGTTATAATCATAGAATCACAGAATGGATTGGGTTGGAAAAGACCTCCCAGATCAGCAAGTCCAACCCTTGATCCAACCCTACTGTGATCACCAGCCCAGGGCACAGAGTGCCCTGGGCTGGTGATCACAGTAGGGTTGGATCAAGACATGTTGGATTCTCACTCAGTGCCACATCCACAGAATCACAGAATGGATTGGGTTGGAAAAGACCTCCAAGATCAT
>JAJPCS010016020.1:0-13618 GCA_021164005.1 Willisornis vidua nigrigula | reverse complement strand
CATTTGGGACACCTTAGTCCAAAGGGATTGGTGGCATTTGGGACACCGCAGTCCCAAGGGCTTGAGGCATTTGGGACACCACAATCCACATGGATATTAATTAATGAGCTGGTGTGTCCATCATACATGAGCAGAACTGGGCACAACACTTGAAAATCCTCAGAGTAACTGACAGCACAACATGAAAACCTCCCATTTTCAGGTAATGGCACTAATAGTAAACTCCTGTCCCACAGCCCAGCTTTGAGCTGGGGAGGGAGGACACAACACAGAGCTGTGAAAGCCCCTCATTGATGGTTCAGGTCTCCAACCCCACGAGCATCCCCTGTGGGCAGGAGGTGGGAGGAACACGAAGCATTAACACTGCAACAAGCTGAGTGCTCGTTATGTTTATTTTTTTAATTCCCCATTTTCGAGCTGTTTTCCATCTTCATTTTCAACTGTGGCAAACCATAAAAAAGGGCTGATGTTCTTTATGAGTTTTTAAATGAATTGTCCCATTTCCCCACCAGATCTACAGCCTCCTGTTCTTTTAATTCTTTTTTTCCATCATTTAGTCTGTGTTGGGGCATCAAGTGCTCTGTTAATATTTGATTTCTTCAGCCAGGGACTTATATAGGTTATCTCATAAAGGAAATTTCTGTGGACACATTTTTAAATGTGAGCTTTTGGGCCAACAAATCTCTTCCAAATGATGACATAAATATTATGGCAAGTCCTGGGTGTGAGATGTAATGGAGCTTTCAGTCTTCCAGGCAGATAGAAATAAATACCCTGTGATATATCCATAAAGAATATAATCAGATTTGTTTCCTGAGAGACACTGAATCTGCCTCTGGCTCCCAGAAAGGTCTTGCTGGGGGTAGAAGGGAAACAGGCAGTGGTCACTTTGGCTCTGATTTCCACTAAAATGCAATATAACCTTTCCCCCATATGGATGGCTTTCATTTTGCCACCGTAATTCGTTGCACAGGAAGGAAAAATTCACTTGGCAGTGTTGGAAATCCCTTTCCCAGGGGTTGGTTGTGCCCATTTTACAAGTGAGAAATGAAGGTACAGAGAAAGGCTCAAAGTCTTGCCATCAGTTCCCCCAGAAATAAAGCCCAGATTCCCTTTTGCCCACGTGGCTGATGAATCACCTCTGGATTTACTGACAAACCAAGGAGGAAAAGTTATTTTATCCCCCACAGAAACAGTTGGATCCAATAGAAATTTTGAAGTATATAGAATCATAGAATCATAGAATGGATTGGGTTGGAAAAGCCCTCCAAGATCATCCAGTCCAACCCTTGGTCCAACTCCAGTCCCTTTACCAGATCATGGCACTCAGTGCCACGGCCAAGCTCAGCTGAAAAACCTCCAGGGATGGGGAATCCACCCCCTCTCTGGGCAGCCCATTCCAATCCCTCAGCACTCTCTCTGCAAAGAATTTTTTCTGCTCTCCAACTTCAATTTCCCCTGGCAGAGCTTGAGCCCATCGTGCCCCCTTGTCCTATTGCTGAGTGCCTGGGAGAAGAGACCAACCCCCACCTGGCCAGAACTTCCCTTCAGGCAGTTCCAGACAGTGCTGAGGTCACCTCTGAGCCTCCTCTTCTCCAGGCTCAACACCCCCAGCTCCCTCAGCCTCTCCCCACAGCACTTGTGCTCCACTCCCTTCTCCAGCCTCGTTGCTCTTCTCAGTTGGGTTGGAAGAGACCTCTGAGATCATCAAGTCCAACCCTTGATCCAACCCCACTGTGATCACCAGCCCAGGGCACAGAGTGCCCTGGGCTGGTGATCACAGTAGGGTTGGATCAAGACATGTTGGATTCTCTGTCCCTGGAGGTGTTTAAGAGGACACTCAGTGCCACATCCAGTCCCTTCTCCAGCCTCGTTGCTCTTCTCTGACCCCGCTCCAGCCCCTCAATCTCTTGCCTCAACTGAGGGGCCCAGAACTGAACACAACACTCAAGGTGTGGCCTCACCAATGCAGAGTACAGAGGAAGGATCACTTTCTTCTTGCATGAAAGCTCCATGATTTTGCCCTAAATACCATTTTCAACCTCCTTTCAGAGAAATGAAGAGAAAAGAAGGGATATCAGGAGGGAGATTTGGGGTTTCAGCCTGTCTGGTCACAGCCACAGTGCAGGACAGGCCTTGGTTATCTCCAGGAGGTGACAGGCAGGACACTTGCTGTGATTGACATCCTGACTGAGCACAGCTCATTTAAAAGTTGAATTAAACCAGAAATAAAATTCTCATCTATTTTTAAAAATGTCCACACCAGGCTTTATTCAGGGAGAGCTGATTTCATGCCCTGATTTAGCAGAAAATATCTCTCAGGGCATCTTTGCCATATTCATTAAAACAGCAGGAACTCTGCTGAGTTACTCAGACCTGAAAGGTGTTTATTTTCCAAGGGGCAGAAGGGCTGGGCTGATTCACTGCTCTGTTTAGTTTCCTGATTTCAGCAGCACAGCAGAGATAACTCTCCCTTCCCAAACTGCTGAGGGGAAACGGGTCAGTGGATCAGAACTGTCCTCCAGGAGCACCAGATAAGCTGCAGTCCCTGTCACAGCTGCTTTGCAGCCCTCACCCTGCCCACAAATGTGGGTGGTGCATCCTCACAACACCATTCAAACATTTCCAATGCTCAGATGGCAGCTTGGACTTTGCTGTGAATCCCCCAGGGCTTCCTGGAGCCCCTGGAAGATGCTCCTCAGGACCAGCCCCTCCAGCCCTGCCCTTGGGATTTGGCAGAGTGGGAGGGAGAGCTGTGCAAGCTGCAGAGCTCCCCAACTCCCTCCTGGCTGCCCTGCAACCCCCTGGAAAGCCAAACAGAGCAGGGCTTTGCTCAGGAATGGAGGAAGAAAAACATAAGAAAGTCCTGTCCTCATCCACCCACCCAGACCTTCCTGCCCGGGGAAGTGAACCCGAGTGAGCAGCAGGGTCTGGCAACTCCTCCTCCAGCTCTGGCCAGCCCAGCCCTCACAGAGCTGCAGAGAAGAGAAGTTTTGGGAGGCACAGGAGAAGTTTTCGGAGGCACAGGAGAAGTTTTCGGAGGCACAGGAGAAGTTTTGGGAGGCAGAGGAGAAATTCTGGGAGGCACAGAAGTTTTAGAAGGCACAGGAAAGGTTTTGGGAGGCACAGGAGAAGTTTTGGAGGACACAAGAACAGCTTTAGGAGGCACAGAAGAAGTTTTGGGAGGCGCAGGAGAAGTTTTGGAAGACAGAAGAGAAACTTTGGGAGGCACAGGAGAAGTTTTGGGAGGTGCAGGAGTTTTGGGAGGCACAGGAGAAGTTTTGAGAGGCACAGAAGAAGTTTTGGGAGGCACAGGAGCAGTTTTGGGAGGCACAGGAGATGTTTTGGGAGGCACAGGAGAGCCCTTGTCCCACCTGGGCCTCCTCCATCCAGGAGAGGTGACTTGAGATGCCCCAGTGCCACCCCAGCTGTCCCTCCGTGCAGACCAAAGCAGGCAGAAGCTGCCCAGCTCCAGGTCCTGCTGCCTTGGCAACACCCTTGGGAAGGTTCCTTTGTCCCCCTGACTGCTGTTGGCTGTTTTCTCTCCCTTCACCTCCTCCCCAGAGCCAGAAGAACTGGCAGAGTGGCCAAGGACCGACCCCGGTGCCCACTCACCTCTGGGCTGTGGAGGAGCCCCTGCCACTGGCGAGTTCTGCAGGAGGAGCAGCCAAGAGAGCAGCAAGGCAGAGCAAATCCTGTCCATGGCTGTGCAGGAGCTGGAGGAGGGATGGGGAGTGGAGAGAGGGAGCCTTGGCCCAGAGGTATTAACCTGCCCATCCTCGGGCAGGCTCGGAGCCAGCCCCCGGCACGTGTGAGGCCAACGGGGGGGGCTCAAGGGGAGAGAGGGACAGGGCAGCAAATCCTGCCCCAGGGTGGGGAGGGGGAGGATGTCCAACCCTGCTGCTCTGCAGGTCTCCACAATGGCCCCATTGCTGCTGGAAGGGGATGGGGAGCTGTAAAAGACCCGCAGGGGGATGGTATGTGGGGAATCTGGGGCAGTAACAGTGGCACCAGTGAAACCAGCCCTGGGGAACTGGGAGGGACCTGTCAATCACCAGCTGCTGCCCACAAACCCTGGGCTGTGCCACGGGGCTCTGCTGTGCCAGGCTCGTGTCCTTCCTCTGGCAAAGGCCAGGGAAGGAGGGACGGGGTCAGAGTCACTCAAATCACCCCTCAGTGCCCACGTGTGCCAAGGGAGGGGCACCAGCTGTGCCATGGGGGGGGGGGGGGGGGGGGGGGGGCTTTTCTGCCTTGGCTGTGCCAGTGGGGGAAGAGGAAGAGGAGAGGAAGGTTTGGGCAGGCACAGGAGAGGGGTGGGCTGCAATAAAGCCCTTCCTGCGGGGCACAGTGCCCTCTCTGTGAGGCTGGGCACCAGGGCAGGGAGGGCAAGGCTCGGGAGCCTCACGCAGACAAATAAAACAGAGCAGGGACTCGGGACAGACAAACAGCAGCAGCTGGAGTTGGGTCTCCAGTGCAGAATCCAGGTCTGGACACTTGAGGGAGATGCAGCTCCTGCCACAAGAAGCCACCAATCCAAAGGAGCAGCTGAGAGCGCTGGTGCTGCTGCAAAGGAGCCGAAATGAGACGTTTTCCTTGTGGGAGATCTGGGAGCGGGATAAGAGGCATTTAATGACGGGTTTGTCACAAAGCGCTGCATCTGTTTGCTGCTCTTTAACTGCTGTTTTACACCATTGTCAGCTGATTAAAGCCCTTCTCCTCTGATGGATTAGTCTTTGCTCACCTCTCCGCTCTTGGATCAATCAGCCGTTTAGTCTGCCTTGGGTTAGTGCAGTGCCAGGCAAACTCAAAGCCCAGTTTCTCCTCCCTTTCCAAAGTCTCTCTTTACTCCTAAAACTCCTCAACAGACCCGAGAGCTCCTGTGGAGAAGCTCTTTGATTAGGGCAAAAAAGGACCTGTCCTTAGTGAAGCTGCCAGGCTGCTCTGAAGTCTTTCAACATTAAAAGTGTTAATTAAAATACTAAAAGATGGTGATGTTTTCATGCAAAATCAGTGTGGATTTGCCCCACTGTCTTCCCAGGTACAAACCATCAATCACAGGCTTTCAACCAGCTCGGGATCCAGCTGGAAGTTTTTAACCAGAAGGAGCAAAGGCTCCAGATGAGGGATGTGAGGAAAGGCTGGGAGGGCTGGGATTGTTCAGCCTGGAGAGGAGAAGCCTTGCGGTGACCTCATTGTGGCCTTCCAGGACCTGAAGGAGCTACAAGAAAGATGGAGAGAGACAGATGGAGGGCTTGGAGGGACAGGACACAGGGAATGGCTTCCCACTGTCACAGGGTGGGGTTAGGTGGGATTTTGGGAAGGAATTGTTGGCTGGAAGGGTGGGCAGGCCCTGGCACAGGTTGGGCAGAGAAGCTGTGGCTGCCCCATCCCTGGGAGTGTCCAAGGCCAGGTTGGACAGGGCTTGGAGCACCCTGGGCTGGTGGGAGGTGTCCCTGCCCATGGCAGGGGTGGCACTAGATGGGCTTTAATGTCCCTTCCAGTCCAAACCATTTCAGGGTTCTTGCTCACCCCCAGCTCTCTCCCACCAGCACTGGGGATCTCAGACCCTCAGCAGCTCCACCCCAGAGGCAGCTGAAAGACTTGGGTTTAAACTGTCAGTTTAATGGATTTAAACTGACAGGGAGTGGATTTAGATGGGATATTGGGAAGGGATTGTTCCATGGGAGAGTTCAGAAGGGCTGGGATTGAATTCCCAGAGAAGCTGTGGCTGCCCCATCCCTGGGAGTGTCCAAGGCCAGGTTGGACAGGGCTTGGAGCACCCTGGGCTGGTGGGAGGTGTCCCTGTCTTTGAAAGCCCCTTCCAACCCAAAGCAGTCTGAGATTCTGTGATGAACCTCCTTGCATTATGTGTTTATGTATTTAGCTGTGTGTCTGTGCACACACTCGACTCCTCTGTGCAGGATTCACATGGATATGGAGATAAAATCATGGATTTAGATAAGTGCTAATCTGTATAATCATTCCCCACTGCTGTCCTTGGGTGCTTTTCTGCCCAGAGCTACATTTGCTCCCTAAATATATAGAACTACAACTCTTGGGGAACAAAGTGAACCAAAAGCCTAAAATTTGGGAAGCTTTGCCCAGAGCTGTGTGTGCTGAGGTGTCTCCTCTCCCCCTGCCCTGCAGACAAGGACCTCTTGGTGCAGACACCACTTCCTTGGCCATGAATGGGCATCATTCAGAGCCCTCCATAAATGAAGCCTCTATGGCTGTTCTTGCCCAGGAAAACACAAAGTTTCTCTGTGTCATTTTGCTGTTAATTAGCAGAGGAAGATAAATACATTTCAGGTGAATATTTTCACTAGCAGAGCTGGTGGCACACAAGGAGCATTAAAGCTTTGAGGGCAGGGGGAGAGGCAAAGGTGTGTTGGGGCTCTGCCCCTCTAAAAACTGTGTTTATTTTTAAAATATGAAACATAATTTTTCCCCCAGGCCCCCTAAAAAATGAAAACACTGAATTCAGCTTTTCAAGAGGAAAATATGCATTTAAAGCTCTTCCCAACCTGCTTTGCCACATAAACACACAGCCCTTTCCTGGCCTGTGCTGGCACTGCCACTCTAAGAGCTGCTCTTGGGGCCTTCACGTGGCACCAGGAGGGTTTGCCCCTCCTCCAGCACACCCCTGTCTCCTGACTTAAAAAATAATGATTTTAAGTAGCAGATCTTCTCTTTCCTTCCTTTTCCCAGAAGATGCTTGTCCCATGTTACTCCTGTTGGTCGAGTGCTTTGGTCTCACTCTGTGCTGGGCACTGGTGAGGCCACACTTGGACTTGTGGGGCAGTTCTGGGCCACTCAGGGGGCAAGACATTGAGGGGCTGGAGGTGTCCAGGGAAGGGAATGGAGCTGGGAAAGGGGCTGGAGCAGTTGGGGGGGCTCAGCCTGGAGAAAAGGAGGTTCAGGGGGGACCTTCTGGCTCTGCAACCCCTGACAGGAGGGGGGAGCCAGGGGGAGGTCGGGCTCTGCTCCAGGGCACAGGGACAGGAGAAGTGGAAGGTTCAGGTCGGACATCAGGAGGAATTTCTTCCTGGAAAGGTTGGTCTGGCATTAGAAGGGGCTGAGCAGGGAGGTGGTGGACCTGGCACTTGGGGGGATTTGGTCAAAGGTTCGACTTGATGATCTTGGAGATCTTTTCCAACCTTAACAATTCTGTGATTCTGTAACTCCAGTGTGAGGTCAGGAGATGCAGCTTGTCCTCCCCAGCATGACCAACATCACTCTCTGCACCAGGGAGTGGTTTGGTTTTCCTTCTCTGGTTCCTCAGAGCTCTGTGTGGTGTCCCCAAATGACTCATGATCTGCTCCTTGTGCTGCATCTTCCTTTGGACCCTCCTTGGTCTTACTAAAAACCATCTCCTGGTTTGGCAAATCCTGTGGGCAAAACTCATCCTTTGAAGTGTCTTTGACACTTCACTCTTTGAAGTGTCAAACCTGCCAGTCTTGGGCTGGGCCAGGAAGAGCAAAGCCCAGCTTAGGAATGTCCTGAGAGTCCTAAACCCCAAGCACAGACTAATCCAGGCAGAACCAAAGCTGGGAGAGGTGGCAACTTCCCATTTGCCATCAGACAAACAACCCTGATGGCATAAACTATAACAAAACCCTTCACAGGAATATTGATCAGATGGGAAATGCCAAGAAGAAATGACATTTTATTTGCTTTGTTTCGATTTGTCATTTTACTCGTGGGGTTTGTTGTGCTCAGGTTTTATTTTCAACTTGTGGTTTAGTTTTGGATTTACATATTTCCAATAAACACCCTGGGATCACATTTAATATTTTGGTATAAATTTCACACTGCAACAAGGCAAAAGCCTGAGGGACTTCCATGGAAATGATCCAGAAGAATGTGAAGGTTTCCTGGGGGGAAAAGGAAATTGGATTTCAAGGATCTCAAGATGTTTCCAAACTTCCAGTAGAGCTCAAGGAGAAGGCAGGACAAGAGGAAATAACTTCAGGTTGTGCCAGGGGAGGTTCAGGTTGGATGTTAAAGGAAATGTCTTCATGGAAAGGGTGGTCAAACTCTGGCACAGTGCCCAGGGCAGTGGTGGACTCACCATCCCTGGAGGTGTTCCTAAACCACGTGGATGTGGCACTTCAGGATATGGTTCGGAGATGAACATGGTGGTGGATGAATGGTTGGACCTGATGATCTTAAAGGTCTTTTCCAATCTGTTAAAACCTTGAATTTTTCTTGATTTTTTTTTAAAAAGCCCAGTGATTGTAGCCCTGCACCAGAAACCCTTCTCAGAAGGGACCTGGAGAGTCCCCCTGGTTGAGGCAGCAGAGCAAGAAGAAGGTTGGGAAGGGACAAGCAGCCAAACTCTGAGCAGTTTACTGTTGACTTCTATTTCATTCCAAACAAACCTGTCAGTTGTAGTAAACACAAATTTCCTGCCCTCCAGCCAGCAGAAAACTCCAAAGTTGAGCAAAACTCTCAGTAATTTTTGACCTCTTTCAGGCCCCCTTTGATGTTCCCAAGTGAATGTTCCTGAACTGCATTCCCAGCTCCATTTTCCACCTCCTCAGAGAAATGGCGACCAAAGGGACCTTTTAGTCAAAGCTCCAATTCTTGTATTTCATCCCCACAGTGTTTGTATTTTGGTTGGTACAGGGGAGGTCCCTCCCAACCTCTTTCATCCCCACAAAGGACATTTTCTCTCTTCTGGGAATGGGATATTTTACAGCAGTGGGGTCAGTGCGAAGCAGAAAACAAATGATGTAAAGGGTGAAGGGCTGGGGAGACATGAATGGCTTTTTAAATCCAACCCCTCCACCCAGCCAGGATCAAAGGAACTGCTGTTTGTCCTTTGAGCTGCAAAGAGCTGCCAAATCTCCTCGTGCTCTGATGCTGGAAATAGTAAATGCTGTTTATGGCTGGGGCATGTTTATGTATTTTATGGGTCACGCTCCATTCACAGGGATCATTTCTATTTACCAGGTTAACCGTGCCCACATCCACCCCCTGGGACTGAGATGCCTCCTGGGCACTGTTCCTGGCCCTCCTGCTGAGCACCTGCAAGGCTCTGGGCAGCTTCAAGTCCTGCCTGGAGTTCTCCACCTGTGCAATGACACAATTCTGGCCTGGCCCAGGAGCCCCTGAGGCTGTTTCTGGGCTACAAATGGCTCGAGTGGCTCCAGCACTTTGGCACAACAGAATGAGAAAGGTCTAAAGGTGTCAGAGAGCAACCAAAGGAGGCTACAAGGGTGGTGAAGGGTCTGGAGGGGCCACATGAAGAGCAGCTGAGGGCACTTGGTGTGTCCAACTGGAGCAGAGCAGGCTGAGGGCAGAGCTCAGCAGGGGCAGCTCCAATCTCTGATCCCTGAGAGCAGGGACAGCACCCAGGGAATGGCTGGAGCTGTGCCAGGGCAGGGACAGCACCCAGGGAATGGCTGGAGCTGTGCCAGGGCAGGGGCAGGTGGGATCTCAGCAAAAGGTTCTTCCCCCAGAGGGTGGTGGGCACTGACCAGGCTCCCCAGGGCAGTGGGCACGGCCCCAAGGCTGCCAGAGCTGCAGGAGGGTTTGGATGATGCTCTGGGGCACAGGGGGTGACTCTTGGGGATGTTCCTGTGCAGGGCTGAGGGCTGGACTGGATGGTCCTTGGGGGTCATTCCAACTTGGGATATTCTATAATTTGATGATCCTATGAATGGAACAGTATCCATTTGTTAAGAGGGCACTGCATGGGCAGCTCCTTTTCTCTGAGGTAAACCAGCCAAAACAGCTGCTGGGTCAAGGCAAACCACACGAAAGGACCAGGGCAGGAATCGTGGAATCACAGAATCCTGGAATGGTTTGGGTTGGAAGGGATCTTAAAGCCCATCCAGTGCCACCCCCTGCCATGGGCAGTGACACCTCCCACCAGCCCAGGGTGCTCCAACCTGACCTTGGACACTGCCAGTAAGATGTAGTAACAAGAACTCTGGGATCATCCAGGAAGAGGAATATCCCTGTAAAACAACTTTCAGTGGCAGAAATGTTCCAAAATCCCTGAGAGCAAACACGTGGATGAGACAGTTCCTCAGCTGGAGTCTGATGGATGAGTGTGGAGAGGGAGAGCAAACAGCAGCAGAAGGCTTTGAGCTGGTCCATGACCACACTGCCAGTCTGGGTCACTCTGGTCCCATCACTGGGACAGCAGTGACTTCATTTGACTGCTACAAGTGACTAATTATCTTAATGAACTGCCTGTAACGACTCAGAGTGAAACCCATCTCCTTTCTGCTGTTTGATTTAAGCAATTCCCACAGTGCCCAGCCCGGGCTCCAGGAGCTGCATCCTGGATTTTGGAGGTGGCATTCCCAGCAGCAGGAACCAAGGCAGGGTCAACCCAAGAAGCACAACCCAGTCCTTGTGCAGGACAGGGCGGTGAGAAGCTCCAGGAGACCTTCCATGCTTCCACCACCTGGGATTCCCCTGCCCCAGGGCCATTCAGCTTCTCTCCAGGAGAAGCCAGGGAATGCTGCCAAGCTGCTGTCTGGGCCCTCTTCAAGGTCTATTTATACCCACTCATGGCCATCAGAACACCCTCAGGCCAGGAGAGACCTTTCCATCACAGAAGAACCTCTGGCTCGACCCACCTGGCTCTCAGTGTGGTTGTTCCTGTGCATCCCACGTTATTTTCCCCACATTTCCAGCAGCTGCCTCACATTTCCCAGATGCCATTTCAAACTCTGACAGAATCCAACACCAGAAAAATGCTTCCAACCTCCCCAGGCTTTACTGGCACTGGATTCTCTGCTGGCTTTGGTGCTGTTTAACTGCCAGGAGGATTTGTAGAATCACTTGCACATCAAGAGGCTTTTCCAAAAAGCTGTGGCCTTGGGTTGCTGAAGAAACATGTGCTGGTTACCACCAGCAGGAACCACTTCCCATCAGGTTTATCCAGTGCTTGGCCAAAGGGCTGTGAATGGGTCTTGGGAGCACTTCCAGCACCTAACTGGGGTTTGCTGGGGTGTCTCACTGGGACCAGCTGAGGGAAGGAGTCTCAAGGAGGCAAAATAGTTCTGCAGAGCTCCAGCTCATCCAGCCATAAGGATTCCAGTCTCCAGGGGTTTGCTTAGACCTTTAGAGGCTTTTCTTGGAGCCTCAGGCACTGAGCCTGGTTTGTGGGCAGAGCAGGACCACTCTCACCCATCCTGCAATTGCCCTCCCTCCCCTGACTGGATCCAGGATATTCCATTCCCTCTTCCTTCATAGCTCAGTTCCCCTTTCTGTGGAACAGGGATGCCACTGAAGGGTGTTTGGTTGTTTCTTTTCCAGGACAGAGGGAGAGCATTTCTCCTCCAGCACCTCAAGGCCTGAAGAAGATCAAGAAATTAAAGCAGAAGAGCTCAAGGCATCACACAAAGTATAGTGGTGAACATGGTGGTGGTGCCACATTGATGGTTGGTCTGGGTGATCTCAGAGGTCTTTTCCAACCTTAATAACTCTCTAGTTGTAAAGCCAAAAGGCTCTTTTCCACTGGAGCTTTTGGTCTGGGTCAGATGGGTGGAAAAAGCCACAGTCAGTCAGGAAATCTCATGGACATTTTGAGTCCTGGAGCATCTCCATCTGCATGAGATGTTGCTGCTTTGGTCAAGACCCTCTCCCTTGTGTGCCCTGCCATTGCTGAGATCATCAGCTCAGTGTGGTGTCTCCACCAAAGAATTGCTGCTCATTCCTCCTCTGCACTGGCAAACTCACAGCAACGTGTGGAGCAGCACATTCTGTGAGCTGAGTCTGTGCTGAGACTCACATCAGTAAATCAGCCCAGAGAAGAGAAAACAGGGGAACAGGGGCATGTGAAAAAGAGGCTTTTATCAGCCTCAAACCCAGCATTGGCAGTGCCATCATCTGACTTATGGAGAGCTTTGGGACAGCTCATGTTCCATTTGTGTTGGCCAAGTCCCCCAACGTGTCAGAAAACCAAAAACACTTCCCGTCTACAGCTCAGCCCCTGACCTGGCTGGAAGCTCACAATAAATCCATACATTTTATCCCATTTCTGGGGGTTTGGAGCCAGCCTTGCTTGGGAAACTATTCTGAGCCCTGGAGAGAAAACAGTGCCCAGAGCAGAAGGAGGGATTGGTTTGCTCAGGGAACATCAGGTTCAGGTAAGGAAAGCTCCTGGTGCACGTGGAGACAACCCCATCTCTGCAGGGATGTGCTGGACATCCTTGAACTCTGTTCTCACAGTCCCTTAAAGCAGGAGGCTTAGGGAATGATTTATCCTGCTGCAGGGACTAATTAGCCCAGAGCACTATTAATGGGAATTTAATTAGAGGTGGAATTGGATTCCATTTAAAGAGATGGAGAAGGGATTTTAAACACAATTTAGTTGGATCACATTGAAGAACCTCTTCTGGTTTAGAAACCAAGTGAACTGAACCAAACAACATTTGGGGCAGACCCAGTTGATGGGGTCAGTCCTGGCCAGTGGAAGGAGCCTGGTCGAGGTGCCCAAGTGGTTGTCACACAGCACCTACAGAGGAAGCCTCAGGGCAGGACTGAGCTTTCCAAAACCTCCCTAAACCACCTAGAGGAGAAGCTCCACCCAGGTGTCCCAACCTGTGGTCTCCTCCAGCCCTGGCTCTGGGAACTGGAACCAAGGTGGGCAGGTGGCTGGTGAGAAATGAGAAGCAGCTTCAGCATCCATCCTGGGCTTCAGGACTATGACTTGTCTGGAACATTCTGGAGCCTATTGATTATTGATTATTCTGGAGCCTATTGATTATTCAGAATTCAAAGATGTTTCATGTCTCCAACAAACCAGGAGACTGGGCTGGCCCTCAATGCAAGCAGCTGGGCTCTTCACATGGTTCTGCCAGGATTCCTGGTTGGATTTTGGCTTGGTCTCTTGCTCTTTGCTCCCAGTTGAACAATTGCCACATTTAGGAGCACAAGAATTATTTTCTGCTTGAAGAATTTGAGTGGTTTGTACTTTTGTGGGTGATTGAAGGATGTTCAAAAGCACTGGAGCCATTAAAGTGACATTGTGGTGAACCTCTCCAGGCTTCCTGCTTGGTTTGGAGCATCCTGGTTCCCGGAACAAGGGAGATGAACCACAGAGAAAGGGAACCATCCTCTTCCTCCAGTGATGGGAAAACCAGCTCAAAGGTGTAAAACCAACAGCAATATCTCCACTCCCATAAAGACACAGACAGTGAGAAGAGTACGAGGCAGCACCACATTTCTTAGTTACATTTTATGAATATTCAATTAAAAATGGTCATTCTGTTTTGATTCAGAGCAGCACAAAGGCCCCAGGCTGTGATCCAAGCTGTGGTAGATGCTGGAATGGTTATTACTGAGCAAACTACACCTACACACTGAGTTGTTTTAAAAGAGCAGGGAACAATCCAAGAAGGGGAGCAGGTCCCAAATTCCAGGTACTTCTTCTCTGTCCCCAGCACTGACACCTGCAGAGGCTGCTCTGCGCAGAGTCCCTTGTGAACAAAATTGCTGATGACACCAAGTTGGGAGGGAGTGTCGACCTGCTGGAGGGCAGGAGGGCTCTGCAGAGGGATCTGGAGAGACTGGAGAGCTGGGCTGATTGCAATGGGATGGAGTTCAACAAGGCCAAGTGCAGGTCCTGCCCTTTGGCCACCCCAACCCCTGCAGC
>JAJPCS010016011.1:0-38869 GCA_021164005.1 Willisornis vidua nigrigula | reverse complement strand
TTCTTTCTTTCTTTCTTTCTTTCTTTCTTTCTTTCTTTCTTTCTTTCTTTCTTTTTCTTTCTCTCTCTTTCTCTCTCTTTCTCTTTCTCTCTCTTTTTTCCCCTTATACATTTTCTGAAGTGATATTTTTATGCTTTCACATTGCTGTACTACTATAAATAATAACCAAAATGGCTACATACCTGCCTTCCACTGCAATTCTAAAATAAACCCTAAATATATATATATGTATGTAAACACCAACCATTCAGTATCATTTCATTCTAATCCACTACAAGCAATCTATTAACAAGTACCTGGGTTACTTGTGCATTCTGGGGCAGGTTGTAACACCCCATCTCCAGAGAGCACATTTCCAACCACCCACCTCAGGATAGCCTTTGGCCCTGCAGAAGTGCCCAGCTGTACAGCAGGGAAACAAGGTACCTAGGCTGGATAACAAGCATCATAGACTTCTGGGTGCAGGACCTACATTTCAGGCATAGGAGTATCCAATCTAAATGACTAAAAGCAGTGCTGAAAATCTGACCCCAAGCAGCCCTCCAGACACTGGGCTCCTCTGCCATGCTCCCCTGGAATTGCATAAGGGAAAAGAAAACGAAGCCCTGTTTCTGGAATTCTGTGAAACGTGATGGGAGCAGCATGACCTCCACCACTGCTACCCCACCCCCCCATTTCACGTGCCAGGGGAAAGCACTCCTAAAGTTGTGCAGCACAACCACAACGCTTTGGGGAATGGCAGGGCTTGCTCAAGGTGCCTTATGTCTATTTTGCACTGCAGTCCCGAGGAAACCAACTCAGTGCTTAGCCAGGGGAGCGCACCAGAGACCGCAGGAATGTGGTGTTGGAGGCGAGCCTTCCTACCATGGGACGGGGAACGCAGCAGGGATCACGGACAGAGAGGAGCGGCCGCAGTCCCTCGGATGCACCAGAGCTCCCACCCACCTCTGAGCTCCCGAGTAAAGTGGCTGAGAATGGCTTCACCACCCCAGCAACACAAACCCACGGAAGCTGTCACAGCCACTTGGGAATCGCCTATACGAAAGTAGGCCAGCTATAATCCCGGGCACCTGAATGCATTAAACTCCAGACTTCTCAAAGCAGCGAGACATGGGGGAGGGGAGGGAGGCTTTTCCAGGCCCTCAGGGGTTGTCTTCAAGCCCGAGAATCCACTGCTGCCCTCGGTCACAAAGCTATAAGGGATGCCACCAGCCCAAGAGTGAATAGCGTCAAGTGACACTCAATAGGTGCAAAGCAGGGGTGGAGTGTGCCTCCAGGAGGCTTTTAACGCAAGGCAGAAACGGCTGATGGCATGTGATAGCTGTCCACCTATCAATGCTGGTGGCTGTATTTTTTTATTTTTGTAAAGCAGCAGAGACGTTCGTGGAAGTGATGGGGGGAGGGGAAAGGGGAGCCTATGTTTATTTTACTTAGGGCTTGTGATGCTTATTTTGTTTATGCTTATTCTACTTATGCTCACTTTGTTTATGACTATTTTACTTATGCTTATTTACCTACGACTAATGATAATACTTATTTTCTTATTTTACTTATGCTTTTATACTTATGGAATTTGCTTAGTTCATTGTGTAACATGTAGCAAAACTCACTCACTGTCCTTGAAGGTGCGATACCAAGAGGCCCAGGCCAATTAAAACAGCTAGGATTCCCCATGATAAATCAGAAAACATGTCAAAAGAACAAGATAAGTCCAATTAAACCAGCAAAAGTTGCCAACAAGACTGGTTTGAACCAGTTCTGAGCAAAAGGTATAATGTTCACAGGAGGAAGAAGACTTACTTCATCCCTAAAGACCCGTAAAGACCACTACCCTAAATTACGAGGAGGAACAGCGCAGGTGAAAGGAGTGACATGAGGCGTAGAAAATAGAAATCAGTTCTTGAGACTCTTTATAATAACCCTGCCTTCTCTCAGAAAATAATGTTTATGCATGAAAGAAAAATAAATATGTATAACTTACTTGCATATAAACCCTTTGTTAGCTCAACCAGGTGCGCATGTTTTGGAGGAGCTTCCCCCACGTGCCCTGGGCTCAGAATAAACGTACCTCTCTATAACCTCACTGGATTAAAGGGTTTTTATTCCGCAAAACAGAAGAGTCCTCTGAGAAAGCAGGTCTTGAAACTCATATGCATGCTGGGCAGGCAGTGGCCCACAGAGCTGCAGTGCAAGCTAATGCTGCCTCCATCTGGAGATACGGATTTCTGTGTCACATCTCAGGCAAGAAATATCTTTTCTGTATGATTTTTCTCTTTTAGTTTTGGGGCTAATAATGCTAAAGCTTGAAACAGCAGAATGACCCATCAAAACAGTGCTATTATACACTGATTCCTTTGTTGGCTGTATGTTACTAAAATTTTAAGAAATGCCTTAGATGGGATTTCCATCAAGACATGAAGGAATGGCCAATAGTATATCGTGCTAATTTAAAACTATGTGTGATAGGATTCAAACACAGCAGACACAAGAGGTAAATAATTTTCTTTAAAAAATAATCCTAATAAAAATGTATTTTGAGGGCAGCTTACAGAAGTAGGAAGCAAAAGAGAAACTTCACAGAATAGGTGCATCTGCAGACTCCCATTCTTTGTGCTGTGTGCCAGCAGGCATGTAGTGAGAGACAGGGTTTATTCTGAGCACAAGCTAATGGTGGCACTTCACAGGTCTTCTCTGCAGTCTGAAGAACTGCTGCAACCCTGTCCTGTTTTAAATCCCATAGGGATATAAAAGCCATTGCAGATCCTTTGATCTTTGCCCTCTCGCTTCACCTGCCCCTTTCTACCTGTTCCTTCTCCCCACCAGCTACTGCAAATGTTTAATTTCTTCTTTCTGTGCAAGTTTAAACTTGCAAGCTACTTTGCATGACCTGAGGCAGACCCACTTTATTTTATTCCATTTTATTCTCAATTGATGATAAGTAATTTAGCTTTTTTTGCCCTACCTCAGGACATTTCAGATTTTCCCACACTGTGGTCTTGTGCAGGAAGGGTTTATGAAAAAGAATACAATGGGCATTAGCATACTCATTAACGTAAGTACAGGAGACAGTGGTATCCTGATTCATCATCACTCTTCTCACCACAAAATGCCACTTCATGCAGGTATGACTGAAGTTAGGAGCTGCAGTTCACAGTGACTTTACAAAAAATGGGTTTGTTTGGTCAAAAATGTGATAGAGAAGTCCTTAGTGATTTTCTTCTTTTTTTCTGAGGGAGGCTGTGTTTGAGAAAGCTGATGAAAGTTTATGATCACCCACTTGGGCAACTCTCTTGATGTGTAACAGAACATGTGTGAAGACTGCAGCACACCGAGTTTCTGCAGTGGAACGAAGTACTAATGTTATGTGAATTACTAAAGTTGCTTGAGCACTGGCTTCATAGAAGACATTCAAACGTTGCTGCTGGTGTGGACAGAAGTCTCAGCAAGATGAACTGTTTTACTACACTCAAACTGTCTTCCTTGCTGACAGAAGAGGGGTTGGACACAGACATGAGTCCAAAGCCTGGCACTAGTACAAGCTAATGCAGGACAGTTTGCTGTCCAATAATGTTATTGATGCTGCTTCACACATTAACTAGAAGCCAAATCGCTACAGCTGCATGAGTGGATGGACACCCAATTAGACCAATCACAAGGGATTTAAAACTTTCAATGACCTATGTTATTAAAAATTAAACCTCTGGGTACGAGGTAGGGCCATTCTGCTTGGTAGTGCTGCCACTATTTTAAGTATCAAAACTGAAGAGTGGTTCTGAGTTTGACCTCTGGGACATGGTACCTGTGCATGGCTCCTGCTCAGCTGCTGCCATGACACAGCCAGCCAGTGCCTCCTGCTGCATGGGTGTTCACCCTGCCTGCAGCATCTGCCCTGAAGCCCAGCCCAACTGAACTGCAGCAAGGTTGGCCTCCTGCCAGAAACCTGAAGCAACTGATGAAGAAGAGGGAGAAGGGAAAGTACACAAATGCAGAGAGCCTGAATTTCAAAATCTCTTGCCACCAAGTGAGAGCAAAACAGTTCTGGCATAATTAACTCTGTGTGGTTCAAATGACAAACTTTAATCCCATTTTCATCTTCTGAGATCATCCTATACATGACTGCTGGTGCTTGACATTTACAAAGAAATCTTGGTACTCTAGTAATAACCAAAACCTGAACCACAATCCTTAACTTAAACATGTCACTGATAAGCATTTCTTTATTTTTTTTTCCTGTGATTCCACTCAGCCACCACTTTTTTGTGTCATAGTGCCCACTGAAGTATGACAGGGTCTGTAGGTGGATGTCAAGAACATGGTCCAGCTTATTGCATGAGTGCAAAAAAACAGGCTATCTTCCTTATCACAGAATAGCTGCTATCTCAGGTCTCTCTCATCTCCCCAGTGTGTTTCTTGACCCATACATCCTGAACAAGCAATTTCCTATGCGACACTGGACTTATGACTGAGTGTCCACATGCAAGATATTCTGGTGAAGATGGATCTTCAGAGCAGACAGACTGGAGACCTTTCAAGCAGGCTGTTTCCTCTCCTGAGATACTGTAAAACCAGATCATTAAAACATGTGGCAACAAGGTACAGATACTGGTGCAGAGTGAGATCAGCAGTGAGGATGCTTGGTACCATGTACCTAAAGCAAGGCTTTCTGCAACACCTAAACCATGGCCATCCAATTTGACAACAGATCAAAGAGATATTGCCTACAGGACAGGTGAGAGATGGATGTGTTTCAGAGGTTTATTCTGCCAGTACTTAGGATTAAATACCACAGGATGATTCAAGTGCTGCTTTCAGCAAGTATTTAGAATGTTCTGACATCCTCAAAACTCCACTCAGCAGCTGCTTACACATGCAGGTGTTATGAGTCTCCTTCAAAAGTCCATACGCAAAACCAGCTGCTAAAACCTGCTGCCGAGGGTCTAAATTCCAGGGAAAGTCCACCGCTCTTATCCCACTGTGGTACAGCATTAGATGCAAAGGATACTCTTTACAGCTTCTCTGCCAGAGCACAACCCTCCTTATGTGTCTTAAAAAAGGCTTTCTCTGGTGGACTATGCCTTCGTATACAGGTATATATATGTGTGTACATATATATATATGTATATGAAAAATATGTACCAGTCATGGAAGCTACTTGGGAAAGACCTTTCCAGATCTCACCAGAAAGTAAAATCTACAATTTCATAGCTGAGATCAGTGCCCTGATCAGTGCTTTTAGATATGTGGGACAAGTAATTCCCCTTTCTTATCTCTGTGTGAACTTCTTCCATTTTGCAGTAATACTCAAATATTAACTGAGCAATGGAGACAGACCAACTCCTAGCCTGGTGCTTAGGGCACTTACCTGGGATCAAAGAACATTGGATTTAAACTCCTGTCCTGTCTGAATAATCAAATGCTCACTAAGAGGGGACAGCTTTGACAGGTAAAGGAGGAATGCGCTTTCATGTCCATTCAGAAAGATAACTTTTTTTATTTCACTCTGAATTTATTAGCCAGTGTTTCCACTGACTTTTCCCTCAAGTTTAAGGTACTTACAGAGTGTTCTCAGGCTATTCATTCATCATAACCTGAATACAGATGGTAAACTGCACTACGACAAGCGAACAGTATCTGGTGCATGCTTTGCCATCACTCCCTCAGAACCCTCTTTGTTTAATCTTAGATTGGCTCTTCCCTGCTCTTCCAACTCCAGGTTTGGGATATCTGCAAGACATAGAGCCCCGGTGCACAACAATGCAGCAGCCAACAAAGGGGAGCAATCGCTCCTGCATGGATCCTAACAGCTGGGGCTGCAAGACACACAGGCTAACAAGAGCAGTGACATCCACCATACAGTGTTTAGTGCCACAGCACAACAGTGTGCAGGAACTCTGTAAAGCTGCAATTTCATTACATCCATCTGAAAGTAGGAGTTGTGCTCTTACAGGTGATGTGTGCTCATTGCTTCTGTGCTACATGTGCACTTCTTCATGTTGACTTAGTTGATAAACCTTTCTGGAGGGCTTTCCCACTGTCACGCATACACCAGCTTACATTTTTTTAATTTTTTTTTTTTTTAGCAGAAAACAACAAAACAATTGGGAATCAGGAAACATTGAATTTAACCTTGTTAGGATTTTTGCCTACCTTATTCAGCTGGCAAAGTTTCCAGTCAGAATGATAATGTTTCTCCAAGACCTGGAAATAGGTCCATTAGAACTCCAGCAATCTGCGTATTTCCATTAACCCTTGAGAATGGGTGTTTCCCACAGCAATCTGAAATTAGCAAAAAATGGCATCTGCTGGCTCCACATTTTACTCTTTGGTACTACTCTAAAGTATCTGGCAAAGTGACAAGCTGGATAAGAGAGGCTTAAAATGCTAAATTTCAGATTATGCTCAAACAAAATCCTTAAAAAAGTTCTCAGTGAGCAGCAGACACATACTAGCATCTGTATAGTGTGTTGAGCCAGTGTTCAAACTGATACGGGGGCTGGTCTGAGACCATGGTATCTAGATAGCAGCAGTTGGCAGCTGCAGCACTTATTTCTTCCTCTCTACTGAAAATGCTCCTCAGCTTCACTGTGCAGACCACCAAACTATGGGTCCACACCTTTGCCTAAGCCCTGCTACCAAATGTTGGTGAGAGCCAAATGCCTGGGGCACTCAAGGGTGCACCAGTTGCCCAGTGTAACAAAACTATTCGCATTGTTTAGATGTAGTTTACATGATGATACAGCTGGCTGAAGAGAGAGAACTTTTCCCATGTTTGGATTTTGTGCATCTAAGCTCTTAATTAAGGACATCTGATACATATGTGAACTTCTTATGAATCCTCAGCCTCCCTGGGCAATTAAACTCCTACAAGTTCTGTAGGTGGAGACATCTCACAAACTAGTTTTATGGTACCTTCTCCCTTTCTCCTTCCTGACCAGGAGGATCTGGTCTCAGTGGCCATGTGCCCTTTAGCTGGATTACATTCACACCATCATAACAAACGTAAATTCCATGTAGCTTGTTTCTCCTGCCAGTTTCTCTCCTTGGCCTTTGCTCTGCAATCCCTGACCAGGCCTTCTAAGATTGCTTGTTTACTCCTGTATGCCTCTATTTTCCCTGGAAACCCTCTTGTCTACACATCCCCTCTCTGCTATGCTGCTCTCCACTTGCTTTGGATTGAGGCTATTAATAACCCTACACAACACCTGATATAATCAAACCTCTAGAACTTAGAGAAGTCTGCGCATTTTCAAGGCAAGTCTCTGCCTATCTGCTATTGCTTGTCATCTTCTGTGTCAGATGAGTCCTTCACTTTTTCCTGACCTCTGCCTGCGTCAAGGGCTCAGGGCTCACGGGGCTGTTTTCTATTCTCTGAAGGGCACCTTCGCCAGACCTGGTCATGACAACTCAGTGCTCAAGACTCCTATGCAAACACAGCACTCATAATTCCTCCAAACCAAACTTGCACCACCAAACTTCATCTGAGTTTATGCATCCTATATTCCTGTAACACCATGCCTTAAGGGATCAGGAAACTTTAGGTAAGATCACATTGTAGAACTATCCCTCCTCCTGCCTTCCTGGCAAGCAGCTTTTAGCTTGGGAGCCATTAGGCATAGCATAACACTACCTTTTCTCTCCTACACCAAGCCCTGTGTATGTCAGAGGTGCTACTGGACACAGGTCGTGTCCAAGAAAAACCCGACCTGTGGTGCTCTTCCTCCTCAAGACACCAAAACTTAAATCACAAATTCCAAGTTACTTTTGGATGGTAGTGAAGGGAGAGGAGAGGCAGTATCTCAGTTTCAGCGATGTGCTTGTCCCTTGTATTCCTGTACCTCTGCAAATGACTACATGACACACACATGACAGAAACAAAGAAGCGCCTGATTGTATCACAAAACCAGGGGTCTAGTGCGGGATGAAAAGATTATTCTCACAGGAAGGGGCAGAGTTCAGACGTCCTTGGCTTCCTCATATGAATACAAATGGTGCTCTACTAAGCCAGGCTGAGTTCAGTGGGACTGATGGCCCAAGCAACAGGGCTGTTTGTGCAAGGACGTGCACTGCTGTCCACTGACCTTTTTCTGCTAAGATCAACTCAGAAGACAATTTATGATGGATGGTTAATTTTGGCCTTCTGGAAAGTCAGAATTATCACCAGAGGCCCAAACTTCAAGTAAGCATTACACAGACAATTTTAGTATCTGAAATATGGAACATTTGAACAAAGAAGTTTTAAAAAAATGGTGAGATATAGACTTCTAACCTCTAAGCATCAAGTCTTTGGCCTTGTAGTCTTCTACCTTGACTGGTATTTCAATTCTTGCTTTGCATTAGCTTACCAAAGACGGTCTTGCAGGGATTTAGATTCCCAGCCACTATACAGCACAGAGCAGGATCCAGAGTTTCCCAACTTGCTTCACGGTTAGGATCCGTAAATAAGGAGATCTGTGGCTACAAGCAAGCTCATGGCTGTGAACAGAAATCCTCAAGCCATTTTCCAAGATAAAAAGACTGGGATTAAAAATTTAAGACCCGGAAGCTTCTACTGGTGGCTTTAGTTGCACTAAAGGCTACACAGCAGCAAGGAACTGAGTTGGTGGCTGCATGACAAATAGCAGATGGGTGAAAGAGAATGTATTTTCAAAAAAGGAGAGAGCATTAATGGTACTAAGGAGAGAGCATTAATGCTCTGCAATATACAGTTATGAATAACTCCAGAGGTGCCACTGAATCCCACTGTTGCTAAGGAATTGTTCTGTCATCTATAAAAATAATTAACATTAGCAGTATCGTTTAGCATTTCAGTTAGCTACAATTAACTTCACGTTAGGAAACTCTGAAAGTTCATTACTGCTGGATGTCTGCAGTGGTTTTAATCATACGGAACTACCATGACGGTACATCAACATGTCTGAGTCAAACACCTCATAGTTGGAACTAAAGCCACCCGCTTGTGAGCAGCACATGCTAAACCTCATGCCACTTCAGGAGTACTTATTATAACAGTACTGCTTACAGCAAGCTGTGTGGGTTGTACAGTACATTAATTTACATGTCATCACACAGAATGCTATCTCAGTCAACATCGATTCTGGTTCCCTTACTGAGGTTCATATCTGAGCATGGGAAATGATGCTAATGCATTTTCTTTGTCACGTATGAGACAACATTTTGCAAGGCACCAGTTACATTCAGCCTCCCAAAGACCATCAGAGCTGCAGTCTCTGAGCCAGTAACGGAGCAATTCTTGGCATTGGTCATGAGGTCAGTACAGGGTTACCACTAACCATCCTCTTTCCCAGCTCACAGAGACAGTCTAACTGCAAAGCTCATTGCTGAGCCTCATCTAGTAATCCTCCCCTCCTTCCCTTTAGTCTCTCAAGCTAGGAACCCAGTAGATCTGCCAACAGGGCAACCAGCACTGGGGCTCTTCCTCTGCAGTGCACGTACACCTAGGCACTGGAGCAACAGAAGCTTAGCTGGACCTCAGATGTGATCATACCCTACCCAGGCTGCGTTAAAGTCTACAGCTATGCCTTGCAGTATACTCCTTGGGTGATAAACTTGTTTTGTACCTCACCAGCAAACATCTGTGCCAACAAGCAAAACCCAAAAAGGCACCATCATTGGACAGAACTAATGTGAAGCATATGAAATAAGTGTTGGCAGAGTTTGTCTTCTTTGATTCGCTTTCTGTATCTGCACAAACCTGTTTAATTTTGAGCATTTTTAAAGCAGCCATGTGTACTCTATTGTGACCCCAAATGCAATTCAGACATGTAAAGATTTTTATTCAGTCACTTACACTGAAAACAAACAAACAAAAACACCAAAACGAAAACCAAGAAACGAACAGAGAAAAGTCTGCAGCCGTTGCCCTCTCGGCGCCGAGGCAGAGCCGGGGGTGGTACGAACTGCTGCCACAGATACGTTTTATCTCCAGGTTTCCATGTTGCCACACCCTTCGGGGCGCCCAGGCGAGGGCCGGGGATGGAAGCACGCAGCCTTGTGCAACCCGCCAAAGCTTCGGTCGCGACAACCGATAGCGCGACGCGCAGCTGCCGGGAACAGCAGGGTCGGTTCCGCCCGCACGGCGCCTCGGATCCCCATGGCCGGGCAGCGCCGGGAGGCTCGGGGGACAGCCCGGAGCCGTGGCCGTGGTCTGCGACACCGGGAGCCCGGGCGCACGACACCGGCTTCGGACGTGTTTCCCGAGTTCCCCCATCCAGCCGGCCGGAGGGGGTGTGTCCGCAAGTACCGGAGATGCCGCCCACCGACATTCAGGGAGAGTCCCGAGTCGAGCCCGCAGCCGAGCCCGCTCCTGCTCCGGCGCCATGGCCCCGGGGGGGACAGCCCCCGGAGCCGAGCAGAGCTCGCTGGCTCTATGGGCGCGGGCCCCTCGGATCGCCGGCTCCCTTGGGGAATACGTGCTGACCCGGTGCAGGCGCTCGCCCGCCTACATCGACAGGAAACCCGAACCCCGCCGCCCCGGTGCTTCCCCCGCCGCCGACCTCCCCGCCGCAGCAGGCATGCCAAGTTCGCTCTGGTCGCCCGCTCCGCTCCTGGCGGGCGCAGGTGGGCGGCGGGCAGGGCGCGGCGCGAGGCACTGCCGCAACCCCGCCCGGAGGGGCCCCGCTGGAGCGGTCCGACCCCGTGGCGGGCAGCGAAGGCAGCGGAAGAACGGGGCGGGGGAAAGAGGGGCGTGGGTGAAGGAGAACGATGAACCAGCCCCAAAGCCGGGGCGGCGCGGCGGGGGCGCGCGGGGATGCCGGGCACGCCGCCGACAGGGTTCACCCGAGGACAAGCGCTCGCTCCCCGCCCCCCTCCCTCCGCCGCCTCCATCGCCGCTGACCTGTGTGCACCCGGTAGTGCGCCTTAAGGTGGGAAGATTTGCCGTAGACCTTGCCGCAGCCGCTGAAGGGGCACTTGTGCCGCTTTTCGGCCGCCAGCTTCCCCTTGGGGGCGACCCCAGTGGCATGCAGGCGGGGGGGCGGCCCCGCCGGGGGGCTCCGGGGTAGGCTGGAGCCCTGCTCGGTGGCCGCGTCACTGTCGGAGCCCGCGTCCTCGTCGGGGCTCTCCACGCTGTCACTGCAGACGGAGGGGGCGGGCAGCGGCCGGTACTTGTTCAGCTCCAGCAGGCTCTTGGCGATGGCCAGCAGGGCGCAGTAGTCCTTCCAGGCGTCGCGGGGGTCGCGCAGCTCTCGGGCCGCCTCCCCCTCGCCCGGCACCTTCAGCCGCGCCGCCTCGGGCACGGCGGAGCGGTTGGAGATGGAGACCAGACACTGCGCCGCCACAAAGTCCACGTAGGCGACGGCCGACATGGTGCGGCCGCGCCCCGACGACACTGGGGGGGCTCTTCACTGCTCGTCCGCCGGGCCGGCCGCGCCGCCGTCAGCCATGGCCCGCCTGCGGTGCGGGGTCTCTGCGGCGCGGGGACGAGCTGGGCGGAGGAGGAAGGGGGCGTGGGGGCCGAATAAATAGCGGGGCGCCGGGCAGGTCCTCACCGCCGCCCCCCGGGGGCGGCGCGCAGCCGGCGAGGGGGGAGCGCCGCCCGCGCGGCCGGCCCGGGTCCGGCGCGGGGGCCGGCAGAGAGGACACCGCCCGTCGCGTCGCTGCCCGCCCCGCGCCCCGCGTGCTCCTGCCCGGGGGCGGCCGCGCCGGGGCCCATCACGTCAGGCGCGGAGCCCCTCCCGCCCCGGTCCGTCCGCGGGCAGCGCCGCCCGCCTCTGTTTACTTTCTCCCCCCGCCACTCACGGCGCCCCTTTTCTAGAGGGGGCGTGTCCGCAGCGCGGCCGCCCCGCCAATCCCTGCGCTCCCTCCCCCGGCCGCGTGCTACTCCGGGCGCCCGCTTAAAGCAGCGATGCCGCGGCGGCGCCGGGGGATGGCGGAGGGGGAGCCGCTGTCCCGCTCCCCCGCTCCCCGCCGCCGCCGCCTCACCGCCGGACCGCCGGACCGCCCACGCGCCTCAGCAGCCGCCGCCGGCGGCCCTGCCGTGGGCTCGCCGTGGGGGCGCCGAGGGGCGGCGGCGCCGAGCGGGTTAAGTGGCTCCCTGTAAGTCCTACGGTCCCAGCAACGGGCCGGCCAATAGGAAGTGAGCCGGCTGATGTCACTGGCAGCGGCCCGCCAATCAGCGCCGCGTCCCGAAGGGTGCGCAGCGCTTGGGAATCCGGGGGGCGGCGGGCGCTGGGGGCGGCGGGCAGCGCGGCTCCGGCCCGTGTCACCGCCGGAGAAGGGAGGGTTTGGTGGCGGAGCGCCCCCGTTCCGCCCCACGCTCGGATGCCCTCCCGAGGGGGGATGTCGGTGACCCAGGCGCGAACCCGAACCGGCACCCCGTTACCTGGCCACGGCCAGGCCCCGCGGGATGGGGCTCCCCGCACGGCCTCGGGACGGGGCCCCCGGGACCTGCAGGCAGGACGCGGGAGCACTGGCGCTGTGCAGGGAGCAGGACCCCGGGAATTCCCCGCGGAGAAACCCGGTGGTGCCACCACCGAGACACAAGGCTCCGGCTCCCTCAGGTGGGACAGAGAGACCCTTTGTGCCCCCGCAGGTACTTCGGCGGGGTCATCTCCCGTGTGCACACGGCAGGGTGTGACTTCTAGTGCTATCTTGTAGGAAAATTAGGCTGGTATCGGCAAAGAGAGGTCAGGTTTGTTAAACGCTTAGCCTGCCGTCCAGGAAGTGTCGTCCAGTTTAAAAGAAATCGAAAACATGTCTACCCAAACAGCATGCTCCCATCTCCATCTGCTTCAGTGAATGTGCAGGGGTCATAGACAGTTGTGAAAGTTAACTGACCTGTTCTCGGCTGATGAAGAGGGAACCATTGTCTTCTGGATCAAGAACGATTTAAGGGAAGGAAATGAAGTTACCATTATCCATAAACCAGCAGTACTGAGGTGTGAAGTATGTCAGTATGTTTGGCTGTTTTGCAAGTGACAGGAGAGAGCATAGGAGGGAAATACTCCGCCTTTGAAACTGTGCACTTGGGCCTCTAAACAGAATTAAACAAAGTAAAACCTGGTGCCTGTGAAATCACCATTCTACATGGAGAAGCAGTCTTGTCAGAGAGCAGAGCTTTTCTCTCCTTTTTGAGAACTGCATCCCAAGGAGACTGAGCTGCAGCAGCACAGGGTCTCTCCCTGAACCTCACTGTCCTCAACTGCAGCCCACCCTTCCTTTGCAAAAACAGACAGGGCCTGAATGGTGAAGAGCTCTATGGATTGCTATTAATGTCATTAACTGAATGTGGAAATAATGAGGAAGCAGCTACAGAAATGAGACAGTGTTGTTCTCTTCCTACAGGAGATAAAAATTAGTAGATGTCAGCCATTTTGTATGCTAGCACACCAGATCGCTACACACAACCTCGGGCAATAATAATCCTTTAGCATGAATAACTGGCACCAGGCTGAAAAAATTTTACATATCATAGCTGGGGAAAAGCCAAAACACACAAACAAAAGAACTAGAGGCTAGGTCTGTAAGTGGATCATCTGTAGGGTGATGAAGATCAAATAGAAAATATGAATAGAGCAATGTATCTAGTGAGGCCGTCATCAAGGTATGACTGTCACTTTTGCCCAGTTCTTGAAGTATTTTTCCCAGCTGATCCAGCTTCCATGTTTAGGAGGCACTGAAAAGAATAGGAGGCCATGATCTCCAGGAAAGCGGAAGAGAATGTAGTGTCATTCCTGTACCACTGATGCTGTTGATACATGTCTTTTTCTGTGTAGTACTTGTGCCTACAACCTTCCGTTTCCTTTCTAGGGGAAACATGGAAAGCTGCACTCCTGGTTCATTAATCTGGATCTCCAGGATGTATCTTCACAAGTTGCCTTTAGTCATGTTTTTTCATGGTACTTTCAGAACTTCTTTGGCTGACACTGTCCAAATGGTCCTGCTAGGAGATGTCCTCATCCACTTTTCAGTGACATGAAAGTTGCTTCCCAGAAGGTGACCTATTTCATGTCAGATTCTCAGATTAGAAAATCCTCAGTTACATGCCTTTTGCATTAATTTACACAGCTCATAGAGGGAAGTGTTAATAACCAATAAAAGGAAGAAGCAAATTTTTTTTGTTTGCAAGCTTGTTTTGTTATAGGCTAACTCTTGGAATTTAAAGATTAGAAAATCTGTGATCAGTTCCATAATGGGGAAGCATACTGAGCTTTTAAAATAATTCCAGTATGCCTCCAAGAATACACTGCCTATTAAAGACAAAATCATGCCTTTTGTTGTGATGTATGTAGTAGCCAAAGCTCCAAGACTCCAAGATAACTAGGTCTGAACAACACTTAAGAAATTATGCCAGAGGAATTTTAATTTAATCCATAGGTCAGCTTTTAATTCACCAAACCCCTCATTTTTGGTGATACCTAGGCCAAGCAAGGATATTACTCCTAGACTGCACAGACAAGACTCAGAAGAAGGGTAGGAACTAGGAAGTCTGTATGGCACCTTCCAACCCAAACCACTCCATGATTTTAAACCCACTACTACTAGCACTTTGATAGAGCCGTAACACCTTGGGCGCCTTTGCGAGCCAAAAGCACTCAGGTGCCAAAGCCTGGACTCCAACCCACTGTTCGCAGCTCCAAGTCAGCTTTTGATGGGCAGATATTTGCCTTCTGTATGGTCCCTGGATACAGGAACATAGCACATCTGGATGGAGTCAGGGTGTAAGTTGTCAGCAGCCACTTTTGAGGGAACTGCTTGTTCCCTGGGCCAGAGGAAAGGTGCACAGAGAGAAGCTGTTATGGGGGTGTAAGCAATGAAGACTCTGATCTCCAGATGAGTGAGAAAGGCACAGGTTGCCAGGGGCTCTCGCTTGAGGGGAGGGCAGCGAGATATCGCAGGGGAAGTAGCAAAGAGAAGAATGAGAAGTGAGGTTCAAGAGCCTGCAAAGAAGGTGAGGGAGAACAACTCTGTGTGTTTGTGTTTGTGAAGGAAGAAGGGATTGTTCCTGCAGTGCTTCTGCTTTCCTCACCAGGCAGATGCATACAAGCTTTATGAGAAGGGAAGCTGTAGAGGAAGAAGAGTTATTTACTATTTCTGAGTCTTTAAAAAAATGTAATCTGTTTTCAAAACCATAATTTTTCAGAATAAAAACTATGCCAACTCTCTTTACTCCATGCCTCCCAAATCTTGTGCACCCTGTGCCCAAAACACTGCACCTTTTTTTTTGGAGGATGAGGATGTCACACAAGCACCTGGCAGGCACACTCGGAGAAACCTGCAATCAATAGCAGCCCTCAAGTTTTTTGCTCCAAAAGCCAATTTGTATAATGAGTTTTAGTGGCATTGTGTCCAAAGGAACTTCTTTTGAGGAGCAAATAAGCTCTCAAAGACTGTCAGGAATCAGGTGTTCTGCTTCAAAACTTGTTCTGTTGCTTTATTAGTATTTGCTAACATTTTCAGTGTCAGAGGCTCCAAACATTATTCCAGATTCTGCTTTGACTTTTTTAATTTTCCAGGGCCCTTTGTATAAGCTGCAAATGATTTCAAAAGATGCTGAGAGCTTGGTCAGTGGTTAGAAATGGCTGAAATTATGTGTCAAGATAAATGGCCTGTTCACTGACCTGTGTTCTTAAAGCCTGGTCATGCTGAAAATTCATGACTGATATTCTGGCAACATTACAGAATGGAACACATTGTAAAGTATTTTACATGTACATAGTATCTTTCCTACCAATGTGTTGCCCAGATTGTCTGCATGTATTTTCGAGGAAATACAGCAACCTCTCCGCTCAGACAGCAGCCACAGCTCCCATTGTGAAGCCTAGTGCAGTAGGAAGGAAGTATTTTAACCTTTTGAAGAAATGTGTCTCAATCACTGAATGCACAGGACAGACAAAAAGTTGCTTTATAAAGCCATCTGATGTAACAGAAACCTTCAAATTCAACTTTTCAAATTGTACTTTTGTAGATGAGAAAGAGCATAGTTGCTTGCTGTGTAGAAGTTGGCAAGACACACTGAGTGTCACTAATGAATTGTCCTTCCATTTTAAAAGCAGCTTCACAGTAGAAGGCTACTGACAGAAGACTATGCTGGCCCCAGATTCCAGGAATATGAGGATTATCCATCTCAAATTCAACTTCCTTTAAAAACAAGCCTTGTGAATGCAGAGCTGTGATCCTTTCCTGTGTACTACTACTCTGTGTGGCATACCATTTGCTGCCTGGAGAATATGTTTCCCTGTTCTTACCTTTAACTTCTGAGCTGATTCTGCCCATATTCTACATGATGGGACTGATCATGGGTGCCTTGGTCTTGAGGTCCCTCCTAGTATCTCCTAAGTCACAGCTGATGTCTGTCCTTAACTGTGAGCAGTTCAGCTGATTCTGAACCTCAGTAAGAAGGATGACTCCTTCCTCCTGGATCTTACCTCTGCAGTGCTAAGTACCCAGGGGATGTTTATGCCTCAATGAAATTCCAGCCTACATGGGCACCAGGGATCTGCATTTATACTTGGTTTGGGTGCCCATAGTGGTGTAGCCATGGCAGCGTTGAACTTAGCGTGGGCTAGCTGCTTGAGTATGCACCCAGCATCCCAGATGGATTTTACTGCATCAGACACCATCCTTCTGTGTGCATATGGGTGTGTGAGCCTTAAGTTCAAAAGTAGAAAGCTAGACTACAGTTAATTTGACAGCATCTACCTTTGATTACAGTGAAGACATCAGGCAAAAAATGAACTGGCAGAAGAGAAGCTGTAACATCTCTGGGGAATGTGGACTAGGGGTCAGCCTCAGTTAAGGCTAGCTTTAAAGGATGTGATTCCACTTAATTCAGTGATTCAGACTGTTGTCATAAGCTGATGCAAAAAAACCCCCCAACCCCCAAAACATTCCAGCCTCTGCTTTCACAAGGTTTGTACCACTCTGCTGGGTGAAAATATCTTGCCATTTTTGTCAGGCGGCACTGGGTCAAAGCTGATCAGGTAAGTTTGTTGGGCACTATTGTCTGCAAGGCCTTTGAAATTTCCAACTTAAAATTGGTGCGACAGCAAGAGTTGGTATCAGCTCTGTCGTTCCACTGTGGAAGGCTGTCACAGGGAAGAAGTGCTGTCGTATAGGTGATAAGTAAGCAGTCTCGGGCCGCTCGCACCGCGGAGGAGGCAGCGTTGCAAAAAAAAGAGAGGAAAAATACAAAAAAAAAGGAGAAGTGTGGAAACAAAAAGGGCTGAAGTGCAGTCCATGTGCTTCGAGGAAAGCGCGAGGTTCCCGAGGGTGGGGAGTCGGTCAGTGCGGGCAGGAGCTCAGCTCAGCGGGCTCCGGGCGGCGATGCCCCAGCCTCACTCCGCACTGCGGGCTGCAGGCGTACCTGAGACGCCGGCGCTGTGGGGCCCTCCCGGGCTGCATCGCCGCTTTAAGGCGCGGTATCTGTGCGAGGGCAGCCGCGGCGGGTTCAGCTGAGGACACAGCCCCAGTTCTCAGAAATCCCCGCGCTGCGGGAACATCGCGCTCCCGGTACGGAACGAGCTGCCCTACATCGGGGGTGCCGCGCCCGCCCCCCGCCCACGTGAGAGCCCCCCCACGCACACCCTCACCCGCGGCCCCCGCCGTCCCCGGCCTTTGCGGCTGCTTTCTCTCTCCGTGGTGTATCACTGCTATTTCATGTTATTGTTTTGGTGGGGCTTGGTAGTGTATTTATTTTTAATCGCTGGTGTTTTTTTTTCCTTTTTTTTTTTTTTTAATTCACTGCGGGGAGGCCCCTGCAAGAAAACGGCGTCATCCTTCTCAACCCTCTGCCACAGAAAACCAACAAAACCAAACCCATGTTATTTTATACATAGATATGCAGAGAAAATTAAATATATATATAATGTGTTATATACGGTACGCCATATAAATATATACACGTATATTTTTATGTTTTATATATAATAAACGTACACCCAGCGTATTATATATATATAAGCATGCATGTATACAATATATACATATATAAAATTGCAGTATATGCATATTTAAATTACAATTTTCCAAAATTAATGTTAAATTTAATTTTTTTTTGTTTTCCTGTGTTTGTTTTTCGGGAGGGTGGCAGAGCGTGCCATGGCCCGGCGAGCGGGGTGGGCTGTCGGGGCGCAGGCAGCCGACGGCGCTCCGGGAGCGCCGGGACGGGCACCCCGCGGGAGCACACTTGGTTGGGAGCGGGGACGGCCGTATTTCAGCCACCTGAGCTTTATTAATAGCGCCGCGGCCCCGCCGGTACGTGTACGGCAGAGGTACCCCTGTACCAGCACCGCCTCTCTCTCCAAACAGACACAGCCCCTCCGCCCGGGAAGGGGACGGGCGTCCACGCCGTGGCTCCGCCTCGCCTCACCTCGGATGCCCTCGACCGCCTCCATCTTCTTTCCTCCCTCCCCCGCTCCCGCTCTCCCTCCCGCTCTCCCTCCCTGCCGCCCGCCCCCTGCCACGCCGGGGGTACCGGCGCTGGCCTGGCCCCCGCTGCCCGCCCGCTCGCTGGGATCCCCCCGCGAGCGTTTCGCTTTATCCTCTTCCAGGAGCTCCCGGACCTCTGTGGGCTTGTGGCTTCCTTTGCTGAGTGCTTTGGATTCATTTTTGAAAAAGGCGATGTTTCTCTGCAGAGGCACCCGAATAGGTTAAGTCCAGTGGAGTTAACCCATTACTGAAGGGCCTTTAAAATGAGATGATGCCACACTAACTGCTCAGTGAACCTGAGACAATGTCATACCAACCCACTACTCAACCTGAGACATTATATTAAACCATAATTTGAGACCTTGGCACATTAATTCAAAACTTGACATGATGCCAATAGGTGAGGCATCACCGCTGCAGTAGAGCTGCAGCTGCCCTCTACCATAGCACCAACACTTCCCATATTCCACCGTGTCTCCTGGCTTTTGTGTATCTGCAGTTACTGAAACTTATATTCTACAAAGGCCCCAAAGTCAAGATAACAGGTTATTCTTTAACTTAATCGTTTGAGATTTTCTGCATAGCACTTCTTGACAAGAAGGTTTTAGGGAGGGTGAGAGGCAGGGAAGCAACCAGGGGAATGTTTGTGTGTGTACATCCTGAAAATCAAACTTATTTTTAAAAAATGTTTTCCAATACAGTGTTGTGTTTAGGCATCACATTTCCCTCCACTTTATTGGTGTTTTTCATCAGAAACAAAACAAAAAAAAAAAAAAAGGTGAGGTCGGGGGCAGAAGGAGGAGATAGTGGATATTGTCTGACTTTACATTAGACTTAGCTAATGTGGTAACTGAAATTGAAGATGTATTTTTCTCCCTGGATGATTCTCCTCAGAAAGTGAGGATCTTTTGCAATCAATCTCTCACCATTGTGTTGCTACTACTACAAATCCTCCAGCCGTGGGAGTCCTGAAGCATTAGCACAAACTGCCTTTGGAGCTTTCCAAACTATAGTATCGGGAAGACATACTAGATGCTCTAACTATAAGACTAACTATAACACTAACTATAAGGCAACTAAATTTACAGTAATGTGGTAATTGCCACTGGTGGTGGCGTTATGGCATTATGCAGTTCATTTGTGAAAGTTTTTCTTAGGAAATTTCATTCTTCATCAGTAGAAACTTTTTCCAGACAAAATAAGTGTCTGAAAAGAAGCTTTGCAGGAAAAGGCTGGGGGTCCTACTAGACACCAGGTTGAACACGAGCCAGCAGTTTGCCTTTGCAGCAAAGAAGGTAAATGGTATCCTGGACTGTGTCAGGAGGAATGGTGCCAGCAGGTGGAGGGAGGTGATCCTGCCCGTCCCCTCAGCACTGAGGATGCCACACCTCTATTGCTGGGAGCAATTCTGGGCTCCCAAGCTCAAAAGAGACACGGACATACTGCAGCAAGTCCAGCAAGGCTATGAAGACGTTTAGGGGATATCTCTCCTGTGAGGAAAGGCTGAGAGAGTTGAGACTGTTCTTCCTGGAGAAGAGAAGGCTCAAGGGAAGATCTTACTAATATATACAAATGCCTGAAGGGAGGGCACACAGACAGAACAGTTTGTGGTGGGCACAAACTGCAACGCAAGTGGCTCCCTTCAAGCATCAGAAGACACTTTTTCACTGTTCAGGTGACCCAACAATGGCACTGCTTGCCCAAGAAGGCTCTGGAGACTGCATTAATTCAAAAGGTGCCTGAACGTGGTCCTAGACAACTGGCTGTAGGTGGCCCTGCCTGAACAGGAGGTTACATGACCTCCACTCCAGATGTCTGTTTCAAATTCAACCAGTCTGTGGTTCTGTGACCTGGTAGCTGGATAGGTCCAGTCAGTGCAGGTTCAGAGTCAGTATCTGGGAACATGTGACAGAAAAGGTAAAGCATTTAAACATATTAATTTCCCTTCTTAATTTTCAGTCCCATGGAATAATATCCTCCTATGGATTCTTCTGTGTTTACTGCTACTGGTGAAGGAGTCTTGTGTGTTCTATAGCTCATGCCCCCAGTGCTTTTTCAGCTTGTAGGATTTACTTACTACACAGCCTTTGTACATGTAGTACAATAGGAATTGTACTGTGCTTAAATATACCTGTACTTATTTGTACCACTTTATCATAAATGACCTCTATTGTCATTAGAGAGACTAGAAATATGTCTCTGGCCATAAACTCATCCTTCTGGTTCCTTTTTTTTTTTTTCCTAAAAGAAGATATCCCTGTTAAAGAAAGTTTTATCTTGGAAAAATGTTCCCAAATAATGATAGTGGGTCCTGTTTTGAGGTTTGTCTGTACCAGCACAAACTTTGTTTAGTAACAATCAGTTAAGAATGTTGACTTACTCATTAAGGTCATCTTAACTGTTACATTTGATCCAGAACATGAAAGATATTATTATAATCCTAAACTGAGGAAAATACAGGATTGTTTGCTTATATTTATGTTTAACAATCACTCATTGATTTTCACTGCCACTCCTTTTCTATACTCCTGTTTCAACATTAGCTTGTACTGGTTTTAGCTAAAATCCCTTCTAGTAAGCCTTGCAATGAAATCAGCTTAAGCTAAAGTCTGTGGCAAAGGAGCTTTAGCTAACTTGATTTTGGCTGTTTTGCAAGAGAGGCAGAGCACGTTTTAGATACCTAAAGGACCATATGGGTGCATAAACGCTACAAAAATTCAAAATTGAAAAGACCTGTTACATATCTGACTCTGAATACTAAAGAGCTAAACTCCTAAATTCTCTTAAATTTCCTTGAGCTCCTGTGTGCCCTCTCAGACAGTTAGTCTCCATATAAATAAGCATTGGGTTTGTAAATTTGCCCAGATTTCAACCCCTGCTAAGAACATCAAGGAAGTTATAGCAAGCCTGTCAGGCCCACCATTCTGTCTGTAGTGGTAGCCTCGGGAAGCAGTTTAAGAAACTGCTTTAAACAAGCTTTGGAACAGCTCAGAGGCTTTGTGATATCTTTATGTTTGACTGCAGAACACTAAGGAGCATAGAGACCAGAGCCTGGGATTCAGGTCTCATCCTGTTCCACCTGAGCATCCTAAGGAAGAGGTTCATTCTCTCATTCAGAGTAAATGATTTTAAAAAGAAGGGTGTAAACCATCTTCTTCAGAATAGTCCAACAGCCTGAGTGCTTGTATTCAAGGAGAGACCTGTAGGTGTCAATCTCCTCAAGAAATAAGAAACTCCAGTTGTCTCTAACAACTGATGTCCTCGAGACAGCCACATCTTCAGAGCACACCAGGGCTGGGGCCCAGGCTGCACACTGGGAGCTGGGGGAAATGTTTCTCTGGCTTGACTAAGACTCCTAATTTCCACAGAGAAGCATGGGTAAATGTAATTGCACATCCCTAGTATTCTCTTGGCTGTTCAAAATGTTCTTCTACTTTATATGCTTGCTCTGAAGGCCTTTCCAAGGCATCTGTTGTAGTGCAGATGAAGGCACGCTCTGCTCTGGCTTCCAAGATAGTCGATTGCTCTAGTGAGCTCCAGTGTGGGTAGTTAACACAGTGCTAAATTAAAGCTAATCAGTACTGCTTGTATGAAGAGGATATTAGGTCATGCTCACTGTGCTGACTTGCTAGTTTTGAGCATGGGCAGTGCTGGAACATGTTTGCATAGTCTGAGTTACCAAACCCTTCTCTTCCACCAAGTATAGAACCTCGAGTACCTACCTCAGAGCTCTGACACTACCCATTTCCACGAAAAGGGCATAAATATTGTTGCCTGCATAGCATGAGATGTCTCACTATTGCCTCAGTAATTGGCAGAGCAGATTCCTGTCAATGCAGAGGTTCACTGTAGTTGCATCGCTGTCTGCAGCAGAAATATCTTCTTTTTCTTTTCCTTCTTAGAACCACCAAATAATTTCCACCTAAGCTTCCTGTATGGGTGGTCCTGTGGTGTAAAGGAGAGCACTCCAGACTCTGAATCCCAAGGACCTGAGTTCGATTCTCAGTGGGGACCATCCCCTGGCAGTTCAATGCCTCCCTGCCATCCCATCCCATCAGATCTCGGATCCTCAGCAGGGTCAGCCCCAGTTAGTACCGGGTGCTGTGACAGTCCCGAGGACTTCACTGTGTCTGTCCAAGCTCACTTGGCCGTGGCAAATGAACCTTAAGACTTAAATGATGGGGCCAGTTCTGCGCACACTGAGCCTCACCTAAAAAATCCACTGTGCAGGCTGGAAGGGCACACCCACGTGGGGAGATCCCTGCCCAAATCTTCATTTGCGAAGTTTGGCCATACATACAATCTTTCTGTATACTAGTGGCTCTAACAGTGGAGGAGGATCTCTGCCATCACAACTGGCAGAGGCTTCATGCTCAAACATGTACATTGTGTGCATATGAATTTACCATGGTGGATCACTGTGCACATAGGATTGCAGACTTGCCTCAATCTGTATTTAGAGGAAGAAAATTGTACAAAGAATGGAAAAAAGGTTAACCAATATGTTAGTTAGCTGAATTTAATTATATATTGAAGGTCTTGGACAATCATATGATCTAAAAGGTGCTTGATTTTCCAAGGCAAGAACTGTGAAAGGACAGGATTCACTTATTAATGTGTGTTTCTTCTTTTTAAGAAAGCAATTTACATACCTGTGCAACTGTTTATATGTATTTCACTTGCTTGAAACCTAATAAGAACAGTAACTGTTACTCATAGCAGTTAGTCGTTTAGTTGAGTGCTACTTTTTTTGGTTTTGTTTTTTGGTTTTTTTTTTACTAGAATCAACACTGAATCAGACAAATGGCACATCCTGCTGTGGATTCAGAGCTGAGAAAAAAGTCAGAGTGGTGGACTTTAAGATTAGCAATGTGCTGTTCAGCATCTCGGGTAAACTTTATCTCTCAAATCAGTAGCCAAGACTGGACTGGGTAGGTCTAGCTGACTGTAAGCCAATTTGTTTACTTTCGCATACATGAAGGAAATACCTTTGAAAGACTGAATCAGTGAAGGCAACGAGTTCATGGTGGTCTTAAACTGTACAAATAGTGGTGCTGACATTCAAAACCAAATAGTTTGATTTTGTGTAACAGCTGCAGAGGTTTAGTTTTTAAGTGAAGCAACTTAACAAGACAGCTGCAAGGGTGCTTTGCAGGACAAATCATGCTCTAGTTGTAGTATCATGTATTTTTCTCTGTGAAAAAGTTAGTATTGTTTCACTAACACTATTCAAGGAGTAACTAATGCTAGAAATACAAAACCAGTATGAAATATCCATTCTTATTCATTGAAGGAGTTGGGAAGAGAGTCTTAATTTTTCTACAGCCTTGAATCTTTCTTCACCCAGTGTGTCCGAACCTAGAAAATTCTCTTTTTATGTTCCAGCTTTACTCTGGCTGAGAACCTCCACTTGCAAATGGATGTGAATCAAAAGTCTAGTTACATATAGCATGTTTCTGGATGAGTTGCACCAGACAGAAGCAGTAACACAAATTGAAAATATAAAATATTTTCTAATGACCTGTAATGCAAACATGTATTTTTTCTGTTTATTTTGGATTCAGCATCCTAAAGTCCAAAGACATTTAAGTATGCCTCCACTGGTTGCCAGAATAGAATTACAATAAAACTAGCTCTTGCTTGCTACCAGCATTGCACATGAAGTTCTTTGTAAATACTAACATAAATTACCTATCTTGCAAGTTAAGTAGTTGTCTGCATACTGCAGGTGGTTACTTCATGGTGTGCAATGGTTGTTGTTTAGCTCCACCTATGAGAAGGTTATTGTCCACAGTGATGAATCTGCCAAGAGCTCTTCAGATCCACAGTTTGTCCTGATTAAAATTCAATATAAGATCAAATAATAAAGGCCAACTCCAGTAAACATTTTGCCATAGAAAAAACATAAATTACTATGTTGTTCCTTTTAATGCCCATGTCATACTTTGTGTGAGATTGTGAATGGAAATTCAATTTACCTGTTGATGTTTACACCAGCAAATGTTTTGAGAACTTCAGCATTCATTTCATTGAGCGAGTAAATATTTACTATTCTATTTTTCCTAAAGCAGAAGTGGCTGCTATTGCATGATAGTAAAAGAAGTTTTGGTATATCTGCATAAATGAGTACATCAGGATGCTTCCTTCCAGTAGGCTCCCCATGACTATGAAAGGCAGAAAAAGTGATTAAATATGCACATAGGTATATTTGCATGTACACACAACTTTGAGAAACCTATTTCAGCATCAATACAAGTAGTTTTCTTTCTATTTTACATATAAGGATTTTCTGACTTTCAATCTGCTGTACCAGAGAACGTCCACTGAGAACAATACTGCACAGCAGATGCCAATAAGGACATAATCTGAGAGCTAATTTTAACTGCTTCTCAGGTTGCTGAAGGTACACTAGTAGGAATTTCCCTAGTTATCTCCTTACCCTCTTAGCTTATAAGATAAATGTCCTTTATGGAATAGGTATTGGTATCAGAGTGAATAAAGAAAGACTTTGTTCCTTTCAACAGATGTAAATCACATTTTATTTTGATCAGTTGTTAGAGACCCTGCAAGTGCACACAGATGTCATTGAAAAGTTTGTGTATAGATGATAATGTAATACCTTCATTTGGTAGTACAAACCTTGTGGTTTTTAGTATTGCAATTCACTGTTCTTGTGAAAGTGATCTAAAAACTCCAGCTTTTAATTGTCATTGTAACCTTTGTTCTCAGTCAAACAGTTTCAAAGTGATTGCTGCATTTCATAGCTTATATTATGTAGTTGTGGAGTAGTCTGTCCTCCAAGAATGTAAAAGATGTGGAAGCACTCTGATAAAGTATCATACCAATTCAAGACAATACTTCTCTTCACATGCGTGATGAATATTGGAACAATCACAAACACCTGCCTTATCTGGATTATGGTAGTGGAGATCTTAATTACACATACAGTTCTCTCCAACTTCTTCTGGCATGTAGGAATGCACAGCCTAGAACAGTGGTTAATGTTCCTTTAGGAACAGCTTTAGGAACAGCTCACTCAAGAATACTCTTAAAAGCTGGCATCTACATCTCCGAGCAGCTTTTCTGTAGTCACAATGTCTGCTGATTACTTGAAATCTTTCCATGAAATTTAGTTGTTTTTCCTACTAAGTACTGGGTATTGCTGATGTTGTCACTGATGTATAGAATGATTCCTAGTTTTGCACAAATACAGTACAGCACTTAGAACAGATGGCATTTTTTTCGGTGTTGCACAACAAGTATGCAATACAGTTTATTTTTAGGTGATATAAACAATAAACATCATTCTTGCATTTGGTGTTGTTTTTCATGAACAGCATCTAGATAAAAGTACTCCCAGGATAAATGTAAACAGGATCTATTTCTCTAAATTAGTCCTTTGAGGTGTTCAGTTAGTCACTAAGGCATAATGATTGTTATCAATAAGAAAGATGAAGCCTTTTGAAAGAGGTTGGATAGGTACATAACAACCATAAAACAATGAATTTTTTTAAAAAAAAGCCTTTAATTTCAGTGACTAGTGCTAGCTGATCAAACTAAACAATTAATGGGACCTTAGAAACTAATATGACAAGTTAGTTCCAGTTATCCTTTTCTTTCATTTTGAAAAGATACTGTACCTCACAGTTTCACCCATCAGTGAACTTCTTCATTTTCTGAAGTGTTACTTAGGGATGGTCTTTGAAAGTGAAGTAGGCCTCCAGATGGGCTCCATTACATCCATAATATTGTTCCTGGTAAGTAGATGAATTATTGACAGAGTTGGTCTTCTGCTCTTTCAAGCAGTTATTTTTTATTTTTTAACAAAATGCAATAAAGGAAAAAACTATGAGAAATCATGAGGAATCTACCTAGTGTCTAATAGGGTATGAGTATGCACTACTGAGTTAAATTTTACATATGGTATAAAAAATTCTGCAAGTATGTGTTGTACAACTAACCCAAACATATTTGCAATTTGTGCTTGGAAAATAAAGATCCTTACAGACCAGCATCCCCTGGGTTTCTGAGAGGTAAACAGATATATAAGACTGTGTAACTTTACCTTGGGTTGCCAAGAGAGCTGGCATTCTGTTTTGTGCCCTCCTGAGGAATCTCCAAATATTGGAAGAGCAAGACACGGGGATTGTCATTTCATCCTTTGCTGAAAGAAACTACTTCTTCACAGGAATGAAGAAAAGTCAATTCTCAAACAGCATAAAAATGTAGGGCAAGAACTGAGGAATGCTTTTTACGCAACTGCAGAAATATATCCAGAGTATAATTATTTATTTTGGAATTTGAAGAGGAAATTTCATCTTTCAATCTTGCATTCTGAGAAGTGCAATGGCAACTTGCTAGCTACCTCATATGGACATGCGTTTCCCTGCACTGATAGCTGAACAGGATTTCCTAACTCCATAATTTCTATTTCCCACTGGTTTAATTCAGACCAGTGTAGAACAATGCTACTTTTTGAATTGCTGAGGTTATTTTTTGGAACTCCCTCTTTATTCTTTAGAATTCTTTTGCTTGGCTACCCATCATGACTTGGCTGATGAGATAGGCCAAACAGGCATTGCTAGATAGTGCTTTTTATTAAAAACACCTATGTGGATTTGAAGTTCAAATTGTTTTAACACTTTTCTCCCCTGATTTTGTATAGGACTGGTTCTGTAGCACTGCTGGGCTGCCTTTGGTAGTTGTAATTCCCAGCTTCCTGATGCTCCTCTCCACCATTGTGTTTTCTGTGCCTACAGCTTGCTGTGCATCATCCACTCCTCTTCAGCCACTCCCTTCTAAGCCAGCAAGCCATCAATAAGGCTCTTGATGAGACTGTGACACCGGTACCAACAATGTGTCTTCATTCCTACTGAAAGACTAGGGTATTTGAAAAGCATGAATGTTTAGCTTTATGCAGACAGCTACAGCTATAAACTGCCTTTTGTTACTGTGAAGCAAATAAGCCCTGCGACTGTTTAAGTGTGTTGCTCTTCTTTAGCAAAGGATTTATATTTGAAAATGAGAGTAAAACCTAATTAGTACTTTGTTTCATCCACACTTATGAGTGGATGTTGACTGATGAACAGAAACCCTGTTCTGTATTACTTCTCACTACAGGGCTGGAAATGCTAAACAATAGGCTTGAGTATTTTATAAATAAGTGAGATAAAATGGTTATGACCTGAGATTTAGGCCACCAAATATTTGGGCTATTTCTATATTACTGCTATGTTTGTGAAATGTGTAAATTTTTCACATAATGGAATGTTTGCTTTTAATAAGTAACCAAGTCCTTAAGAATCTCACATACTCATTTTTCTTTCAGTTGTTCAGGATCTGCTGCTTTTGGTGGACACGTTGCAGAAATGCAAGAGAGAAGGGAGGGAAAAAAGTAAGAAAAACCAAACCCTAAAACTTAATTGCAAAGTACTCCATAGCAAAACAACAAGGGGAGTTTGTAATTGTTGTGGAAGCACTCATATGCTTACTTTTATTCCTGTGGCTAAGAATGACTATTCATGCTAATAATGAATCTCCCTAAAAGACATGAGAAGAAATCTAAGATTTTAGTGTGTGGTTGAACAAACTCCTACAGCTTTTAAGGATCAAGACAACTGCTGAACTGGAGTATTAACTAGGCCAGGGTATCTCATTGTGCACACACATTAAAAAACAAACATAGAGGAGAAGGGAAACTGAAATATGTCTCTGAGCATGCATTGTAATCTATATCATATTCTTTAGGTAATTGGTCTGTTTGTAATTTCTTACTAGGATATAAGAAATGCAATTTCCAGTGAATAATAATTTTCTGTGGTTGCTAAACTATGATCTGAGCTGACACTGAGATAGGTGCTTTATTTCTCCCCAGCTCTTGTATCTATTAGATCTTTTACTCTATGGTTTTGTGAGAGCAAAGCCTTTTGGCACCATTCTGATTTAATGCAAAAATATGGATCACTTGAGACTGTTTAATCATTCACAGAGAAATCAAGACAAACTTTCCTCTGCCACTCAGTGCTGCCAAGAGCTGTGGGTTTGCTGACAAGTAGTAGTCTCACCCTTGTAACAGGTTGTTGCCCTTGACAGTATCAGAGCAGATTAGTATTTGAATGCTCTTACAGACCCCAGTGTGGGAAGCTTGTCAGATATCTTTTTCCTGTCTGCAGTATGAATATCAAAGTAAAAAAAAAATCCTAATGACTTACTAATAAATTGACCAAGACTTATTCCTAAGTATTCATATTCCAAGAGAAAGGAGAGTGTCCTTAGAGAATGAAAACCAGAGGGAGAGAAGTAGTTTTCCTGAGAGAGCATTAGTTCGTAACAGGGAAAAAACCTGTTAAATAGTGGATGAGAGGTCAGATTTAATGCTAGAGCTAAACGATGCCAGCCAACTGCTTATTAAGACCTTACAGCTCAACACAGATGTCATGACATAAAGAACAAGCCAGCCTATGGTTTTGAGGGCACTTGAAACTTAGCTCAACCCCCTTATTAGCACTGAATAGTATAGCACAGGTTATGGTGCTACCAGACAGTATTTGTGTATCTCTACAGTCCTCCACACTATTTAGATTGTGACTGATTTTCGTCTTTAAAAGCTGTGTCATTACACAGCCTTCACCATTGTGGCTGCATCTAGTCCCACTGGAAAATGCAGTTCAATAAAGGATGTTCCTGTTTTGGAGTACCTGCTAGAGCCATATATATCTCCATTAGGGAGAACAACAGCTTCAAACTGAACAGACAGAGATTAATTATGAATAATTGGATTCTAACTTCAATTTGTTCAGTTAAGGAGGGAAGCATGGGTGAGTTGAGGAGAAATATTTTTCCATCTTAAAATGATTAAAGTATTTTTGTATATTTTCAGGAATTAGTGGAGACATGAGTGTCAGAGAGGGGAAATGGGTGCCATTTTAAAATAAATAATGATTTTCAGATGAAGTATAGAACTAATATGCAAAAAAACCCCAAACTTGTACTGGAGGGTGTATAAAATCATGACTCTGCAGAAAATAGTAAATTCTCAGTTTCTCTATAATCACCTACCTAATTCATTAGGAAACCAGTTGTTTTCATCTTCCAGAACTGCAGATATAGAAATAGCATAATGTAAAAATAATACATGTATAATAAAATAGTAACAATGGCCAAGGACTGTTCGCTCAATGAGAAAGCCAAGGCTTGAGCCATGCAGTTGGACTTTGTATACATTTTCTTTTGGTTGTAAATTTCATGATTAATTTCAAAGTTTCTTGCCACCCTTTTTGAAACTCATGCACCAATGAGCCAGAATTTCAGTCATGGAGCAGAGGAATGAAAGAATAATGTGTTCAGGCCAGAGATGTACTTTTGTTAAAGAAGGCAATACTAGGAATGAGTAATATGTGTTTGGTTTTTGACCTACCAATGAATCAGCTAAGTTTAAGGTAAAGCTAAAGAGAGAACTTTGTCTGCCAATGTGCTCCCCTTACTAGCCAAGGAGGAAACTGCTTACATACAGGCATTGTGAGATTGAAAAGACAGTAAGTACTACAAATTTTTTCACACACACTTTGGAAAGTGTCCCTGTAACTTGGAGCTGTCAGCCTGCAGTAGAGACTTCTTCCATATAAAGATCCAGATGGCACACTGGCCTGAGCTGCATCTCTCCACAGCCTTGTGATCCCTGCCTGCCTTCCCCTATCATGCACTTTTTGCCCTCAATTATTACCTACATTTTTAAGGACAGGCAGCATTCCTTCTTCATGGCCTTTCTTTCAGCCTTCACTCTACTGACTTTTGTTTTCGTTTTGGTGGCACCTGCTTACACTAGAAACCAACTGTTAGAAGAGTATTGATGGGTTTTAGTGTCAGTTTGGTTTTTTGTTATTATCATTGTTGCTTGTAAGAACTCATACTTTTTTTCATACCCAGGTTTCATTACAGATTATCATACATGAACAAGACAGTGCTTTTATATATATGGAATGCTTGTGGCTTTTTCAGTTCTCTGCATTTCTTCAGAAACCAGAAAAAAAGCCATATTAGATGATGACAGTACAGTACTAGTGTCCTTTTCCTACATGTAAAGTTTAACAAGACCCAGTGACTGTTCAATCAATTTACATATACAGGTCAGCAGGGAACTTGCTCAGACAGCTGAGAGCATCCCTGCAGTCAGCACTTTGCTACTCCCATTGCAGCTACCTCTTGGCAAATCCAACCCTTTTTCTTATACTTTAACCTTTTGATCCTTTAACCTGTTGAGCCTTCAACTGGCTAAGAGGTTGAGTGATGAGCAGGCCACACTTTTCATTGCACGAAGGAGACCTGACACCAACGCAGGGACCTTTGCCTCTTGAAAGATGTACCAAGCTTGGCTGGCTGCAGCTCTGTGGGGGAAAGAAGTGTTCCCTGTTTATGTTGTCATTTTCCTTTGAGGCCAGTTAGAAGAAGTCAGTGGTGAACGCAGGGTGCAATCCTGGAGTTTAGGTGCCGTTGACATGCAAAACCACTTTATCTAGTCCCTGGGCGGGTGGTGTTCGCAGGAACCGGGCAGTGTTGCCACCTTTCCGAGGCCACAATCCCTTCCTTGGAAGTACTTTCACTCTAACTAAACTGGGTGGAGGGTAAGTCTGGTGGGAAAGGACCTTCTCCACCCATGTCAAAGCGAGTGAAAAGCATCTCAGTGTTCGCACCGCATGTGGGAAGGGAGCGGGGGACGCGGTGGTGCTGAGCTGTGCCATGTCGTGTCTGCGGGCGGTCAGGGAACGCGTAGTCGTGCTGCCGATGGTGTGTTGCGGCCGGGCCAAGAACAGCATGTTCCCTGCTGGCCCCTGAACTGTGATTGAACTTCCCTAGCCCGCTGAGCGCCGGCGACCGAGCAGATAGATTCCAGGGGGGCGGGAAGAGAGGCAGAGAAAAAGCAGGAGGGGTGGAAAGAAGGAAGTTCCCCAAAGGTTTGTTTAATTGTTAAGTACCTAGTGGTGATTTGTTTTTTTCTGTTTTCTTTTGTTTTGTTTTTTGGTTTTTGGGGGGAGGTTTGTGTGTGTGTTGCCTAAAATTGAGGAAAAAACTTTCACGAGAATATTAGTATAGACAGAGAGCTGTTCTTTAATGAAGGTTTTCAGGTGCATGAAGTAAAAAGGCATGCACCCAGTACAGGGTTTTTAGAAATTTACAACACTATTTAATTTTCTTATCTAGAGGGTACATCCAACCTGAAAACCTGTTGCCTCCAGTACCACTCTCAGAACTGCCCCGTTGGGTGCCTCCAAGTGTTCTGGGTCTTCTATCTTGTTTTGGCTGCAATATGTCTTGCTATTCCGATCCAGGTTCATGCATTCCAAACAAGATGTCCTTACTGCTATCTTGTCCATTGAAAAGGCAGTCAAACAGAAATTCAGGAATGTGACACAAACAGTGAGAAACTGTTAGCTACTGCCTCGAGTGTGAGAAACTATATAGCTGTATAAAAATCTACAAATATATAAGAATCCTCAGGCATTGTGTGTGTGTGTGTTTTCCCTAAGTAAAAAAATTGAAAAAAAAAAGCAAATAAAACCCTCAAAAAAACCTGCAAGGCAATCAGCATCCCTAAACAAATGTACTTTCAGAAAAAATGCAGAAAAAGAAAGAGATATTGCTTTTACAGAAATAAATTTATAACACTGTTGTTTCTTTGACTTCCTGCCATTGTTAAAAATGTACTTTTCCTTTACTCTTGTCCCTGCCCTGAACATTATAATTAAATTTCCTTCCCAAAGGGAACTGAAAGTGCTGCTGAACCCCAAAAGAAAGAAAAGGACAAAGGTTTGACAAACACCTGATCCTCCCAAGTTGTTTTATTTTTTTCAGAGTGTCTCTTTAAAGCAGGTAGCTCTCAGAAGTTTTGCGCCATTGTGATGCAGGTCCTAGGCAAGACTGTGTGCCTGTAAGAGGTGCAGAGGAACAAATCAAGCAGTTTCAGCCTGCAACAGGTCACGTCAGCTGGCTTGAAAGCATGGATATCTTGGCATCATGGGCATACTCCTCAGGATTGCATTACTACTGATTGTTTCTGTGAAAGCTTTGCTAAAAGGGGTGAATGAATTAGCAGCACACTTGAGCATTTTTCTTATTTAGTGTAATCAGTTCTGTGCCAATCTTGGATCAAAATGAATTATGAATGTTGAGAGATTTTGGTAGTTCTTTTGTGTAATTTTATACATTTCTTGTGAACCTTGCAGGTTTTGAAAAACTTTTTATCTCTTCCTGATTTGCTTCCACTATGGAGAACATAGAGTTAATTGATTCACTCAGTCTCTGTGTTTTGTTCACAGTAACTAAAGTCACCACCTAGTCCGGTTTAACTGACTTCCACTTTACTATTCAGAGATAACTGGATGACATATGCATATTTTATTTATTTCTTTATTTAGTTATCAAACGGGGATTTATATCATGATGATGTCTTATATCCTTAGAGTTCCATTCCATTAACCAGCTCATAAAATACCTTAAAAATATTTTTGTAGCCTGTTCAACAGCTACATGATGCATCCTCTTGCAGTCTGCAGTTCAACCCGAGGGAGCAAGGCTCTTTTTTCTCTTACTGCTGTACTGCCCTGAATATAAGATAAGCCTCCTGTCTGTCAAACATGAAAACAGGTAGAAACCCTGCACCACTCTCACTTTAGATTTCTTTCCCGGTGTACTGTAAGATAGGTTATGCCGTGACACCTTTAAAGGTTGTGTAGGTTGCGTCCTGACAGATGCCTTCAGCAAGTACAAGAGCAATATCCCAGACTCCACTTGCTCCAGGCCTTGGTCCAAAGCAGCAACCTTTGGATCTGATTTGCCCCTTTTGACAGCTAGTCCCTGATAGTGCGCTGGAGCTGAAGCAACCAGAATAGCCTTGTTACAGGTTCTGAGATTGTGCACCGGTGGGGCTTGAGTGTTGGTCCTACTTAATGCATTCCTTGTCTGCTAGAGAAGGAGATTCCCACTCCAATCCCTTGTTGAGACCTATCTGTCTTTCTCACAATCTGTCTTCCGCATTCTCTTTTCACCACAAGGCCGCTTAACCTTTGTCCTTGTCCCAAGTCCTATTGATACCCTTCTCCCTTTGCTTTTTATCCTTTCTCTGCCAGCTGTCCTGCCTTTTGGCTTTTCTTGGATGTTGGCTCTTAGCGCTGCACTGGCACCTGCTTCTTATTAGTTAATGTGTCTGTTTCATAACCTTGTAATTTTATCTTATCCACAGCCCTTGAGAGCTACTTTAGATCTCTTTCTTCATGGTTGCAAGGCTGATGTGCTGTAACTACGCAAGATTCAGCCAAAAGTAATGCAAAGTTGCTTCCTTTCCATAAAACAGGGGTAGGCTGTGGGCCAGGATTTATGAGGAGAAATTACCATTCCCCAGGGTGGGGTGGCAGACAGGTGCAGGACAACCAGAGTGCTGCAGTGGATGGCTATAAACCCTTCAGAAGGAATAGGCAAGGAAGGAGAGGTGGTGGGGTAGCACTGCGTGTTTTGACTGTCTAGAGATTGACGATGGTGATGATAGACCTGAGTGCTTCTGGGTAAGAAAAATAAAATGGAAGGAGTCTATTATAGACCACCTATTCAGGATGAACACACAGGTGAAATATTCTATGAGCAGCTTGGTGAAGTCTCACAATCACCGGCTCTTGCTCTTGAGGGACACTCCAACTTTCCAGATGTCATCTGGAAATATTGCAGAGGGGAAGCAGTCCAGAAGGTCGTTGAAACGGGTGGCAGATAAGTTCCTGATGTAGCTGGTGAGTTGAGCCAATTAGGGAAGGAGCCTGCTGGACCTGCTCTTTGTGAACAGAGAAGGACTGGTGGGTGACGGGATGGTTGGAGAGATCAGTGATCAGGAAATTATTATTTTTGATTCTCGGAGAAGGAAGAAGAGAGGTCAGCAGAACCACCACTGTGGTGGTGCTCCTAGAGGCAGACTTTGGCCTGTACCAAAGCCTGGTTGATAGAGTCCTTTGGGAGACAGTTCTGAAGGGCAAAGCAGTCCAGGAATACTGGACATTGTTCAAGACAGAAATCTTTAAGGCTTGGAGGTAGGCTATCCCAAAGTGAGGAAAGACTGTCAGGGCAGAAAAGTGGCCTGGCTGAACAGAGAGCTTTGGAACTCAGGGAAAAAAACCCAAACATCTATCACCTTTGGAAGGAGGGGCAGACAACTCCGGAAGACTACAAAGATGTCATGAGGTAATAACAGAAGAAAATCAGAAAGACTGATGCCCAAGTAGAACTTCGTCTGGTTACTGCAGTAGAAGAAAATAAAAATATTTTAATAAATACATGAGCAACAAAAGGAGGGCTAAGGAAAATCTTGGTGATCTCTCTGAACTCACAGACCACACGGTGTGGGAGAGAGAGAAACTGGATGTACAGTGAACAGAGGTGAAACAGATTTTTTTCCCTATCTTTTCCTTATGCATTACTACTGGTAATTAATCTGTGGGCTGGATAGGGCTGTTTAATGAGGCACTTTGCCCTGCAGGACATAAATTTGGGGTTCTCGTGCTAGGCAGTGTTGCACCTAAGCCCTGGAAAAAAGGCAGGGTTTAAGACACAGCGTCTCAAGACACAGGGATGGGTGTAAGCCATCCTGCTGGTGGATGGGTGGTTCTACTGCGTCTCTTTGACTTCAGCATTGAATTGGTAGGAGAAAAGGTGACAGCACATCAAGAAATTTTTAGGTTCAGGAGCTGCACAAAATACATATACATTAAAACCCTGTTAATTGAGCAAAGAAGACACAACAGACACAATTTGTGGTTCTGTTGAAACTTAGCCCTGGAATTTCAATAAGCATTTTCCAAACTCTGTACTACAAGGCAATGCAAAATAGTGCACAGTATGCATTCTTTGTTAAAACTGCTCTGATAATGGTTTCACCTTTAAGACAGGAACAAAACTTTATCTTGCCTGTACTAAGAGGGAAACATTTAAAAACAGCTCCTTTTGGTTCTGGTGGAATCAAAATGTTTTAATACATTTTAATAGGAGAAATAGTTTTAAAATGCTAACATGTTCTAATGCAAATTATAATCCAAGCTACTTGAGGGAAACCACTCTGTTTTTTGCATTGGGTACTCAGATAGTACGGGAAGTAGCAACGCCCTTGGATCCAGGGAAGACTGGGCAAATGTGGTGCTGTATGCATTCTGGTTCCCACAGCCCTGTGTCTAGGGGACTCCCCTCTTTAAAGGCGCATTCACAGCAGATCACTGTGCCTGGAATCGTCAGAGCTGGGTGACCTGATGGGAACAGAAACCCAGGGACGAGAACTTCTCTATCACACTGAGTAGATTTTGGGGTCCCAGCTACATTTTTGTAGTACTGCCAGCTTCCAGATTTGAAAGGGCTGTGTCAGTGGGCTCTACCTGTACCTGAAGTCATGTGTGCTGAAAGCCAGAGACATCCAAAAGCTGAATGGAGGGATACTGGAAAAAACGTGTGTTCTACGTGGGAAGGGAAGCCATAGTTGCAAACCTTTTTCCTCGATCATCTGTCTCCTCCCGCTGAGGCATCAGCGCTGAGGCTGCGCTCCCGCTGCGTGCTCTGCCTCAGCCCGAGCCGCTCCGCGCTGCCCCCGCACACCGCTGGCTCTGCCCTGCGCATCCCGACACCGCGCTGGTGCTTCTGGGCAATGTGGCCGCTGGATGTCACTGTTTGATCTCCGAGAGACGGCCACACGGACACTTTTCTCTGTCTCGAAACAAGGGAATTGGGGTCCTTAAGGACAAAGCAAACAAACAAACCAATCACCTCCAAAAAAAGACAGAGCTTCCCAGCGTGCCCCAGGACCGCTGTTTTTAGCACCCCTTATTGAGAAAACAGGTGATACAGAAACACCAGGGGACAAACAGGGCCTCTGCAATGCTAAGCTTGCTGTTGGAACCACAGTGAACCTTGGCTGATGTACTCAAAACTCTGGACTCCTGAGTGGAAGTGGATAGACCTGCCACTGTGGAAAGCAAGAGACTTTGGAGGAACAAGTAGAGTGCCTGATCTATTTGCATTACCCATGCTCATTGTCACTTTCCCAAATCCAGGATGAAGAGTATTGCAAAAATAGCATAGCTGTTTAGGTGGAAGCCATCTTCAGTCAGGAATTTAACTACAGATGGGCATGGTAACACTATTTCTCTTCTGGGGAAACACCAGAAAATCTTTTATGTGTTTTAATTGTTCAGAGTTTTGCTAAACGTTGCAGTCCTCAGGAATGAAATTTTGTGGGCTGGTTCCTGGTTGGGGGGAAACATAACCAGGGAAACACGGAAAAACACGTCCATGCTAAAATAAGAACAATACTACTCATACTTGAAGTTTGCATGCATACTCTAAAATCAGTCAGCAGCAAGCTTGGGTTTTTATTATTTTAGCAGCTATAACCTATGGATATTTCCTAGAATCATAGAATACCTTGAGTCGGAAGGGACCCGAAAGGATCATGGAGTCCAACTCCCTAAACATAGTACACATAGAGAACTGAGGAGGACTTACTTACATATGCAGCACTGGGATACAGGAGATCATTTTTGCACGAGCCATCCAAAGTAAAAAGAGGACATGTCTCCCTCCAGGCCTTTATCAAATTATCTCCCATAACCAAGGTCAGTGTAGCAGATACACAGGTTTTCACCTCGGTGGTGATTCTCCCTTCTGAAAGGCTGCAGTTGCAGAGCATTCCAGGTTTGGAGGCACTGCACTAAAGTAGGTCCTACAACCTTGATTTGTTGCTCTGGAGTGTGAGGTGTAAAACTTTCACACGACTGTACCTTAATCAAGCCACAAAAACTTCTCCAGCAAAGACCTGCCCTGCCTTTAAACCAGGCCTGAGCACAGAAAGGCTGAAAAGGGAAAGGTTGTCTATGTGAAAAGTTTTTTCCCATCACAGGACTTTGGGACATCTGTTGAGGCAGGGAACCACAGAAAATGCTGTACTGACCATGCACTGGGCACCTGGCATCTGTCGTGCACTGGGCTGTGTTGAGGCACACTGTCCTTGGGGGGTTTTAATCAGAAGACAACATCCTTGAAGAACAAGGTGATGTGATAACTGTGCCCTTCTCATTTTCTGAATCTCTGGCACCATTTTCTTGCAGGTGGAAGTCAGTGAGACTTGGCTTGTGAGCAGCTCAGGAGCACTAGAACGGTGTCACGAGGTTATGCAAGAAGAAAATTAGAACGGCCAAAGCCCAGCTAGAACTGGATGTGGGGGGAAAACATGGTGGCAAAGGAGGAGAAAAAGGCTGAGGTACTTAATGCCTTCTTTGCCTCAGTCTTGATTAGGGCCAGCTGTTCCTTGGGTACCCAGCCCCTGAGCTGGAAGACAGGGACCGGGAGCAAAACAAAGCCCCCAGAATCCAAGGGGAAATGGTTAGTGCTACACCAATTAGACACACACAGGTCTACGGGGCCGGATGGAATCCACACAAAGGTACTGACGTTACTGGCAGAAGTGCTCCCCAAGCCCCTTTCCATCATTCACCAGCAGTCCTGGCTAAACCGAGGGGGTCCTAGGTGACTGGAAGTTGGCAAATTTGATGCTCATCTATGAGGCCAGTGACATCCTGGCTTGAATCAGCAGTACTGTGGCCAGTGGGACCAAGGAAGTGATTGTCTCTCTCTACGTGGCACTGGTGAAGACACACCTCAAATCCAGTGCTCAGTTCTGGGCCTCTCACAACAGGAAAGACATTGAGGTGCTGGAGCATGTTGAGAGAAGAGCAATGGAACTAGTGAAGGCGCTTGAGCACAAGTCTGATGAGGAGCAGCTGAGGGAGCTGGGGGTGTTTAACCTGGAGAAGAGAAGGCTTGGCAGGATCTTATGGCTCTCTACAACTACCTGAAAAGAAGTTGTAGGGAACTGGGGGCCAATCTCTTTCTCAGGTCAGAGGCGACAGGACAAGAGCAAATGGCCCCACGTTGCGCCAGGGAAGGCCTATATTGGGTATTAAGAAAACGTTTTTCATTGAAAGGGTTGCCAAGCACTGGAACAGGCTTCCTAGGGAAGCACTGGAACCACCATCGCTGGAGGTATTTAATAGATGTTTGGTTGTGGCACTTAGAGACATGGTTTCGTGGTGGACTTGGCAGAGTTACATTCACAGTTGGACTTGATGATCTTTGAGGTCATTTCCAACCAAAACGACTCCGTGATTCTATGATACAGAAGCACAGTGCTCTAGGAAGTCACTTGGGCTTTTTGTGTCCCTGGTCCCTTGAACCCAAGCCGCATCCTGGACACTCTGAGGAAACAAGAGCTTTGTTCTCCTTCCTCTGAACCTGCACCAAGCCCTTCTCAAACATCTGTGCCTCTGACTTGGATCAGGGAGTTGATCTGTCAGAAAAATGGTCTTTTCTGGGAAGTTATTCTACTGGGTTGGGGCAGTGATCTGATGGAGCTCATAGACCACAAGGTGTAGAGTAGAGAGGAACTGGATGTATGGTGAACAGAAGT
>JAJPCS010016009.1:19108-31177 GCA_021164005.1 Willisornis vidua nigrigula | reverse complement strand
CAGAGCCAGCCCCACATCCAGCCCCTTCCCAGGCAATCCACACTGACATTTGGAGTTCTTATCCAAATGGAAAATAAAACCTCCCCCCAAAGCCTGTTCAAAGTGCAAAGGTGCAAGACCTGAGCAAAACAGGACTCAATGATGAGATTTCCCCTTAAGAAAATGAACACTAGAGGTCAATCTAACAACTTGTCCCGGAAATTTATATCCCTGGAATAAAACATTACAGACTTCTGCACACTGTACACCTCTAACTACATCCAGATCCGCTGACTTGGCAACAGGCTTCATATCTAACAAGGGTTTCTTCTATTCTTCTGAATTTGTTCTTGTCTTGCTCCACATTAGTATTTCCTCTCTGGAGCTTGTCCATGTGATCTCTGTCCCGATCCAGGGGGCTCGCTGAGGCCCTGAACTTCCCAGTTACGGAATAAAAGGGGAAATGGGCATTTGCATGTACAAGTGCTGGAGGCCAAATGTGTCCTTGCTGGAGCTCTGCTGCAGCCAGGAGAGTTCCATTATGGACTGAGTGTAGGGGCAAAGGAGCAGATGGAAACCTCTCCAGCTCAGGATCCCATATCTCATGCATAAATCATGGAAAGGTTTGGGTTGGAAGGGATATTAAAGATCATCCAGTACAAACCTCCTGCCATGGGCAAGAGAACCTTCTACTATCCCAGGCTGCTCCAACCCCTGTCCAACCTGGCCTTGGTCACTTTGAGGGATGGGGCAGCTCAAATCTGTGGTTCCAAAGGGGCAGCAGGAAACTGGGCTGCGATGCAAGTGATGGGTTTGTGACTTCCAGCCTTCAAGACTAATTCCCTTCCAAAGTGTCTCCCATCAAATAGCAACAAGGTGACTTCATTACCTCACACTTTCCTCATCACAGTTTTTATGCTCAGATCCTGGAGGAACTCATGGCTACAAACTCCCATGAGCTATTTATGCATGACACAAAATAGGCTTTGGTTGAGATTTTTAGCTTTATCATTCTCAAACACCCAGTTATCCAATTCCAGTGAGTTTGTTCCTCCTCCTCCTTCCCTGCTCTTAACTCTAGAAATAAGACTTGCCATCCTGCTACAGCCTCCCCATTGCCACCTTGTGCAGCAAATCTTCAGTTCCCCTTTTGAAGGCTCCTGACTCAGCCAGACTCGGTGGAGACAAGAAAAGAGCACAGGCTTTGCCAATACGGAGGTTGCCTGCTGGGGAGCCAAGGGGGACTCAAGGCACAAACCCAAGGCAGATGAAAGCGCAGCTCCAGCAACGAGTGTGTTAAAGCACAGACCTTCTCCCAGGGAGTCACCGGGACGGCTGCTGTGCCTCTCCCTGAGCACATGTGCGAGTGCTCTGCTGAAGCCAGGCCAGGATCGGATCCGGGTGGGGTCCCGGAGCACCGAGCGCCGCCGCCGGGTGACACCGATTCACACGCGGCTCCGCTGCCAACCCCGGCCCCGCAGGAGTGTTCGCAGCGAGCAGCCAGAGCACAGCTCCAGATGGCAGCGCCAGCTCCTCACTCAGCAGCTCTCCTGCTGCCAGCTCCGCGCTGCAAACGGCCCAGCACAGCAGAAACGTTCCAGCTCAACCTTCGTGTTACAATTACCTCTAAAAAACTGCCAAATAAATTCCTGAAAATTCTTCCCCTGGAGTTTCTTGCTGCCCGTATGACCTGAGTGGTGTTGGCTGTAGCCAGAGGTGCTCCCACAGGGCAGCACCCAAGGTGACTTCCAAAGGGTGCCCAATTTAATGCCCAGCTCCTCAGAGCCCTGATACATCCTAAGGCTGCCACAGAAGTGGTGAAGTAGCAGGAAAAGCCTCCTCTGCTCCTCTTCAGGCAACCTGACCCTAACACAGAGCTTAGGCTTGTGCAGGGACACAACCCAGAACCCTTCCCAGATAATGCAGGCACAGGAGACATTTAGAAGGGGTGTGAGCATGGCTGGGACAGCAGTGGGTGCCTTGTGGCCCTGCTGTGGGTTAACAGCCTCTCTTCGAGACAGTCAAAACTGAGCAAAGCTGAACAGGAAAACTCCCTTCTCAGTGCTCTTGATGCCTCACCTTGGTAGTTTTTCTTCTATTAAAATACACAAGGGAAGATGCAAACCCTCAGCCACAGGGGCTGCCCTTCCCAGTGCCACCATCCATTCCCATTCACCCAGGAGTGATGCCACCAGCAGTACTTCCCAAGGACTGACAGCAGCAACACAGCAATCAACTCCCTGCTATAGCAGAGACACGGTGCAGGACCCCTGTCAGCCCCAATGCCAGCTGTGCCAGTCATGAGAGCCCTCCAAGACCTGCCTGAGGCCCTCAGCACCACAAGGATCCCACAGCAGAGGCAGCAACTGCCCATCCAGGGGCCCAGAGACATCCCACATTCTCTCCATCCTTCACCATCCCCTCTTCCAAGGAGTCAGACATGCAATTACTAACAGAGCTGACATTTTCCAAAGGTCTCCAAAGGCCAAGCAGAGCACTTGGAAGATGCATCTGCCCAAGGATAGGCAGGAGTTGATGGGGCGTGTGGCCATCCCATCCCTCACCAGCTGCTCCCACCATCTCCAGCACAGCCCTCAGTGCCATCAACCTCCTCACAGGGTGTGGGCACATGGCAATGCCAGCAGTGACACCAGAGGGGTGGAACCACCTGAAGTGACATGAGCTTAACCCAGGCAGGACCAGACTCAATCCCAGGCTCGCAGGGAGCCCACTTTCAGCCTATAGAACTTTTCAGCCTCCTGCAGCCCCAGACACAGTTCCTGCCAAATCAATATCTGTGCCTTCCTGGTAAATAGCTGTGCCAGTGGGATGTTCATGGTGCACAGTGCTTGTGGTGTCAAGGCTTTTTTTTTTATCCCCCAACGAAACAAACTCCTTCATTTTCCTCCCCCTTTCCCCCACAAGCCTCCCCAAATGCACAAAATGGGCTCCAGACCCACCTCCTACGAGGAAATGAGAACCAGCCCCGGAGGATCACCCAGCAAGAAGCCTCTGTTCGGAGATCTGACGCCTCTTCAAAGGCGGGGGAGCAAATGTGCTCCCACCTCCGCTGATTTATGAGGAACGGCTGCGCGGGCCACGCGGGGAACGCTTAACGCTGCCAGAGGGAAGGGGACGGAGCCCTCGCTGCCTGCACCCAACAGCCCTGCTCCTTAGGACAGTTTGTTTTCATATCATTAGCTCTGTATTGCATTTTGAAGGAAAACAAACAACCCAGAGACTGCAGCACAGGCTGCCGGAGGGTCTGCTCGATGGGAAAATAAACCCCGGCGTGGCAGAGCCGGGACTGGCCCAGGGCAGGTGGGATGTGCCAAGGGGGCTCTTGAACTGCATGTGCCAGGCTGGGGCAGTGTCCCCACATGGAAGGGGATGGGGGGAAGCAGGTGGCTTGCCTGTGGTGGTGGGACACGGCCCATATCACCTCAGCTGGAGGCAGGAGCAAAGCCAGAGCCATGGGCAGCCAACCTGACACCCGGGAAAGGCAGGAGTGAGGCTTGATTAAGTGAGGGGCACAGCCCAGGAGGGTTTCCTTCCTCCCTGTGTTGAATAATTCTGGGTGTAAATTGCTCTAAGTTACATCTGTTTGGTTTTAGTTTCTGCTCATGTCCCAGGGTTATTTATGCTTTTGAAATATAGCAGTGGGCACGTGTGTAGTGCTGTGTTCATGAAATACAGCCCATGGCATTTATCGATCAGAGCAGTAAATAATTCCAACAAGCTCAACTGCTCCGAGAGAGCAGGGGACAGGGAGAAGGCTGCCCATCTGCCAGGGCCCTCCCAGGGCTGCCAGGACCCCACAAGGCTGACAGAGTCACTCCTGAAATGCACTTTTCCATCTAAAATGAAGCCAAGAAAGCCAGTGCAGCTCCCAGGTGGGTCCTGGTGGCAGCTGTGCCCTGAGCTGGCACAGGGTTCCCAACCAGGGCAGCCAGTGCTGCAGGGGCATCCCTGGGGACAGGGGATGCTCCCAGTCCATGCCTGAAGGGCAGTGACAGCCAAAAAGTAACCACTCCACTGCACCCAAGCTGGAGCAGAGGCACCCAAGGGACACAGCCACACTGGGAACTGCATCCCCACAGCACCACACTCCAGGACAGCCAGGGAGCCACTGCCTGAAGCAAAAGCTCTCTGCAAGGACGTTTTTTGGTTTGAATTGACAGTGGTTAAGGAGAAGACAGCACTACTAACAGCCCTCTATAAACACTTGCTCAATTAGCATAGGTAATTCCTGTGGAATTTTTTCAATGCCTGAATTCCTGCATTTTTTCCAGGGAAAAGGACACAGGGGACTCTACATGATGCTGTCCATACAGAACTGGTATTTCCCTGGAAGCCCTTCCTGTCCTGCAGCAAAGAGAGACCTGGGAAAGCCAAGCACAAGGCTGGATGGATTTAGTGTTGCTACACTGGGGCTCATTTATCTTCACTCAGGGGTGAATGGACACCATCCTCAAGGACAGGAGCTTAACAAGCAGGGTAGGAGATCTGAACCAGATCTTGACCTGATCTCAGTCACACAGCTGTGCTGAACCCAACAAGGTTGATTTATGCCAGCAAGAAGCCAATCTCTGCTCAAATTCATGCCCTTTGCCACCAGCATTACTGGAGCTGTCCATGCCAGGCAGAGCTCATCCCACAACACCAGCTCTCCCAGCAGCCCAGAGCAGAGCCAGGATGTGGCATCAACATTGACTCCACCATGGGACACTCATTCCAAGAGACTGCACCACTGACATGGGCAGCCTGAGGGGCCTCAGGGTAAAATAAAGACCCTCAGAAGGGGCTGTGCTGCTACAAACACTCCTCTGGGCTTCCCAGGGCTGCCCTGGTTTTAGGAGACACCTCAGCTCCACATGGTACATGTGGGACTGCCCCAAGGAACACTCACAGGCAACTCCCCCGGCTTTGCTGCCAAAATATCACTTCCCAGAGAAGATAATCTTGCATCAAACTCATGCCCCTGCCATGAAATCAGTCTGGGAGAAGGTCCCTGGTCAGGGACCCCCATTGATGCACGACAGCAGTGGTGGGGGTGCTGCAGTAACACTCCCCGTGATGCTGGGAGCTCCTGCCCTGCTGAGCCCCGTTCAGCTTGGGGCAGCATTTCCAAGCAGGGTGGTGCCAGCACAGCACAAAGGGTGCTTTCAGCAGCCCTGCTGAGTTTTACCCTTGGGCAATCACTACATCCCAAGGGCCTCTCACCACGGGACAGCTCCTTCAGTTGAGCTGCTCACTGCCCCAGAGAGTCCAGGACACCCTGGAAACCTGAAATCCTCAAATCCAAGCAGCATAAGGTGTCAGACAGCTCTGCCTCCAGCCAAGCCCCCAGCTTTGCACACACTGACACCTTTTGCCTTCCCTGAGCCCCCCAAATACCCTCTTGCTCCACAGCCACAGAGGGAGAAGGCAGCAGACACCCACTGGCCCCATCTCCCACGCTGCCCTCCAGCTGAGCACCTGCTCCTTCCCACCACCAAGGAACCTTTCCCAGCCCCCACAGACCTGCCACACCTTCCACCCCCTGCAAAACATCCCAACTCACTTCCAGGGCTGAGGGTACAAGTCAGTGCTGCTGGAGATGCCCCCCCTGCACCTGGAATCAGCAGGGTGGGGGGACCAGCACCCCCTGTGCTCCCCAGCACCCCCAGCCCTGGAGACACCGAGTGGAGCCACTTCACCTTGGCTCACTCCCCATACAAGAGCTGGTTGCCAAGTCCAGACTTGGATCTAGCAACAGACTTTTGTGCTTTGGCTCATGGATTCTGAAAACAAGAGCTTTAATCATTGCTTGCTTTTATGTGCTGAGAGCCAAAATTGTCTTGTTAAATACAGTAAGTGATCAGTACTCGCAGCAAAGAACATTTCAATGACTGCTTGTATGGGTAATTATTCCAGGCTTGCCTCTCTTCCCCTCTTGAGAAAAATTACGGAATGTGGAAATTATTGCGGAGCCTCTCTGGACTTGGAACATTTTCTGCTGGTTATGGGCAGTGCTTCAGCCTGTGCCTGCCTTTTGCTGCCTGGCTGTGCCCCATCCCATGTGCCAAAGGGTGCTGGTCCCTGGGCAGGCTGCACCAGGGTCACATCCTGCACAGGCAGGTACAGGGCTGTGCTCAGACAGCTCAAAATAACCCCAATACCTGTCCTAAGGAAACAGCAATCTCTGGTGTGCCAGCCTTGGGGTGAGGGTGTCCTGCCCTGCCTGAGCTCAGCACATCAGCACAGAACAGCCAAGCCCAGAAAACCTGGATTTTAGGGGGTTTTGCCCCATTTATCCCTGAGTTGCAGCCATGGATCCGTGCTTGGGCCCCCAGCTGTGCCATGGCCTCAGGCAGCAGCCTTTCTCTCCCAGCCCTCTCTAATATTCCACTATTAAAGTTGCCTTTTGGCTTTTATTATGATTCTTTCCAGAGATAAAAGAGCCCTGTAGGAGCTGAGGGAGCCCCAGCAGTAACCATGTCATTGGAGCTGACAGTGGGGAACCTCAGCCTGGGAGTGCTGTGGTGAGACCAGAGTGCACAGAGGGAGAGGAGGAGGATGGTGCTCAGCCAGCCACCACCCAGCCCAGCTTTGGAGAACCAGGGGAGCAAACTGCAGGGTTGGTGTCTGCTCTGGTGGTCAGTGGATGCTTTTCTGGAAAAGGGGGGGTTTTCCCTTGGAACAGAACACTCCCAGCCAGGTCTGCATCACCTTCTCCTCAGCAGGAGGTTTCAGGCACCAATAAATCTCCCAGTGAAGCAGGGACAGGACCCCACAGCCAGTGGGCAGCTCCACTCTTACCTCCAAGAGGATTTGGTATGAGGCAGTTCTGGCCCTGCTGCCTGGGATGGAGTAAGAAAAGGTTCCAGGAGGATTTGGGTGAGCAGATAAATCTTGAAAAGATGGGACAAATCCCTGAGTAGTTTCAGCATTAACACCTCTGTGCAGGTTTATGTGCAAAGAGAGTCTGTCCCCAGCTGGCAGGTGGGAAATGCTGTCACTCTGAAGCTCATTCCTGCAGGTTTATCACAGTAGGAGAAACAGAGCAGACCCATCAGCTCCAGTGGGTACCTGGGTGCCCCATGGCACCCCATCCCCTGCCCCAGGGTGCCACGGCTGCCAGGCAGGAGCTCCTGCATTTCAGGACCTCCCATACTGGTCTCCAGACCTCCCCACGACCCACTGCCCAGGGCTGATTCCAGGCATGGATATCCACCCCAGAGCTGGATCAGGCCCTCCCAATCCAGTGTTTGCTGTCCCCTCCAGCACCCAGGGATGGTACCAGGGCATTTCCCCACCAGCTGCTCTGGGTGCTACATTGAAGATACTTGGGTGTTGCAGCCAGGTCGGAGGAATGACCATTCTCCCCGTGAGGTGTTGGACCCCCTGTCCTCTCCACCCTGGTTTTCTCTGCCCCATTTTTCAGAGGGGTGGGGGACTGGTCCCCCATGTGCAGGGCTGGCAGGAAGGGAGTCATTCCCGAGCAGCATTGCTTTAAACCACTCCAATATGGCAAGGCAATGTTAACCAGCTGGGAAAGCTCTTTAAAGACCCTTAATTAAAGGCTGGCTGTTGCACAAGCCCCTTTCCCATCCCCACCAGAAGCCTTTCCCAGTTTCTCGGCCTCTCCCCCGCTGCCCTCCATCCCTCACACTTTCTTTCCTTCTGGCATCTGCCAGCAGCATGCTGGGGGTGTCCTCCAGCAATCAGCCCCTGCCATCATATGGAAGTTTGAACTCACAGCAAAGTGGAAAAAAAAGGGGGGAAAAATTCCCTCCCAATTGCTTTTCAGGCACGGCTGGAGCAGCAGCTCCTGCATGGATGGGGCAGAGCTGGCCTGGCAGGGGGAGCATTGGCTTCATCTGCACCACCACTCACCAGACATGGGAAACTGGGAGAAATGGGGCTGCATCAGCCCCCCCAGCACTGATTCTCCCCTCTAACACTGTCCCTCCCATATAGTCAGTGCCCCACCCAGCCCCAAAGGCTGCAGCCACCCCCTCCTGCCCACTCCACGTGGCCCTGTCCCCTGGTGGTGCCACATCCCACATATCTCCCCCTACCCCACACCAATAGGGGGTACAAGATTAGGGCCTGGGGCTCACCTCCTGCCAAGGGAATCTTGCCAGAAAGGCATCAATTTACTTTCCTAATGATATAAATTAATTAAACAAGGCAACATGTTACTGTTTCTAATCAAGAAAAAAATTTGGCATTCTCTGCACACAACCACACTGCTCCATCCCAACCACCACACTGGTCCCCAGAACAGCAGGAAGGATGCCCTACACCCCTGGAAGTGGCACCCCCCTACCAGCCAGTGCCAGCTTCTGCTCCCTGAGCTGGGACAGCCACCACACCATCCAGAGCTTCAGGATTCCTGCAGGATCCCCCTCCCTCTCTCCCAGCTTTTATAGCCCCGGGGGTGTTCCCACAGCAGAGGAGTCTCACCTGGGGACTGTGGGGTGGGACAGGTGCAGCCACACAGAGAGCAGGGAGTGGGATTGGGAATGGGAATAGGGACAGGTGGGCACTTTCAGGGAAGAGCTTGGCCTCCCTGTTACAGGTTATAAACATTCCCAGAGCACACCAAGCTGAAATGTGTAATTACAAACCAGCCCTGCTGCTCCCCATCTCCAGACCCACACAAAAGGAGGGCAGTTTTAACTTCTTCCTGGTGGAGCTGCTTTTTTTTTTTATTTTCTGCCTATTTTTGTTCTTTCCCTTCTGTCCTCCTAAATTTGGTATAAAAGAAAAAAAGGGTAAATAAAAATTTTGGAAAGCTCTTTCAGTCCTGTTCTTCCTGGCTTATGGAGTGGTTGGAAGGGAGGGGGAGCACAGGAACCACAATGCTTTGGAGAGCTGGATTTTCAAAACAAAAATGGGGTTAGAAATGGAAACTTTGGTTAACTGAGATGGGGATGAAAACTGCATTTCATAGTTGGCTGCAGAGCTGGATCTCCATCACCCTCTTGCTCTGACACTTCCCCCATTTAACCTGGCACTCCAGAGGCATTTTCCCAGCACCATCAGCACAGGGGGTCTTGTCATCATGCCCTGAGCAAGCAGATGTGGGAGCACAGACTCTTCTGACCCAGAGAACATCAGCACAGCTCAGCATCACTGTGTTCCAACTTTATTTCCAGAGGTTCTGGGCAGAAAGATCCAGCACAGACACCTGTCCCTGAGCCCCTGGGGGAGCTCCCTGGGGTGTCAGAGCCATTGCTGACCCCACAGCACCCCCTGCTCAGGGACCACAGGGGTCAGAGCTCCCTCACCCTGACCAGGGGATCCCAGTTGTGCTGCTTCCCAGCAGGATCATGGAGGGCTTTCAGCCTGTATTTCCCTGAGAGCCCATGGGGAAAGGGCTTCCAAATGAGCTTCACCAAAGAACCCACAACAGAGAGGCACTTGGAATGGGATCCCTGCTGGGTTGGTGAAGGGAACACACCTGACCCAGAAGATAAATTCTTCTCTGGGAGGGTGGGCAGGCCCTGGCACAGGTGCCCAGAGAAGCTGTGGCTGCCCCAGCCCTGGAAGTGCCCAAGGCCAGGTTGGACAGGGCTTGGAGCAACTTGGGTTAGTGAGAGGTGTCCCTGCCCATGGCAGGGGATGGGACTGGATGTGCTTTAATGTCCCCTCCAACCCAAACCATTCCAGGACTCCATGACCCTGGAGAATGAAATATCATGGTGGAGAACACCAACTCCTGGAAATTCCCATGGCTCTGGGTGGACCCACACCAAGGACAGCACGAGTGGGACATGGGGGCTGTCACCATCCCGCACTGAACCACTTTGGAAGCAACAGAAGCGCCACAAACCTGAGGTGGACACGAGCCTGTGTTGGCTCTTCAGAGCCGAGAGATTCCGTCCCCTTCCTACCAAAGCTGCTTTTATTGTCTTGATCTAATGAAGTGCAGACTTCACCTGGACAGACCCATAAGTGGCTCCTCTCGGAGGCAATGAATACAAATACTTGACCTCATGAGCTGCGGGGCAGCAATTAGTTTAAGCAGGGGGTTTGTGTAACACTTCAAAAGTCTTAATCCGTGCGGTCAGCCCTGGCACGGTATTTGCCAGAACCTATTGAGTAGTCTTAATGAGTCTGCAAAGCAAGCTTTCAATACATTTTGGGTCGCTTCAGATGCTCTAAATGGCATAGTCTATATGGTATTGTGCGGCTTTAGAAAGGGCCGGGCTCTAAAAAAGTATGGCTCCCTTTCACGGGGCAGACAGAAACCAGCTTTCGAGCCGGGACCCTTAACGTTTTGCATATCAATATGGCTGGGGCTGAATGCGGGCACTGAGCTGAGAAATAGGATCACTATCAGCGTTTCCAGGCTTTCACAGGCACTTGGGAAACTTTAAAGCCCTTCGTGGAGAATAATTTGGTCGAATGTCGTGGCTGGAAACAAAACCTAAACAAGCAGAGAGCAGTCCATCATGCGGAGCTGCCAGCGCGGTGACAAGGGGCTCCAGCGGCTGCGACATCCCACCCCCGGCGGGGCAGTGCCCAGGGACCCGCACCAGGCGTGGGGTGCTGAGTCCATCCCACCCTCGGCAGGGCAGTGCCAAGGGACACACGGCCGGGGGACCCGCACCAGGCACGGGTTGCTGAGTCCATCCCAGCAATGGCCACATGGCTTGGAAGGCTCTGAGACTTCAACTAGAAGAAAATTAATCCTGACTTCATCTCTTCTCACTGTTCTTTGACGATATCCCAGTTTATACTGGTCGTAAAGCCGCCAGGCTGTGGCGCAGCACTGGTGGCACCTGTGTTGGTGCGCGGTGCCCCCGACACCTGCAGGGACTGTCACCGCCATGCCCCGTTCCCCACAAACAGGGAACTGCTGGCATTTAACTCTGGCATCACGTTAAGCCCGTCCTTGCACGTCACTTGTCCTGGGGCTGAGCAGGAACATGTTCCACCTCATCTCCAGCCCGGAGCATCGGGACAGGAAACACCCCGTCACTCCCAGGGGCACCAGGGAGGTGCCAGCAGGGGGGATGTGGGAGTGGGGACACATGTGAGGGCTAAAGCACAACGTGTGGGTGTCAAACCACCCCGGAGCTGGGAGGAAAAGGGGTGGAGATGGTTGTGCATCCCAGGAGAAGCGGTACCTGCTGCCTCCATCACCCCCAAGCAGCAGCAGCGAGGAGGGGAGGGGAGGGGAGGGGAGAGGAGGGGAGGCAGGACGGGGAGCTCTGGGGTGCAGCTTTGGGATGCTGCACGATGGAAGCAACCACAGCCAAAGCATATTTGCAAACAATGCAGGGCCTGAGGGCCCTTCAAAACACATAATTAGCTGATTAAAGAGACAAATACAAGTCACTAATAAGATATTAGAGGTTAATTAAATGTTTTCCCCATCTTTAATTAAGGGAAAACTAGTTAGTACAGATTAAACTAATTTCTGCAGTCTCCTGTGATGACCCTCCATGGCTGCAGATTTGGAAATCTATTGAGATTATTGAATGGAAGGGCAGAGGTCGGAGATTTTGTCTGCTCTTCTTGGGTGAATTGTGCAGAAGCAGGAATTTTCATCCCAAGGGTTAGGAACACCCTGCTCTGTCAGCTGGGTTACTCCAGGAACACAGGAAGGGATGTGATACACAACCCCCTCTCCCTAACCCCAGACCTGGCATTTATTCAAAACTACTGCTGTTAATTGTTTTCTTAACTAGGAAATTCTTACAGACCATTTGCCATCTATGAAACATCTCCCATGCTCGGGGTCTGCTGCCTCACCCACCACCCCCTGGCCATCAGAACCTGTGTCAGCACTGCAACTTGGTGTAGCAAAATCCCACAGGTCACCCACCCCAGAGGCCAACTGGTTTCCAAAGGTTTTATTATGGATGGTGGGTCCATCAACCCCCCCACTCACACACCCCAACTCCACACTCACACCCCCCGACCCCACACCCACCCCCCCCAACCCCACACTCACGTCCCACTCACCACCCAGAACGGTCCTGGTTAATACAGATTAGCAGGATTTATATGGAAGAATATTTAATCTGGTCAGGGAGGGGAGAGAGCTCATCTGTGGTTTTATTTTTTAAATATTTCTCTCTACTCCAGAAA
>JAJPCS010016009.1:0-19008 GCA_021164005.1 Willisornis vidua nigrigula | reverse complement strand
GCTCATCTGTGGTTTTATTTTTTAAATATTTCTCTCTACTCCAGAAAAGTCCATTTCTTGCCAGAAAAGGTCCGATATAAATTAGAACGAAGGGAGGAGGTTGCTGGTGGGGTGGCCACGAGCATCCCTGGACCACAATGACCATGAGCATCCCTGCACAATGACCATGAGCATTCCTGGATCATGGCAGGCACGAGCATCCCTGGACCACCATGGCCATGACCATCCCTGGACCACCATGACCATGACCACCCCTGGACCACCATGGCCATGACCATCCCTGGACCACCATGGCCATGACCATCCCTGGCCCCCAGCAGCCATGAGCACCACAGTCCTGGCTCCAAACGCTGCTGGGCAGACCAGGTCCCATTGTGGTGGTGTGCCCCACGGATGGCTCAGTCCCACCCGAAGTCCTGCCCTGTCATCTGATAGAACTTCATGTTGAAGGGTCTGTAGAACTCCCGCAGACGCTGCACCACCCGCGCGTCGATCCTGGGGTGCGGCCGCCCCTTGGACTTGCCCAGACAACGGGGTTTGCTGCCCTCCGGCTTCTTCAGGCAGGGGAAGCCCTTGGTCTCATTGAAGTAGAAATGTTTGTCTGTCACCACCCTCTGGAGCCCCAGGAAGTCCTGGACACGGCCCATCTCCCCGGCTGGGTCGCTGACGAGCCTCTCGCCGCTGACGAAGAGGAATTTGGAGAGGGGGAAGTACTGCAGCCAGTTGTCCAGGTGCTTGGCGTAGATCCCGATCCGCACCGCGCTCCAGCTCGTGTCGATCAGGCCCGTGCTGACGTTCTTGAAGGCCAGGGCCTGGAAGCTGGGGATGGAGGGGTTCTTGGAGAGGGTCTGTGTGTAGTCCGAGATGGCCCTGGTGACCGGGTTCCGCACCACCACGATCAGCTTCGTGTCGCGGGACATGTTGTAGATGCGCCGCGGGGCCTCCTTGGTGACGAAGTAGCTGGGGGTCTTCTCCATGGTGATCTGCCCCTCCAGAGTCCGTGGCATCAGGCTCCTGGGGAGACAGGGACAGTCACAGCTCAAGGCACAGCTGATGCCACAGTGATCAGGAACAAGCCCCCAAACCTGGCCAGAAATGCTCAGGGGCTTCCCAGCAACAACCACTTCCGTCCTTTCCTCCTGCCAGGCAGAGACACGACCTTTTCACACCCCACTGGTCACATCCTCGTCTTCAAAATCCTTCCTAGGAGTCCCTGTGTCCCAGGCTCTCCTTTCTGCTCCCCCTGTCTCAGTGTCCCCTTGGTCCCCTCTAGAGTCTGTCCCTGGGAAGGGACTCCCTGACTCTCTGCCTCACCAGCAGCACAGTCCAGAGGGCACCTCCCTTTGGCCGCCCTTGGAGGTCCCCAACAACCCCCTTTCCAGTCCAGAAATCCCTCCTTTCTCAGGACACTCCAGGACCCCCTACATACATTTGGGGACAGGGCTGGTGTTCATCCTCAGCCCCCAGACAAATTTCATGTCCTGGAGGAGCAGCCCCACCACGTGGGATTGCAAAGAGGAAAATCCCATCCCAGGGGTGATGCCCAAGCAGTAGCTGCAGATGGAGATGCCCACCAAGGCTCCCTCCTCCTCTGCTTCCAGAGCTCGAGCAGTTAAGGCCAAAAAAAGACTGTTTCCTTTTTAAAAAAAAAAGGCAGAAACCCTCGGAGGGCCCAGCCATTGTGCCAGGGAAAATTCACTGCCCTGATTGTTCCCTCGTGCACTTTAATGAGGCATTAATTACCAGAGAAATTACCCAGCCATGTCACCCTGTGTGACAGAACTGTCCTCCCTGCCACCAGCACAGGCACCTGCCCCAGAGCCCTCCCCCAGGAACAATCACAGAATCCTGGAATGGTTTGGGAAGGCACCAACAGACCATTCAGTGCCACCCCTGCCACGGGCAGAGACACCTCCCACTATCCCAGGTTGCTCCAAGCCCTGTCCAGCCTGGCCCTGGGCACTCCCAGGTGATGGGGCAGCCACAGCTGCTCTGGGATCCCCATCCCACTCTCGGAGGGTTGTGCCCAAAGGGGAGTGGTTGGGGACAGGGACAGGCCACGCTGCAGCCAAGGCTGTGCTGGGGGAAGTCAGGGCTCTGCCCAGCAGCATCTGTTCCTTATGTAACGGGAAAAGCTTGAGGTTTCTGGGATTCTTCCCCTGGATGCAGGAAAGAACACTTTATTGAAAGCACTTGTGAGTGGGGCTGGCCCTGCACAACTCCCTCCCCCACACAGGAGGCAAAAGCCACTCGTGGCTTCCCACACACAATTTTACTTTTTAATTTTTGCACAGTGCCAGTGGTTTTGAGGCACTTCTTGTTCCCAGTGGCCTCTCCTGGCAGCAGGGCAGGGCGATGCCCTTTGGGGTCCATAAATCCTGGGGCAGGCAGGGGTGCTTCCCCCATCCTTTCCAGCACCTTTCCCCCCTACCCCAAATAACAGTGCTTGTGAGAGAGGCTGACTGAGAGAGTTCCTGCTGGGAAGCATCTTCCCAAACCAGGATCAGACCCCCACACCCACACCTGTCCCCTCCCTGCTGTGCTTGCCCATAGCCATGGAACAAGCAACGGCACAGCTCCAAACCCAGTGGGAACACCCCTCCATCCTTCCTGGGAGCACCTTCAACCCTTCCTGGGAGCACCCTCCATGCTGCAGCCTGGGCTTCCCTGCCAGCCAAGCATCCTTAATTCCACTCAGGAAGTGCCACAGGGTCTCCCAGGCTGCTTCACGCAGCTTCTCCAGGCAACTCGCTGTGGCATCTCTGTGATGTTTCCCCGGAGCCCACTGGGATTCCTGTGCAGCACAACAGCTCCTTCCCCCTGCTCAGCCACCCCAGACCCTCTCAGCAAATGTGGGCTTAGGACCTAAGCCAGTCCCCCTCCCCTCAGTGGGCAATAAAATGTTTATTGTCAGCAGCAAACCCTGGGGATGACGTGTCTGGAGGTGCTGGAGAGTCCACGTTAAACCACAGCATTCCCTCAGCCTGTGCTCCAAACCCAGCACCGACTGTGACTGGGAATTCTTGGCTGTGCCCAGCTTTGGGAAAACACAGTGATTTGGGTTTGGTGCTGATGCCATCCCGGTGTTCCCAAGGACACAAACCAGAGAGGAGACCCCTGAGCTTCCTCTGCAACAGGGGGGCTCCAGGAGCCCACCCAGTGCCACCCCTGCCATGGGCAGGGACACCTTCCACTATCCCAGGTTGCTCCAAGCCCTGTCCAACCTGGCCTTGGACACTTCCAGGGATGGGGCAGCCACAGCTGGAAAAGCTCTCTTACCCCTCTCTTCCTTCTTGCAGAGGGACAACAAGGGTCAGGCCAAGCTCCACAGTGCCAAGGGCATCCCTAAGCGGACCCCCAGAACCCCACTCACCCACACCCAGCAGTACCAGCACCTTCCCTGCACCCATCCTGCTGGCCCAGGGCTTCTCAGCACACAGGACATGCACCTGCTGTAACTAATGCCATCCAAGGCTTAATTACCACGTAATTAACAGAGACAGTTTGATAAACCCCCACATTGGGACAGCTCAGTTTGCACAGGTACCACCAGAGCAGCGGCCCCTGTGCCTGTGATGGGCTGCAGAGACCCCCAAAGTGCCCCCCAGCAGGGACAGCTGGCACCAACATCCCAGGATCCTGTTGGGAGCAGCAGCCTCCAAGACTTTGCACCACCTTCTCTTCCTCAGCAGCTCCATCACCCCCAGCTACTGGGGAGATAATTACGCAATTTCACATTATCATTAACTCCCTAATACTTTCCTCTAAATTACCCCAGTTAATTATTGATAACCCCAGCCTCCCTCCAGATCTGGCTTAAACTGGCAAAGAGCAGAGCGGGCTTTGTTATGCTCCACTTTAATGCAAACATTGGAAACTGTAATTAAATTTGCAGTTAATTCTTATTGACCTTAAGAGAACGCCGTGGGAATGCCACGCAGTGCCCACAGGCACCTGGCACTGCAGGGGGGGAGCCCCAGCAGCCTTGGGAGGAGCTGGGATTTCCAGAGGAGACTGTGCCCAGGAGGAGGGATAAACCCTTTTACCTTCCTATTAGGCTGGTAGAGTTTGATTTTTAATTAATAAAACAAGTGGCATTTGAGAGGCATCAGAGATGGGATTTCCTACATGGAGATATTCAACATGTGAAATGTTTGCTGAGGTAACACACAGTGAGATACAGCAGATAAAGTGATTATAAAATTGCAGAAGTGCATTAAATACTGAATAACAGCCATAGCAGGCAGGGAATCAAAGCAGACATAACTTTGCAGAGTTAATTGGTTTGTGATCCTCAGCTCTGGGTGATTTTGGTGCAGAGGAAGGAGAACTCCTCCCAGCCCCAGGCTGAGTGCCCAGGGATGCACCTCTCTGGGAAATAACTCTGGAGCCCAAAGCATCCCTGAGATATCACCCATGGCAGGGAGAAAATGGATTCTATCTCAGCCAAACCCAGGACAGCCCACAATTCATGCCCACTGAAATGCCAGGCAGGATCTTAGCATGGACACAGGTCCAACCTGTGCTGGGAGACCCCAAACCCCAGATCAACCACAAGGGTGATGGGGCCGTCAGACCAGGGGGATGGGGGCTCTGGGGTCAAGGCTTGCAGGTTCTGTGTTACCACCAAGAAGAAAAAGGGGAGGAAAAGCCTTTCTCTATTATTATTTTTAAAAAATGTGCATTGACCAAAGAGCCCAGACAAAAGGAGTGAAAGGAGGGGATTTCTCCCGGGGGGGACATGGTTGAGAGCTCTCTGCAGGCCAAAGAAAGTGACTCTTTCAAGGCACTAAGATGGGCCATGGGATGACATGGGGGACAAAACCCTTGGGCAGGGGACACCCCGCGCCTCCAGGGGACCCCCTCCCTCCTGGGCAGGGTGACAGGGGCTCAGGGGGGACAGAATCGTTTTTGTGTAAATGTAAAACAGTTTGGAACCAGGAGGGAGGGACAAGGCTTGGGACAGATTTATCCTCTCCCAGCAGACCCCGGTACCACCCGGATCTGCATATGAATCGCCCCCCAGGCTTATCTGAGGCAGGGACAAGGCTGCCTTTGTGCCCCCACGGCAGCCATGAAGTTGTTAAACTGGAACCAGTTATGGAAACTTGGAGATACCGGCCTTGTCCTGCCAGGCAGCTCGAATGGCAGCACCTTTGCTGGGAAGCAAGGTGTGAGAAAGCAGGGAGGGGACAGGAGGTGGGGAGGGACAGCCCCAGCCCTGGATCCCTGCCCCAGGCTCTGCCAAGGCTCTCCCAGCTGCTGGGGGCACACCAGACCCCATTTCCCCAAAACCAGGGCGGGTGTGTGTGGGCTGCTGTGCTTGTACCCCCATCCCAGGCCACTCCAGGAGCTTCTCTGCCAGGAGGAAGCACTGGGACATCTGTGGAACCTCTGCAGGGCATGAGCAGCTAAACTGGGAAGGCTGAGCTTGGAAGGATGAACTGGGAGGGAAGGCTGAGCTGGGAAGGGTGAACTGGGAGGGAAGGCTGAGCTGGGAAGGGTGAACTGGGAGCAAAGGCTGAGCAGAGAAGGATGAACTGGGAGGGAAGGCTGAGCTGGGAAGGAGGAACTGGGAGGGAAGGCTGAGCTGGGAAGGAGGAACTGGGAGGGAAGGCTGAGCTGGGAAGGGTGAACTGGGAGGGAAGGCTGAGCTGGGAAGGGTGAACTGGGAGCAAAGGCTGAGCAGAGAAGGATGAACTGGGAGGGAAGGCTGAGCTGGGAAGGAGGAACTGGGAGGGAAGGCTGAGCTGGGAAGGCTGCACTCCCCGAACCGCCCGGGAGCAAATTATCCGCTGTTCCTTCCTGCTCCTCATTACTGTGCCATTCCCCCTCTCCTTCCCCACTGCCCCTCGCAGGAGGCAGCGGGTCCTGCCAGTGCCCCCCAGCCCTCAGAGCCCCCCTGGCATTCCCCATCCTCGAGCTGCCTCCATTATTTTTGATTCTTTCACCAATTCAAAAATGTGCAAATGAGGCCACAGCTTCCCAATCAGGCCTGGCCGGGAGCTAATTGGCTTTAAGCAGGGACCCTGAATATGCTAATGAGGCAGTAACAAGGCTGTGATGCGGCTGGAAGGGGAGCCAAGCCCTGGGCTCCACCACGGGCTGACTGAGACACGTCAATTAACAACAAGGAAGATAATTTATTAATGCTCCTTTGCACCCCCCTGCCCTTTGCTCCTAATTACAGTTGGATACATGAAACATGGGGGAGGTTTGCATGGCCCTGCCCCCAGCTGGGCACCCCGGGCAGCCCCCAGAGCCTGCTCTGCCCCCCACCCCATTAAACCAGAGCCCAAGACCATGGCTGGGGGGTCTCCAGCCAGCAGAGAGGACCCCAGAGCTCTCCCACCACCAGACCATTGGGGACTGGGCCCCTGGACTGGGATTCAGGTGGAGACAGAGGCTCAGAGGAGGAGGGAACTGTGATGGACTGGGTGCTGCTGCCAGCCTGGGTTGCTTCCCAGAGGGTCCAAGCCCCCCCAGACCCTTCCCGAGGGGTTTCCTCACCAGCTGCAAAGGGCAGGGGCTGCAGAGCTGCAGGGCAGCAGCAGTGGGGTCTGGGGGCTCTGGGGAGGGCCACGAGCCAGGGAGTTTTGTGTTTGACATGGCATCAAGATGTGGGAGATGTGGAGGGAGGGAAAGGGGAGAAGCTGCAGCCAACATTTGCATTTCTAATGGAGTGGCTGCTTTTACCAGTCACTGACACCCAGTTATTAACCCCCACAAGAACTGGGGCCATCAGGGAAACTGTGTCTGCTCTGCCAATCTACAGAGTCCCTCAGACCTCTGTGTCCCCCAAGTTCCTTGGCAGGAAGGGACAAAAAAGGCTGTGCCCTCCCCAACCCCACACACCTCCATCCTTCTCCCCTCGGCCACCTGGCACTTCCATCCCCATCCTGCCCCATGGATGGCCAGAGGCTGCAGTTATGGGCAGCTCCAGGCCCTGAAGGTTTTTCCTTGCATGGTTATTGCAGCAGGGGTGTTACAGCCAATGCACATCATGGCCTGGGATTATGGAGAGCAGGAATCAGCCTTGATAAGGACACGGCTCCTTCCCTGCTCCAGAGCTACAGTGCTGGAGAAGGGGCTGCTTGGCCTCAGCATCCATGGGGTTCAGAGATAGTCCCTCCTCCCCATTCCCCAGTGTGGGGCTCACCCCCAAAATCCAAGCAGCTGCCTGTGCCAGGGACCCCTCACAGTCAGCACTGCTGGGATCCCCCTGTGCCTGTGCCAAAGGTGGTGCCCCTGGGCCACGGCACAAAGCCATGGCCACCCTGGCACGGCTGCTTAATGAAAGGGTCTGAAAAGAGCACCCTGGCACTGCTGCTCACTGATGGAGTCATCACCTACAGTCCATGGGGGCAATTCCTGCCTCCAGAGCTCACCCAGAGAGGGAACAACAGCAGGAGGTGCTGCCTCAGTGGCTGAAAGAGGATCAGAAGCAAAACCACCCCCGTGCTGAGCAACATCCCCCTTGCAACAAACACAGATGAGTTTTGAAGAACCATGAATGAAAAAGCAGCTGAATCCACTGCTTAGATTTAAACAGGTGGGAAACAGAACAGTTCCATGAATCCCCAGGAACCTTTCAGAAAATGGGGGCTGCCCAGACACAGCAGGGCATTGGGTGCCCAGAAAGCCTTCAGGAAGCAGGGGCTGGCACGTGCCCAGCCGCAGTGGGATGCTGGGCTGGGGCTGGGGATGCTGTGGGCACACCAGCCTCTGTCCCTCCGGAATGAGGCGCGTCTGTGTGGCAGCAATTAGAGCTCCTCTTCCCCCGCCCGGCTCCCCAGTGAGCCTTGGCTGCCCGTCCCGGGGGCGCGGGGACAGCCTGTGGCAGGTGTCTTGCCTGTGACCCGGGTCAGCCGAGGGCTCTGATCTCGCAGTGACCCTTCCCAGCAGTGCCTGTGTAGCCGCGCTCAAACAGCTTGCAGATGAAGGAGCAACAGACTGGAGATGATTTATTCAGGAATTAAAGGTTCAGTACCCCTTTTAAAGGCTGCGCCTCGGCACTGTCAGCCTTCATTGCACACAATTAAAGGGGTTTGCTGGCCCGGCCCCCGCCCTCCTGCCTTCCAGGGGAAGGAAATCAAACAAAACCAGCCGCCCCTGCCAAGCCCCGGCCCGGGGGGTGGAACTATTAAAGGACTTGGGAACTCGGTGCTGGAGCGGCCCTGGGTTCAGGCTGGGGAGCTGTTCCAGCCCCTTTCTCTGCCAGGGCACAGCTCGGGATGGGGATGCAGCACTCGAGCTGGTCCCCACCAGCAGGGAGGGGTGCTCAGGGCTGGGGCTCTCTTGGCTGCCGTGGCATCGCTGCAAAGCCCGTTCCTGCAGCTGGGGCTTGGAGAAATGCGCCTGGACCCCATCCCTTCTCCTGTTCGTCCCTCCTCCTCTTTATTCCTCTTCCTAATTAACACCTCCAGGCTCGGAGCAGGGAAGGCGCCGCTCACCTGTGACCTCACACCGGCAGAGTTCAGACAAGGGCTGGAGTTTCCCTCTCACACCTGAGAGGGGAGATCAGGATGAAAACGGGCATCATCCCGATTTTCTTCTCCCCTTCCAAGCTGTGGGAACTGCGGTGCCTGGGGGGGAGCGGCGCTCGCAGCAGGAATTCAATGAAAACTTCCTTCGTCTTAGGAAAAGAAAGGGGAGAAATCCGCTGGCAGCGGCGCTGTGATAATCCCTTTCCAAGGCAGTAAATTTTCCTGCAGCTCCCCCGGAAAGTAATCCGGTGGATTATTGCACCTTTCAGCACCGGCAGCCCTTAAACACGCTCTGCCCTCCGCAGGCATCCTGTGCCTTCTGACCTGACCTGCTGTCTGAGCGCGGGGAAACCCAAATCCCCCTCCCCTGCACCCACACCCTGCGGGCAGGTTTTATCCCCCGCTAACTGCGATCCTTGGGCGCTCCAATCCACAAGGAAAAATTGCTCTTGGGGGCTGTGCAGCTCCGGGTGGGGAGGGGAGGGCACCCCCCGCCCCCGACTGTGCCAGTGCACCCCCGGAGCTGATGGCTGTGACACGATGAACGCACACTTGGGCGATTCCAGCTATTTTTTATGGACCAGTTGTTCCCAGTCTGAACGCTCCAAGCAAGCTGGTCAGATGCAAAAATCTTTTGCTGTTAAATAAAAATTGAAAAAAAAAATCCCTGAGACCACTTTAAATATGTCTAAGGTCGTTGTTTTCGATGACAAATTAAGGAAAATACACAGACTGGTTGCCACTAAATTATTCCCTTGCAGCAACGGGCTGGTTGTTCCCTGTTTCCCACCTAAATGGAGGAGAGCACAGGAAGGGCATAAAAAGGTCACAAAAATCACTTTTTTCCAAGGTTTAAAGTTACATGAGGAGCAGAAATGGGAATTCTTCCACTTCCCGGTGCTTGATTGAGCAAAAAGAAAAGGAAAGGACTTCAAAACTCATCCAGTCCCACCCCCTGCCATGTGCAGGGTCACCTCCCACCAGCCCAGGTTCCTCCAAGCCCTGTCCAACCTGGCCTTGGGCACTCCCAGGGCTGGGGCAGCTGCTCTGGGCAACCTGTGCCAGGGCCTGCCCACCCTCCCAGCCAACAATTCCTTCCCAATATTCCATCCAACCCTGCCCCTGGCAGTGGGAGCCCATTCCCCTTGTGCTGTCACTGCCATTCCAAGTGCATCCATCCCCTCAGTGTCGTGTCCTTGGGGGCAGTGGCTGCAGGGACTCCCAGCCCACAGCAGTGCTGGCCTCAGCCACAAGCTCTCAGCTAATTAGCTGAGCCTAATGAACGAGGGCACAGTGCAGGTGGCAGGACCCCCCTCACCCTCTGTGCTGGGGGGTCCCTGTGCCCTCTCCTTGCCCCAATGCCGGGGTGCAGGTGAGGGGCAGCCCCAGCAGCCCTGCCCACCCTGCCAGCCCCAGGGGGGCACAGGGGCAGGACCCCCCTCGGCACCCCGGGCCCGATCCTGCCGCAGGTGCAGGAGCAGCGGGAGTGAGGGAGGAAGAAAGGAGGGATCCACACATGTCTGCCAGAGCGAGACCTTCCCGCTGCCGGGACTGGCAGCTGCTTTGATTTGATTAACAGATGCTGACGAGGCATCGAGACAAGTCCCCAGAGCCATGAATAATTTCAGGGTATTTGTGTTTATTTGATCTCAGTATGGGGCTGGCCCGGCCCGGCTGGACCCTTGCAGAGCGCTGGGGAAGGGGCTGCTGAGCTCTCCAGATGGCCATTCCAAGGCCACCACTGGCAGGGCTGGCTGTCCCCTCTGGCAGGGCTGGCTGTCCCCTCCAGACCCCTTCATCCTACTCCTCACGCTCCTCCTGCACAGCCATCCCTCCAGGTGAGGGGGTGAAGGGACCCCCCAAGAGCTTTCAGGGAACAGAAAAGATCCCCCCAGCCTCATGATTTTTAACATAACTCATTCCAGCATTTTCAAGTCATTTATAAAGCTTCTCATCTTTTAAATGGGCAAAATGGGTACTTTGAACTTCCTGGTTCCTGGGTCAGAGCTGGGAACTGACACCATGTGCCAGGGCCACCAGGTCCTGCTGGCATCCCCAAGGTTCAGGTGGGTGTGGGAAAGAAATTAATCATGGTTGGACCTGATGGCTTGGAAACCAAAGATCTTCTGAACAAGGGGCAGGCCCGTCCCCTGCCAGCAGGGCAAGGTCTCTCCATCCCCACGTGCTGCTCCAGTGCTGCTCCACTGCCTGCATCTCATGGAGGCTCCTGCAGAGATGCTTTCCCAGGCTGGCTCTCCCTGCTGAACAAGCACTGGGGTCCTGCTCGAAGCTTTGGCTTCCAACCAGCCACGAGCTGTTCTGAAGCACATCCAGACCTGTCTCATTGCTGCCTAAGAAGACATAAATCAGTCCTTGCCTGGGGGCTGGAGCCAGGGCTGAGTTTGGCAGTGGGGCCATGGGGATCCATCAGCACCTTTCCAGGGACAGCTTTAAGTTCTCTTGGCCAGATCCATAGAGGAATTTGGGACCATAAAGCTCACTGAGGTCACTGGTGACTCTGCACCTCAAGCCACCTGTGAAGGGGATCCCATTCACCCCCTTCTCTGAAGAGCTGAGCTGGTGCCTCACTCATGACCAGCTCCTCCCCCTCCATCCCATCCTGCTGGGACCATCCCCCTGTTTGGGTGTTTGGGGACACCCCATGCCCCAGCACCAAACCCCTCCAGCGCTGGGCCAGCAGCAGGGGGTGAGCAGGAGGTGCCCCGGAGGGGACAGGGGTGGGGGCAGAGCCAGCAGTGCCCTCCTGCCCTCACCACATGGTGCTGGACCAGTCCAGCTCTGTCTGAACGAGCAGCAGCTTCAAGAGTCAGCCCAAAGCGATGCCAGAGCTGTGGGGTTTGGCCCAGGGGAGGAAAAGCACCATATTGGTGCAATTACCTGAGTTTAGCCAAACCCCTGCAGGTGCCTGGGCCGGGTTCAGTGGTTGGCAGAGGAGCAGCAGCATCTGCAGCACCAGCTCTTGGCTGGGGCACAGACACCCTCGGGGCTTGGGCAGGGAGCAGATGTCCCGCAGGAGGCAGCCCTGGGAGCACTGCAGGGGTGGGGCAGGGAGGGCAGGGACAGGAGGGAGGACAGGGGGCAGGGGGAGGACAGAAGGAAGGATGGGGGGCAGTGAATGTACAGCTGCACATGGGCAGGAGGGGCAGAAATGTGCTGAGGCAGCATTGCCACGATGGCAGGGCCCTGGTCCCCAGCCAGGGAGGATCCAGGCATTCCCCTTTTCCAGTAATGCCTTTGACAGCTCAGGCAGGTGACGGCAGGGCTGCTGCTGCCTGGCCCTGGCAGGAACCTGATGGCCTGGAACCAGCAACAGCCCTGCAGAGCCCCAGGTTGTCTCCAGGTTAATCCATCTGGAGGTGATGGTTACCCCTGACCCTCTGAGCGAGTCTCCTGCAAGGATGAGGGATGGACAGGGCTGCCCAGCCCTTCTCACCACCACCACCTCCCCTGAGCAGGGCAAAGGGGCCATCTCAAGGCAGGGAGGTTTCACCCTGTGGTGGGAGAGCAAATCTCTGAGGGTGCCCAAAACCATCCCTTGCCCTCCCTCCCTGGTGTGGAGGTTACAAAAGATCCCTCAGCCAATCCCGGTATCCAGTGCCACAGGTCAGAGCCTCCTCCTTGGATTTGGGAAGAGTTCAGCCTACAACCCCCTTGTCCTGGCCACCATCTCCTCCCCAGCTGTTGTGCCCCACCAGAGGAGGTTCTGGCCCTGCACAAACACCCCTCTCTGTGAGGGCTCAGACAGCTCCATGCTAGAGCAGCTCATCTGTCCCTCCACCACCACCAAAAGCCCAGGAATGGGGTTGTTTGGTGCTTGTCTCGGGTCAGATGCTGCCAGGCTGCTCTTGTTGGGATGAAAAATACATCCAGTTTTCCACAGAAACAACAAAGATTCCCCATCTGTGTCAAATTTGTAATCCAGCCTGGGGAAAGATGAGAAACAAATTTAGCTCTTTTTTTACTATCAGCAAAAGCCTCATTTCCTGGCAAGGAGCTTTGCCCTGGAGCGTGGAAGGGATGGGATTCACCATTCCTTGCACAGCCCAGGCTGCCCTGGGCCATCCCATCCTGTGGCATCCGATGGAACACCAGCAGGAACTGGGTGAAGGGAAGGGGGAGAGGAGCCCCAACATGGAGCAGCTGCCAAATGGTTCTTCCTCCCAACAACCTGCTCAGCCACTTCCCTGTGTGTGTGGGGCTTCCCTGCCCAGCCTGCAGCCCATCACATGGGACCTCTGAACTGCTTCCTCCACAGGTAAGGGAGAAGCCTCAGAAATCCAGCCAAGCCCGGTCAACAGAGCTCAGGGATGCTGGGAATGCTGCTGGGAGCCCAGTGGGGTGGCAACTCAGCTCCCCCCTCACACCAAGGCTCAGCTGGTCCCCAGGCAAAGGAAATCCCTCCCCAGGGAGGGAGACGTGGGTGGATTATGCCCTTTGATGCAAAAGAAATGAAACTGTTTCTCCAGCCTTTCAGAAAGGGACTGTGGGAAAGCTCAGAAATGTCCCAGGCCAGGCTGGACAGAGCTTGGAGCAACCTGGTCTAGTGGAAGTGTCCCTGCCCATGGCAAGGGGTTGGATGGTCTTGAAGGTCCTTTCCAACCCAGACCAGGCTGGGATTCCATGATGCTTCCTGAGCCCTGGGCAGCTCCCAAGTGTCACCAGCACTGGGTGAGCCTCAGGTGCTGCAGATGGAGGGCTCCACACAGCCAGGGTCTCTCACCCTGGTGTTTCTGCTCCCTTCCTCCCTCCCTCTCTCCAGCAGGAACAACTGGGAATTCTCTAACAAAACATTTCTTCACTGCAAAACCATTGGTTTGTGACAGCCAGAGCTGCTTGTGGGAAAGAACTGGATTTTGCTTATTTTTAGCCTGGTTTCCTAAGGAAATGTGGCTTAAGCAATCACAGGGTCTGGCTGCCCGTCCTCCCCCAGCCAGGCTGATCCTGCTGGCCAATTCCAGCTGGATTTGAGGGAGGACAAGCATCCAAAATGCTTTTTTCTATGGAAATCTGCAGCTGAGGGGTGTCCAGGGCACCAACCACCGTCCCCAGCTCAGGGGAAGGCAACTCCAGCACAGCCCAGAACCAGCAGCCCCAGCCACACCAGTACCATCCACACCAGCTCCAGCCACACCAGCCCAATCCACACCAGCTCCAGCCACACCAGCTCCAGCCACACCAGCCCCAGCCACACCAGTGCCACCAGTAGGTTGCTTTGCTGGGTTTCAGGCTCCCCAGCTCCTGCTCAGAACCAGGTATCTGAGTGGGAAGAGTTATGGAGGGAAGAGAAACACACCCTTTGCCCCTAAACCTCCTTTGGAGAAGTTGTAAAGACCTCAATGCCCTTCCCACGAAGCAGCCCCCCAGGCAGCCCCTCTTTGGGGGTGTCCCTGTCCCCCACCAACAATTCCAGCAGTCAGGAGTTTGAATCTGTGCCCCACATCCTCCAGAGCCAGCCCATTCCCATCCTTAGCCAGACACTTCAGTGATGGATGAGCAGAGGGATGATGGATGGGACCAGCATCCTGCTGGCAGATCGATCCCTGCATCCCTGGCCAGCCAGGCTGGGCTGCAGAGCCTGAGGAGCCCGGGCTGGGGCAGCATGACAGGCTGGAACAGGAAAATTCCTCCTCAGAAAAGGTTGTCCAGCCCTGGCACAGCTGCCCAGGGCAGGGGGGAGTCCTCAGCCCTGCAGAGATTTAAAAACCACCTGGATGTGGCACTGGGGACAGGGGTTAGTGGTGGCCTTGGCAGTGCTGGGGAGTGGCTGGGCTTGGTGATCTTGGAAGGCTTTTCCAGCTTCAGTGATGTTGTGATTTAAAGGACTGCAAACATCAAGGCTGCAGCAGCTGATCCTGCTGTGCAGCAGCTTTGGGAGCAGCTGCTGGGAAGGGGAAGCACCAGAGCCCACAGACACAGGAACCAGCAGCACAACCTGGGCTGTTTCCCCATAACCCCCAGCCCAGGAAACATCCACCAGCAGCTGCCCCAGCCCTGGGAGTGCCCAAAGCCAGGTGGGATCAGAGGGGCCAGCCCAGGGCAAGGTGGGGCATTAATCAGAACCACAGGATCGTTTAGGGTGGAAAAGCCTCCACAGTCATCGAGTCCAACAATACCCCAGCACTGCCAAGGCCCCCACTCACCATGTCCCCAAGTGCCACATCCACAGGGCTTTTAATCTCTCCAGGGATGAGGATCCACCCCTGCCCTGGGCAGCTGTGCCAGGGCTGGGCAACCCTTTCCATGAGGAAATTTTTCCTCATATCCAACCTAAACCTCTCTCAGCACAACTTGAGGCAGTTCCTTGGCCTGTTACTTGGGTCAAAGGACTGACATAGTGGCACTTTGTGCTCTGTTTTCCAGGCTGGGGGGAAGGCACAGAGAGACCCCCTGGCAGAGCCCCCCCACCCCTGGGGACACTGGATGTCCTTCTGTCCATTTATGGTTGAATTGTCCCCTCAGATGGATGGACAGACAGCTCAGAAAGTGCTGGTTGCTTCTCCCTTAGGGAGAAGTGACCACAGGGATGGTTTGTCCTGGGATTTGGGGGTCAGGACAGATCCTACTTCAGAATTACATTTAATCTTGGGAGGAAAAGGTAATTCTGCAGAGTGACCTTCCAGTAAATTGGTTTTTCTCTGAACAGCAGCAGCTTTAAAGTAAACCAACACAAACCCCCAAACAAACCCTTTTTTAAGCATTTCTGAATAGTTTTTTCCTGGTTATTGTGGAAATTTAGATCAGGAAACGTGTTGGGTAAAAATATTCAATTCCCCACAGCCTGCAGAGCCTCATCAAAAATCCATTTGAAGTATTACTCTCAAATCCCTCATGGCAATGGGATATTTTAAGGTCAGTTAAACTTATTATTCACTCAAGATTTGCTTTCAGGTCCTGCATATTTCAAACAGATTTCCCCCCATCTTTACCCTGACTGTGTTACAAAAAGCCCTTTCCCCTCCTTTTTTTTTTTTTCCTGAAAAGAAAAAAAAAAGTTGTCAAAAGAAAAGATCCTAATCAGAAACAGCTTCTGAAGCCTGAAAAGCCACTGCAGTTTGTGCCTGTCATGAGCAAACAGCGACGCTGTCGCTGGGTCCCCAAATCCCTCCACTTCCTCCACCCCGAGTGGGGCTGGGCCTGGAAACGAGGAATTAACTCCAATTTGCTTTTCTTATTTGCAATTCATTTCCTCCAAACAAGGTTTCTACGCAGATTTCTTTTTTTTTCTCCCTCTCACTGTGCAAGGAAAGAAGCACTTCCAAAACTGCAACCTGTGTTATTTTTGGATTATTTCGGATTTCCAGCCTGATGTAGCTGCAGTTCCTGCTCCTGCCATGCCCTTCCCCTCCAAGGACACCAGGCACTTTGGTTGGGTGGGTTTTTTACAGAAAGATCATCTAAAAATTACAATTTTTTAATTTTAGGAGTGTCCTCACCTTGGGAGGGGCCCCTGAGTTCCTCCAGCAGCACAAACAACCCAGGAGGGATCAGCTCCCAAATCCCTGGTACCTGCACAGGGTCAGCAGGGTCTGCCCAGGGACACCACACCCCCTGAGGGCAGAACAACCCATAGGATAAAGCAAAGACAACAATATCTATTTTTACACCCATCCACAGAGACACTTGACCACTGATCATGAGGCTCTGGAGTAGCACAAAGATCAGCTTTTCCCCTAAACCACAATATCTCTTTTCAGCCTGGACAAGAGAAGGCTCCAGAGTGACATCAGAGCCCCTGCCAGGGCCTGAAGGGGCTCCAGGAGAGCTGGAGAGGGACTGGGGACAAGGGTGGAGGGACAGCACAAGGGGAATGGCTTCCCACTGCCAGAGGGCAGGGATAGGTGGGATATTGGAAAGGAATTCCTGGCTGTGAGGGTGGGCAGGCCCTGGCACAGGGTGCCCAGAGAAGCTGTGGCTGCCCCATCCCTGGGCCAGAGGGTCACCCTTACAAGTCATCAGCTGCTCCCTGAGTGGTACCTCACATTTAAACCCCAGATAACAATTCCACAAATCCCTGAAGGTCACAAACAGCATTAAGAGCTCTGCCCAAAGCCACGAGTAACGTGGCCAGCACAGGAGGCAAACTGAGCAGAGAGGAAAAGATTGCAAGTGCCCTAATCTTGCTCTGGAGAGCAGAGACTTTAGGAATTATTACACAGTTCTTAGTGTTTCCAGCCATCTGGCCTGCATTTCTCCATTTGCTCAATCAGACATATGTTGCTTTTATCCCTACCCCTGCCAGCTCTCCCCTGTTCCCTGAAAACATGTGCACCCTCCACTCTGCTCATTTCCAGCTCAGCTCAAAGCACAGCCTGCGAGTTCAGCATGGTGGAGGCTCCCAGCAGGTGAACAAACCCATGAGAGCCTCTTCCATCTCCCACTTGTACCTAAAAATCACTCTTTGCCCAAAACAAGGCAGAGTGAGATGTGATTCCAGGCTGGGAACTCCTGCAGAGCAGCATCACTGCACTGAAGCCAACCATATCCCACCAAATCCTGCCAGGCAGGGCTGGAAGGGAAGATCTGCTCCAGCTGGGAAGCCATGGAGGGCCAGAGTCTCCAAAAAGAGGGTTCTGCCTCCCATCCCACACTGCTCTTCAGCCATACCACACACAGGCTCTGCTGACTCTGATGTGGGGGATAACACCTGGGATAACTCATCCAGGCCATCCTGGTCAAGGTGTGGGACCTCAACTGGTCTTCTCCCAGCAGCCCACTCTGCACCTTTCCCTGCCAGTGATGATTCCTCCCCTCTGACAAGCAGCATCTCCAACCAGGGGGGGCAGAAACCAGAACTGCAAATAATGGGATGGAAAGAGAGGAAGAGGAATGTTGCACTGCTCCAGCAACACAGGCTCCCACCACCTGAGCCAACAGCATCACCCTGGACTCCCACAGACTTCTGAGGGCAAGAGGAGGAGGAGATCCAACAGTCTGGCCAAGGACAGCCACAGTGTCACTCTAGTGCAGGAAGAGACCATGGAGGTTCTTTCGGAGCTCCCATCACCATCATATGTGGAGAACACAGAGTTGTTGGGTGGGATCAGGCTGAGCTCCCACCAAGCATGAAGACTCCAGCCCTGGCTCTTTCACCCCCTGGAGGCGACTTCCTTTCCCACAGTGTGACCCTCATCCCCCAGCAGCCCTCAGCAAAGCATGTCCTCACCTTCACATCAGCTCTGGCTGCACGTTCCTCCTCCACGAGGCTGCAGTGACAAGGACCTCCCTTCCAGCAGGATCAGCCTCTCTGAGCCCACAACAGGGCAAGGAGTGAATTACATTGAATTACACTCTGTCCAGGGGCTTAAGTATCCAGCCAAGTGTTCCCAGATGTGCAGGGCTCTCCCTCAAAGCGACCCGCGGGCTCCGGTGCCTCCCTGATATTTAATATGGTGGGATGTGGGGTGTGAGGGTCAGGGATGGAGGTTTCCATGCAGATGCTGCAAATCTTCTCTACTCATACCAGCACCTTTTAATAACACTGTAAATCATCAGGCACTTCTCAGGTGACCACGTAATTGCCCCTTTGTGTCTCTGAGCAAAACCTCTCCGGGCTCTTCCCTTGGCTGCAGCAAAGGAGAACTGCTGGGAGCCAGTTCCGGGGCTTTGCGTGCCCCAGCTCTCCTCCAGCAAGTCATCTCCTGGCATCTGGGCTTCAGCTGCAGAGTGGCAGCACAGGGAAAAGGCAAGGAACTGATACAGGAGATTAAAAAAAGGTTGGATGGGTCTGTTCCTAATGTGAGCCTTGCTGCTCGCAGCCCTTTGATTGCAGCACAGCCAAGGGGTGGAAATTCACTGGAGGCAAAGGAATTAATTAACAGGAGAAGAAAGGAGCATCAGTCTGTTGGAGTCCTGGCATCAATTCCGAGAGGGGTTTTGAAGTGGCAACAGTTTTCCTTGTTCTTTTAAGTTGTTCTGCATCCTGAATGGTGCCTGCAGGAACTGACGTGTAGCACGTGCAGTGCCTCGTGCTGGTCATCGTCCCCTGAGGTGGCACAGGACACACCTGCCTGTCCCTGGTGGGGACAGCCAGAGGCTGCCCCAGCATCCTTCCACCTCCTGCTCCCAACTGCTCCCCTCTGATCCACTGAGACCTTCAAGCTGTGATGGAGCCACTCTCCTCCCCTGGTCTGCCAGCACTGACTTGGGGCTGGGCTGGGCTCGGAGCTGGGCTGGGGGCTGGGCTGGGAGCAGGGCTGGGAGATGCTCTGGGAGCTGGGCTTGGAGCTGGGCTGGGAGCTGGGCTGGGAGATGCTCTGGGAGCTGGGCTGGGAGCTGGGCTGGGAGCTGCTTTGGGAGCTGCTCTGGGAGCAGGGCTGGGAGCTGGGCTGGGAGATGCTCTGGGAGCTGGGCTGGGAGATGCTCTGGGAGCTGGGCTGGGAGCTGGGCTGGGAGCTGGGCTGGGAGATGCTCTGGGAGCTGGGCTGGGAGCTGGGCTGGGAGCTGGGCTGGGAGCAGGGCTGGGAGATGCTCTGGGAGCTGGGCTGGGAGCTGGGCTGGGAGC
>JAJPCS010016006.1:13142-52710 GCA_021164005.1 Willisornis vidua nigrigula | reverse complement strand
AATTCCTTCCCAATATCCCACCCATCCCTGCCCTCTGGCAGTGGGAAGCCATTCCCCTTGTCCTGTCCCTCCAGGCCTTGTCCCCAGTCCCTCTCCAGCTCTCCTGGAGCCCCTTTAGGCACTGGAAGGGGCTCTCAGGTCTCCCTGGACCCTTCTCCTCTCCAGGTGACACTTCACAGTGCTCAGCACGTTGTGCTGTGCTGGGGGAGGTTCAGGGCCTGGTTTCAGCTGAGGAGCAGCAGGGCTGAAGATCCAGCCACGTGCAGAGCTCCTGCTGTGATTTACATCATCTTTGTCACCATGCTCCTCACACAGACTGGGAGAGAAAGTCCCCACTGTGAGGAACTTCCAATGGACTTTCGAATTGCCACGACAACTCCAGGGGCAGAGAGAAGGGAATGGAAATTAGACGTGAGATTTGAGTGGTGTGATGGCAGAGCTGGTGGGGAAATGGAAGAACTGAAAGTTATTGGACAGCTTCCCTGCTCTGGTGTTTTCTCTGGGGTGGAATCCCAGGGTTACTGAGGCACCTCCTGCTGCTGGGCTGAGGGTTTCCTCTGCCAGGCTCCCCCAGTGCCTTCTCCTTTCTTTTTTTTGATACCATCCTCCTTCCAGGCCTGCAGAGTTCGACAGAAAGTGCCTGAGAACATGGAAAATTCCCTTCAGGAAACCCTGGAAGTTTTTGAGGAAGGAATATTTGCAGTCTCCTGCAGCTCAGAGTCCAGGGCAGGAGCCTCTGCACCACTTATTCAGGAACTGAGGGATCCCAGAAAAATCACATTTTGCCAAATCATTAATGGTGTTGCCCAACCTGCCTCAGGAAAAAAAAATGCTGAATTTGCTGCCACAAATCCTCATCTGGTGTTTCTGGTTAAGGATCTATTTAAAAGCCTTTTCTATGGCTTGTGATGGGTATTTCTGAAAGCCTTTCTGGCCCTGCTGCTCAGAGGTACTCGGTCTGGATTTGCACTTGGCAGCCACAAAGCCTTTCCTGGAGTCTCCAGGACCTGAAGAGGGAAGATACCAAAGTTACTGATATGGAGAGATACAAAGTGTGGAGCTGGTGGGTGGCTCTGCCCCCTTGGTCGGTCCTGGGCTCTGGTTTCTCTTTGTCCATGAAATTCTCACTCTCTTCCCTTGGCTGGACCTGGCTAAGCTGTTCCTTCTCTCTAAGCTGTTCCTTCTCTCACTGCCAGCCCTCACTGCCCTATTCCAAGTCCTGTTTTGCTCCCCACAAGCCCAGACTCCTCTCCCTCAGTTTTCCCCACCTCCCTATTCCTTAATTATTCTGCTCTGCTTCACAACTCAGCAAACACATTCTGAGGTAACTTTCCAACAGGTTTTCCAGCTGGTCTGTTTTCCTCCTCACTTTGCCAGAACACTCCGTGCCAGGGTGAGCAACATCCACCTGCACTTTGTAGTTTAAATCATGGCACAGTTAAAGTTCACCTGTTTTATTGATCCATTGCCATCGTGTTCTCCACAAACTCAGCTCCAGGTTAACCCTTCTCTGCCTTGTTGCTTCTCTGAGGAGGCACCAGGTGCCTGGGGAACCTGTGGGGACAAACAGAGGCCACCGTGTCCCCTGCCCTCCTTTGTGCCCCTCAGGGAAGTTGTGGCTGAAGAAGAGGTGTCTCACCTACCAATGATTTCCTGGAAGGATGTGCTTTGGGACAGGAAAACTTCTGAAGCAAATCAAACTGACTGCAGGTCAGTCTGGAGACAAGCCTGGACTCCTTCCAGGAGCTCTTAAATCCCTGGAGGTGTCCAAGGCCAGGCTGGAAGGGGCTTGGAGCAACCTGGGTTAATGGGAAGGTTCCCTGCCCATGGCAGGGGTTTGGAACAAGATGAGCTTTAAGGTCCTCCCAAGCCAAACCACTCTGGGATTCCCTGATTCCAGGGAAAGGCAGAGCTTTCCAAGCTGATGCCAGCTTTAATCCCTCTCCAGTGCCAGGGTGATATCGGCCCTTTGCCAGGCCAGGCCTCATGCCAGGCACAACCAGATCTCCCTGCAGAGCTTGTCCTGTCCCTCCAGGCCTTGTCCCCAGTCCCTCTCCAGCTCTCCTGGAGCCCCTTTGGGCACTGGAAGGGGCTCTCAGGTGTCCCCAGAACCTTCTCTTCTCCAGACTGATTCCAATTCATTTTGGAACTCACTCAATAAAGGATTTTTGGAGACGATACAGACAGGAGGTTAAAGGTGACCTCACATGAACTTCAACCCACTTTTTCAGAGATCCCATATTCTCTGTCAAGGACAAGTCAAACACACCAAGTGCTTGGCAAAAATCTCCCTTTCCCCACATGGCTGGATGTGCTGAAAGAGGAAGCAGGACCTGGCCTTGGACACTGCCAGGGATGAGGCAGCCACAGCTGCTCTGCCCAACCCGTGCCAGATGTTCCGGCAGAAACTTTTGCTGCTTTAATCTAAACCCAAAATATCTCTGACCAGTCAAGGTTGTTGTTCCTTCTGTCCCCCAGTTTGGCTTATGAATGAACCTGTCATGAAGGGGCACAGCCTGATCCCTGCCTTATCTCTGCCTTATCTCCGCCTGATCTCTGCCTGATCTCTGCCTTATCTCTGCCCTTTCTCTGCCTGATCTCTGCCTTATCTCTGCCTGATCTCTGCCTGATCTCTGCCTGATCCCTGCCTTATCTCTGCCTTATCTCTGCCTGATCTCTGCCTGATCTCTGCCTTATCTCTGCCCTTTCTCTGCCTGATCTCTGCCTTATCTCTGCCCTCAGCAGCACTTTGAACCACGTGCTTGGTGGCAGCCCCGTTTGGGACAGTGACTGCTGCCCTTGCTGTGCACTCAGTGCCTACAGAGAGGGAAGCAGCTCGTGCTGAAGGGGCGAGGAAGGGCAGGGAAACCTCCCCTCCCTTCTCTGCTCACACAGGCAGGGGCTGCTGTGCCTCGTGGGTTTGCCTTTCTGACAGCCTAGAAAACTAAAAAAGGGCAAAATATGAAAGAACACCCAGAAGAAGCTGCTGCAGGAGCTGCAGGGAGGAGGGACAGGATCACACAGGGAGCTGGACTCGTGCCTTGGGGTGGGGACCCACACACAGGGCCATCATTCCCAGAGCAGCTTTGGTGGGAGGTGAAGAAAAGCACCAGTGAAACAATAACAAAATGAATTCACTAAATTCCATATTCCCCATTAAACGAGAAAACGAGGAAAATTTAAAGAATACGGAAAAAATCATGTGCAAGGTTTTCATTTCTCTGACACTTGTGCCTGATGCTGTTATTAACTGAGAGGAGAATGGAGAGGGACTGGAACAAGGGATGGAGGGACAGGACAAGGGGAGTGGCTTCAAACTGCCAGAGGGCAGGGATGGGTGGGATATTGGGAAGGAATTGCTGGCTGGGAGGGTGGGCAGGCCCTGGCACAGGGTGGGCAGAGCAGCTGTGGCTGCCCCATCCCTGGGAGTGTCCCAGGCCAGGCTGGACAGGACTTGGAGCAGCCTGGGCTGGTGGGAGGTGTCCCTGACCATGGCAGGGGTGGCACTGGGGGGGCTTTGGGGTCCCTCCCAACTCAAACAGAACCATTTGGATGGCAAGGCCCTGCCAGCCCCTGGAGCCCACCCTGTGCCCCATGCCCACCTTGGCAAAGCCCTGACAACCCCTGGAGCCCACCCTGTGCCCGATGCCCACCTTGTCCCCCAGCCCAGAGCACTCAGTGCCACAGCCAGTCCTGCCTTGGGCCCCTCCAGGGCTGGGCACTCCAAACCTCCCTGGGCAGCCCCTGCCAGTGCCTGCCCACCCTTTGCAGGCAGAAATTCCTGCTGCTGTGCCCCCTGCCCCCGCCCTGGCCCAGCCTGAGGCCGTGCCCTCTGCTACTGGGGGCAGAGCCAAACTTCAGGGAGCTGCAGAGGGGCCAAGGTGCCCCCTGAGCCTCCTCAGGGCAGATTGGGTGGCACAGGGAATTAGGTCCTTTCTCATGTTTTCTTTCTGCAACAATTCCAAGAAGGGATATTTATTTATGCATCAATTAACAAAGCTCAAGCCCAGGATTTTGCAATACCCACCCCAACTTATGACTTAGGCACAACTTGACTCGTGCTGTTTGTTTTGCTGACAGAATTTAATTTCTCACTTTATTTTTGAAGTAACACCCCACAAACCCCAGTTAATGCCCAGTGCAAAGGTCCCTCTCCCTGCCCCAGTGTTGCTTAAACCTTTATATAAACCTTTATAACCTTTATATCTGACCTTTACACAACCTCAGGTATAACCCTGTGGAGGTGAGACTGGATTGTGTACAGGGAGTTCCAGCTCCCTGGACTGACAGCTTTTAATTAAGATAAATAAAATGAACCTAATTTAACTCCCACTTTAGCTGCCAAGTTTTCCACAGACTTCAGTTCATCCCAGCATAAAAAATTCACAATTTTGCATCAGGTAGAAAAAAATTGAATAGAAAGATGATGCCACTGGGACATCCTTAAAGAGACATGATTTCTCACTAGAAAAAATAAATCAGACTAGGTCTTTCTTTACAAAATAGTATTTCTTGTACAAATATTTTCATAGGTTTTTGCAATAAATAATTCATCTGAGTTAAGCAGTGTTTTTTATATATATATGTATGTATGAGAATTGCTTTTTAATTTCATAATCAGTGCCAGGTGTTGCTCCAGCTCCTCAGGGAGCCACAATCAACAGTGGCAGAAATTGTGTATCATTTAGTTCCTCATTCACAGCCAAGTTTCCTGTGCTTTAAAAAGAATTATTGTCAAAAGTCTGTGCCCACATCTTTGTCCATGGATTTGTACTGTCTGAAGAAAGCAGCAATGAGGGGATAAACCCAACAGGCTTTTTCCTTTTCCAAGGAGGCATTTAGGCCTTTCCTGAGGCTGCTCCTCCTCCTGGGTGGGAATTTCCTTGTTCAGAGCCCTGCAGGTGCTCTGGGATCTCACTGGCTTCACCCTCAGCCTCACCCCTGGGATTCTGGGAATCCTCTGAAATCACAGTCAGCTTGTCATAAATGAGATGTTCCTCTTGTGGAAGTGGAGAGAAGGACTGGGGAGCACTGGGAGGTTTGCTCAGAAACTGGGAAGCAAAGAGGAAACAAGAATTAGGTTGCACCAGCTGGACCATCCTGTTTGCTTAGAAATATGGTTATTATTAAACAATATTGATATTGTTCTCCACACATCAATTGGCTTTCTCAGTCCTCACAAGTCCCAGAGGGCCAACAATGTCATATCCTCTCTGACATCCTGTTCCAGGCTTGGGAGGAAGCTGGAAGTGCCTCTACTTGGAAGAATAACCCCAGGGGTGAGTGACTTCTTTGGAATAGAAACTTTCCTAAAGAAAATCAAATACCTAAATTTTGATTGGAAACAAACACTAAAAATGGTAACTTGGCTGTAGAGGAAGGAGTTCACAGAGAGATTGGTCAAATACCTCCAAGAACTGTGACTTGGTTGTGCCACCTCAGAGAGCAGAGACATCAGAGTGATGCTTTAAATGCCAACTTAACCAATAAACCTTTTGGCAAAGGCGAGGGAGTGGCACGTGCAGGGCCAGGGAGCTCAGGGAGAAATGACTCCACTTTGGTTCTGACACATCACAACTCCCTCCCTCTGCCTGTTCTGACCCACTGGAACCAGCCTGGACATCCCCACAGGCTCAGAGGGGGCTGGGGCAGTGCTGTGAGTGCCAGCACAGGGACAGCACAGCCCCAGGGCAGGCACACACTGAGGGGCAGCCCCAGGACAGGCACACACTGAGGGGGCAGCCCCAGGACAGGCACACACTGAGGGGCAGCCCCAGGACAGGGACAGCACGGCCCCAGGACAGGCACACACTGAGGGGCAGCCCCAGGACAGGCACACACTGAGGGGCAGCCCTTGCACAGGCACACACTGAGGGGCAGCCCCAGGACAGGCACACACCCCTCTGAGGGGGCAGCCCCTCCACAGGGACACTGCCTGGCACCCTCCTCGGGGACAGCAGCTCCTTCTCGGTCACTGCAAAGAACCAGACCAGGTTCTGCCTCCTGGGCAAGGTCAGTCGATCCAAACACTCCCAGACACTGAATTCCCGCCTTCTGCTGTGCAGGGAGGGTGGGAATCTGGTGGTGATGGCACCGAGGCATGGCAAGGGGCAGAGATCACTGTTACCTGAGAGAAGTTGAAGCTGATGTCTACTTTTAAAGCTCTGCCTTTCCTAAGGACCATGGGACACTGGGCAGGAATTGCTGGCTGGGAGGGTGGGCAGGCCCTGGCACAGGGTGGGCAGAGCAGCTGTGGCTGCCCCATCCCTGGGAGTGTCCCAGGCCAGGCTGGACAGGGCTTGGAGCAGCCTGGGCTGGTGAGAGGTGTCCCTGCCCATGGCAGGGGTGGCACTGGGTGGGCTTTGGGGTCCCTCCCACCCAAACCAGTCTGGGATGCTGGGATTCTCAGCCCAGTGCTGAGTGAGCCACAGAGCCTTGGGCTGCTGGCTCTGAATGAGGCAAATGAAAGGCCCTGGGGAGCTGCGGGAACCACAGGGGAGTTGCAGGAACCTCAGGGGAGCTGCAAGAACCTTGGGGGAGCTGCAAGAACCTCAGAAGAGCTGCAGGAACCTGAGGAGAACTGTAGAAACCTCAGAAGAGCTGCAGGAACATGAGGAGAACTGCAGGAACCCCAGAGGAGCTGCAGGAACCCCAGGGGAGCTGCAGGAACCTCAGGGGGAGCTACAGGAACCTCAGGAGGAACTGCAGGAACCTGAGGGGAGCTGCAGAAAACTTAGGGCAGCTGCAGAAACCTCGGGGCAGCTGCAGAAACCTTGGGGCAGCTGCAGGAACCTCAGGGGGAGCTGCAGGAACCTCAGGGGGAGCTGCAGGAACCTCAGGGGGAACTGCAGGAACTTCAGGGGAGCTGCAGGAACCTGAGGAGAGCCCAGCCTGGCACATAAGCAGAGAACGAAACACTCTGCACATCCTGGTTTCTTGGAGGAGGTTCTGCTACAGCCCTTTTGTGTTCCCTGTGTGTGACAGGGGCAGGGCCAGGAGAGTGTTCACTGCCTCCTCTGACCTGGAATTTTCAGGTTTCAGAGGATCACAGATTCCCAGAATGGTTTGGGTTGGAAGGGAACTTAAAGCTCCTCCAGTTCCAATCCCCAGCACGGGCAGGGGCACCTTCCCCCAGACCAGGTGTCTCCAGTACAGTTGGTCTGGTCCAGCTGTACTTCCCTACACTCTTTTCTTAAGTTACAACTCGTTATTACAGTTGTGGCAGAACTTTGGTGCAGGAGAACAGATGTGCTATTTTAGGGGTAAAACGAGACAGGAGAGACAGAGACCTCAGCTGTTCCCAAGTTAAATGAGGAACTGAAGTTGACACCTGTTATTCTCTCACTTGAAAATTAAGGAAAACATCCTGTTTCTGAGCCACAGAAAGCTGCTAATTACACATTACAGTCTGGTGACACCAGGTGCAAATGAACGAGGGCAAAATAAAAGGTCTAAAGGTTTTGGCACTGAGAGCCTTGGAAAAGCAAGTGGTTCTGCTGGAAAGGCTGATGTCTGTGTGTTGGGCAGAAAACAAACCTCTTTCAAGTGTTGTGGGAAAATATATGATGGGCAGAAAACATGTTTGGTGAGTCGATAGAGATGGAAAAAGGAGAAGAAGCAGATGGAGACTGCTGTGACAACAGCCAGCATGGATCCAATGAGAACAGCCACGATCACCCACACAGGAGTCACACCTGCAGGACACAAGGCAGGAAACAACCACAACTGGAAGTCTTCTTCTCTGAGGAATTATTTTCAAATTATCACTTTCTCTGTGGAATGCCCCATCCCTGAAGTGCCCGAGGCTGGACTGGGCTTGGAGCAACCTGGGCTAGTGGAAGGTGTTGCTGCCCACACGGAATGAGATGAACTTTAAGGTCCCTCCCAACCCAACCCAACCCAGCCCAACCCAACGCAATCCACATCAACCCAACCCAGCCCAACCCAACCCAACCCAGCCCAACCCAGCCCAACCCAACCCAGCCCAACCCAACCCAGCCCGACCCAACCCAGCCCGACCCAGCCCAGCCCAGCCCAACCCGACCCAACCCGACCCAACCCAACCCAACCCAACCTAACCCAACTCAGCCCAACCCAGCCCAACCCAGCCCAGCCCAACCCAACCCAATCCATATCAACCCAACCCAGTCCAACCCAGCCCAACTCAACCCAGTGCAACCCAACCCAGCCCAACCCAACTCAGCCCAACCCAGCCCAACCCAACCCAGCCCAGCCCAGCCCAACCCAGCCCAGCCCAACCCAGCCCAACCCAACCCAAACCAGCCCAGCCCAATCCAGCCCAACCCAACCCAACCCAGTCCAATCCAGCCCAGCCCAACCCAACCCAACCCAGCCCAACCCAACCCAACCCAACCCAACCCAACCCAACTCAACCCAACCCAACCCAACCCAGTGTGTTTTTCCATGATTTCCCAGTTCCTTCCATGCTGCCCCAGGTTACCATTGTGGGTTGTCTGCTCACACAGCTCCCTGCTCAGCTCCCCTGTCTTGTTCCACTCAGGAATCACTGCCTGCACTCGGACACAATAAACTGTCCATGGCTCCAGCTGAGACAGGATTTCAGAGTTGTGTTTAGTATCTACATGAGTGACCTAAAACCAGAGAAAAATATAAAATAAATACAAAAAATTTGAAGAGCATGAGAGCAGTGACTGGATTAGCTAAAGAATTATCTCAAGAATTATCTAAAGAATTATCTAAAGAATTACAATTACAGTTACCAAAGTACCATGAGACCATTCCCCCCACTGACCTTCTGGCTGTTTCTAGCAGCATTAATGAAGTTTTAGATTGGACAGCAGGAAAAATTTTGTCACAAAAAAAGTTGTCAAGCCCTGGCACAGGCTGCCCAGGGAAATGGTTGAATCACCACCCCTGGAAGGGTTCAAAATGTGTGTGGATGTGGGGACACGGTTAGTGGTGAACACAGCAGTGCTGGGTTAATGGTTGGACCTGATGGTCTGAGAGGGCTTTTCCAGCCTTCACAAGTCTGTGATTCTGTGATCCAAACAACAGGAGAACAAAGAAAAGAGGAAGGAGAAGACTTCTGGAAGCTGAGAGATGACTGACAGCAGAACTTGGTGTTTAGAAGCACAATTAGTTATGTCCCTGTAACTGCAGAGTAAAGGAATCCCTACAGCAGTAACACATCCTTTCTCAGGGTGAGCAGACTCGGTGGTCAGGTTTCAACCTTTGAGCAACCACCCACTTCAAAGTGAGTTGTGAAGTTACACAGACTCTGCCTTCTGCTTCTTTGAGCCCCAGGAATTCTCCCTGATTCCTACTTGGAACAGGCACAAACTCCAGCTGCAGTTCCTGCTTCCTCTGGTAAATCCGTGTGGGTGTGCATCTCCCAAGCAGAAACACCTCCCTTTCCCGGACCTGGGAACTGCAAACCAGTCTGCTTGCTGGGAAATGGTGATCCCTCCCTTTCTGGAGCTGAATGCCAAAGAATTGTGCAGGTAACAAACACAAATCACAATTACATGTAGTGGACCCCCATTACATGAAATTGTACTGATGAGCAAAGCACTAATTAGACTGTCATTGCTGTCCCTGTTTTCCTGCAATAGAACCCCTGATGCCATAATTAATATATTATTTATGATCTTTCCCCATGTTCTGTGTATGGAGAAGTCTTTTGGGCTGAGTAGCACATGTGCCTGTGGGAGAGACTGTCCAGGAGAGGGAGAAAGGGAATTACAAAGGGCAGGAAGAGGTGCAGGAGAGCACAGTTAATATGAGGCCTTGCCCATTTTGGGGATGCAAAACCCAAAGTCCCATGAAGAGGGAACAAACACACAAAATGCAGGAGTTACTTCTAATAACGGAAAAAGAAAATTCCATCATGCCAGTGTTTAACTACACAGCCCCTGCCACGTGCTCTGAGTTGCAGCTGAAGTGACTGGAGTTTATCACATTGTAAGTAGTAAAGATCCATTTTTACTTCAGTCCTGCTGGAATCACAGAATCATGGAATGGGTTGGGGTGGGAGGGACCTGAAAGCCCACCCAGTGCCACCCCTGCCATGGCAGGGACACCTCCCACCAGCCCAGGGTGCTCCAAGCCCTGTCCAACCTGGTCTGGGACACTGCCAGGGCTGGGGCAGCCACAGCTGCTCTGCCCACCCTGTGCCAGGGCCTGCCCACCCTCCCAGCCACCCTGGGACACTCCCAGGGATTCAGGGGCAGCCACAGCTGCTCTGCCCACCCTGTGCCAGGGCCTCCAGGGGCTTCCACAACTGCCCCAGGAGGGTGTTTTACCAGGACAAGCATAGCTGGAAGTCACAATACCCTGGAAGCAGAGGTGAGGCCTGCAGTGCTGCCCTCTTTCCAGTACAGGATCCTGTAGCTCCACGAGCCATAGTATTGCCTCAGAGGCCACTTGTCCTGCTTGTGCTCAGCGAAGGGGCCTGAGAAATCCACGTGCAGGGCCCCAGACTCTGACTTGACCTGCACTTCAGGGGGCCCAATGACTGCTGTGGGTGGGGAAGAGAAGCAAGAGGGGAGTTCACCTCCACATTCTGTCCAATGTGACATTTTTATACAACCCACGATGATTCACATTCTAATTAATTTTATCTATTAGTAGAAAGGGATTTCTTTTCATGGATCAAGCATAAATAAATCCTCTCCTCATGGAAAGGTCTGGAAAGGGATTGATATTTAAACAACAGATACCAAAGCAGACTCCATTCCCCAAACCCTAAATTAACTCAGTTCCCTTTTGTCAGATGTGGTGACTCCTGGGAGAGGAAGGACTCTTTCCATGGTCACTACTCACTTCTCCTTCTGGGCCAAGCTGACATGACATCTGTTTTTCCTGAGAAGACCCTCTAGTAAAGTGTTTTAATGTTTTTTTTTTCATCGTGATTGTTTTGAAAAACAGAACCATTTGAATTATTTCTGCACATGTTACTCATAAATCCACAAATCTCCTGTAATTCCAGCAAACTCTGCCTTGGTTGCCTCTAGATGTCAGACTGCTCACTGGGCAGTACATCCCTAGAATGCCATGAATTTCTTGAACTTAGAAAAAATAATGTGGGGGGATCTTTGTGCCTCTGGTTTCCTCAGGCTAATCCTACAGCACAGTGTGGGATTCCTTAAAGAAGCACTAGCAGAAATAACTACAGAATCCCAGAGTTGTTGGGGTTGGGAGGGACCTCTGGAGATCACCCAGCCCAACCCCCTGCCCAGGCAGGGGCACCTGGGGAAGGTGGCACAGGAACACCTCCAGGTGGATTTGGGATGTCTCCAGAGAGGAGACTCCACACCCTCCGCGGGCAGCTGCTCCAGGCTCTGCCACCTCCATGGAAATAAGTTCTGCCTCAGGTTGAGGTGGAACTTCTTGTGGTTGGGTTTATGGCCATTGCTCCTTGTCCTGTCACTGGCCCCACTGAACACTCTGGGACCATCCCCTGACACCCCCTGGAGAGATTTGTATGGATTGATGGGATCCCCTCTCAGCCTTCCCCTCTCCAGACTTACCAGGTCCAGCTCCTGCAGTCTCTGCTCAGCACAGAGATGCTCCAGACCCCTCATCCTCTCTGTGGCCCTCCTGGACCCTCTGCACAGCTCCTTGTCTTTCCTGAGCTGTGGAGCCCAGAGCTGCCCCCAGAGCTCCAGCTGTGCCTCAGTGGGGCTGAGCAGAGGGGCAGGATCAGTGCCTGACCTGCTCCAATGCCCTTCCTGATGCACCCCAGGATCCCATGGTCCCTCCTGGCCTCAGGACACACTGCTGGATCAGGGACAACCTGTCATGGCCCAGGACACCCAGGTCCTTCTCTGCAGAGCTCTCCCCCCAGGTCAGGTCAGCCCAGCACAGAGGGGAGTCACAGAAACTCTCAGGTGTTTCTCTTGTGTGCCCTTCTCAGACCAGCTGTGACAACATTAAAAATTCTCATGTCCTTGGAGTTTTATTCAGCTGGCCAGTGCTCCCAGGGCTTTCCTTCCAGAACAAGCTCTTTCAAATATCTGGCAAACAACACCTGTTAATGGTTTACCCATTCTCTCTCTACTCTGGGAATCCAGCCACACTTTCTGCTACATTTTCTCCTGGCTGTAGTTTATACTTTCAGAGTTGTACTTTTTTCCATGCCATGTTTCATTCAGTGCTTCTGTTCTGGGCAGATCAAACTGTGTCACTGTGGTGGTTTTGAAGAGATTACCAATAAAAGCCTTTGGGCAAACAAGTCTGTTACCTGTAAGATTCCACTCTGAAACACAAGAATGATGAAATTCAAGAAAATGGAGGTGGGGCATGAAAAAAAATCATATTTTTAAAGGTTTTTCTCAAACACGAGGTGGAACAGAAGCTTCCTGTGTGGTTTGGTGTTAATGGCTGCGAGGAGAAAAAAGCCCTGGGTAGCATTAACTAAATAATATAAAATATTTTCATTTTTGCTCAGGATTAGAGTAAGGATATACAATCCAAAGGATGCTCAGTGGTAAAAACATGAAAACCCCTCTCATTCCCAAGCTCAGCAACACAATTAACATCTGTGCTGTGCCCCTAATCAAGGCAATGCCTAAATCATCTCTCACAGAAGCTTCACTAAGACAATGGCAATATTAAGTGTATATTATGAATACTGTGCAATCAAGGGTCCTTGACTGAAAATTAATCTTTCCCTGTGAAACTGGGGTTCTTTGAATTAAGAAAAAATAAACAGAAAGCCTTCTGTCTGGCACAGCAATGAAGAAGGAAGTAAGTGAATTTATTTCGACCCTGAGATCAGCTCAGTTGGTTAAAAAACTTGGTTGTGATAACACCAAGGTCATGGGTTCAATCCCCTGTGTGGGCCATTGACTGAAGAGTTGGCCTTGATGATCCTTGTGGGTCCTTCCAACACAGAATAGTCTGGGATTCTGTGATTTCACTATGCAGGAAGTTTGACTACTTGAAGACAACTCCTCCCTGGCTGGAAGATTGAAATGATCTTTATTTTAAGGGACAGAGATACATTCTTGGAAAACCCTCTTTTTAAAAGAGATTTCAGGTTACCAGCGCTGTAATAGTGACCCTCCCTACTCTGCTTTCTGTCTTCAAGTGTTGCAACCGCGATTTTCAGCGTAATCAGCTGTACAAACGACCCCGAGAGGGCGCTGAGGGCCCTGGGAGGGGCAGGACAAGGCTTACTGTCATCCATGGGGCGGAAGGGCAGTGCCACCCACGGCGAGCGGCGCGGCCCCGCCTCGGCGCGCACCTGCAGCTCGTAGTGCCCGTACGCCGACAGCGAGGACACGTCGCACTCGGGCACGCGCAGCTTTGTCCCCAGCGGCTCGTAGGTGTTCCCTGGCAAGTTGATGCTGTGGGGAACAGAAACAGAGGGTGTGAGATGCGTGTCTGTCCTCTCAGCTAACTGGAAAGAGCAGCAAAGCGGTTCATGCAACTCATGGACACGGAAAAATAGATCCAGTGTGTAAGAATCACACACGGGATTTTATGTGCATCTATAAATCAGTGCTAAAGTTACTGACTAAAAGTCTGGTTCAGTGAATAGATGCCCCTTTCCTGACAGGGGCTACAACACTTGATTTAGCAGACAGGGGGTTCTCAGAGCGGTCTGAAATACTCAGCCAGTATCACTGTGCAAGGCTGCCCAGTCTGGATTTCAGTCACAGCTGTCTCCAAGATATGCATGTCAGGAGAAGTCAGAGAAAACAGGGCCTGAGAAGTGACCAGGAACTGTTTATAGAACAGAATCATAGAAGGTTTGGGTTGGGAGGGACCATAAAGCTCATCCAGTGCCACCCTTGCCATGGGCAGGGACACCTCCCACCAGCCCAGGCTGCTCCAAGCCCTGTCCAATCCTTGATTAAGACATTACATGATATTTAACATATTATATTCTCTCTGGTTTGCATCAGAGCCCACCTAGGAATGCAGTGACCAAAAGGTAATGGCTACCAGAACACAGAAAAATCTTCTTGAAACTAAGCATGAAGAGAAGGCTCCAGGGAGACCTGAGAGCCCCTTCCAGTGCCCAAAGGGGCTCCAGGAGAGCTCGAGAGGGACTTGGACAAGGCATGGAGGGACAGGACAAGGGGAATGGCTTCAAACTGCCAGAAGGCAGGGCTAGATGGGATATTGGGAAGGAATTGCTGGCTGGGAGGGTGGGCAGGCCCTGGCATAGGTTGGGCAGAGCAGCTGTGGCTGCCCCATCCCTGGGAGTGTCCCAGGCCGGGTTGGATAGGGCTTGGAGCAGCCTGGGCTGGTGGGAGGTGTCTCTCCCCATGGCAGGGGTGGCACTGGGTGGCTGCATCTGAGAGATCAGGTAAGGAGCAAATATTCAGCAGGACCAAGTCTCTTGAATCACAGGTAACAGCTACAGGATAGAGAAAAAACACAGAGACAGCTAATCATGTCCAATGTTAAAGTGTGTTTGTGGTTAAAAAAAATAAAATTTACAGAGCTGTCTTGGGTGTGAATGCACAGAAAATGCCTCTGCCCTGTTCTTCAGCTCAGCAGAGAAGCCTCTCACAAGCTAAAACAGAGGGACAGCTCCTGACTGCCCTCTGAGGAGGAAACAAATCACAAACACAGAGCTGTAAAATGTGAATTAAGGAAAGCACAGCACCCCAGACCCACCTCTTGAATCGCACAGTGTAGCTGATGTTGCCCCTGGCAAACCTTGGAGCATCCCACTGCAAAGTGCTGCGAAGGTTGACTGAAGTAATTCTGACATTTCGGGGCTTTGGCACCGCTCCAGCCACTGTGGGAGCAATGAAAACAGTCAAATATTTCTGTTCCTCCAGCCACTCCTCAGCCACCCAAGTGTCAAATGCAGCCTCCTCCTGCCTCAGCCTTGCCTCAGATGCTCATTTCAAATCAGCCCTCCATGTAATTCATTTACATCCTGATGCCTCCCGTGCCTTCTGAGCTTATGCAACACATGAATTAGCAGCACCAGTGACTTCCAGTAAGTGTTTATGATGCCACCATTTACTGTGCACAGCTAACTGGGACTGCCCAGACTCAGGGCAGGAACTCTCCCTGAGATTGGCAAACCCAGACTTTTCCAGGCAGTGCTTCAGTAGCACTATGGGAATAACAGGGTATGTGGATTGATAAACTGAGTAAACCAGAAACACCTTCAAAGGTAAGAGAGCTACTAAATATAATTGTCATTAATCAGCACTATTCACAAGTGACAAGAGCAGACAGTTTCCTTGCTTGGAACTGAATAAAAGAAACCCTAAAGTAGCGTAAAGTATTGATGAACAGCCCCCCACTATTATGATTTAATTATCTTTAAATAATTGCTGGTATTGAAACTGAAATAGAAAAGATTCTGGCCCACTGTTGCACCACAAATGATTAATGCAAACAAACCCGCCAGATCAGATGAGTCCTTACATGTCACAGGTGTCAAACCTGATGACAGATGTTCTAAGATAAGTAACACATCTTATATGCCAACACTTCACAGAATCATCAAGGTTGGAAGAGAACTTCAGGGTCATCCAGTCCCAGCACCACCACAATCACCCCCAAACCACGTCCCCGAGGGCCACTCAATGCAGAATCAATGAGATCAATGCCCCAGTTACCCACCTCTGGCAGACAGGAGGCTGAAACCTAAACCTGGCTTATACACAAACTATTTCAGACTCAGTTCCTACAGCGGTGCCCTCACACCCAATAACCCAACACAAACACACTGCACTTCACAAACACTGAACTGCACAATCCCAGACAGGTTTGGGCTGGGAGGGACCCCAAAGCCCACCCAGTGCCACCCCTGCCATGGCAGGGACACCTCCCACCAGCCCAGGCTGCTCCAAGCCCTGTCCAACCTGGCCTGGGACACTCCCAGGGATGGGGCAGCCACAGCTGCTCTGCCCACCCTGTGCCAGGGCCTGCCCACCCTCCCAGCCAGCAATTCCTTCCCAATATCCCACCTAACCCTGTCCTCTGGCAGTGGGAAGCCATTCCCCTTGTCCTGTCCCTCCATGCCTTGTCCAAAGTTCCCCTCCAGCCCTCCTGGAGCGCTGCCGCTGCTTTGAAGGTGAGGTCTGAGATAGGCACGTAAATTCCCAGGAAAAGGATGTGTCCCTGCAAGGTTAATTGCCCTGACAGCGCTGCCTACCTGAACAACCTCCAGGTAAATTGTGTTATTGGGCAAGGGGGATGGAAACACAGGAGACAATACATCCAGGGGGTTCAGGTTTGTGCACAGAATTCCAGAATCCCAGAGGCTGGCAAAGTCCTGCCAGCCCTTGCAGCCCACCCTGTGCCCGATGCCCACCTTGGCAAAGCCCTGCCAGCCCCTGGGGCCCATCCTGTGCCCGATGCCCACCTTGGCACAGCCCTGCCAGCCCCTGCAGCCCACCCTGTGCCCGATGCCCACCTTGGCACAGTCCTCCCAGCCCCTGGAGTCCACCCTGTGCCCGATGCCCACCTTGTCCCCCAGCCCAGAGCACTGAGTGCCACGGCCAGTTCTGCCTTGGGTACCTCCAGGGCTGGGCACTCCATCCCCATTCCCCGTCCCTCACCGCACAGCAGGATCCCCTTCCCGTCCCTCACCGCACAGCAGGATCCCCGATCCCCCTTCCCCGTCCCTCACCGCACAGCAGGATCCCCTCCCCGTCCCTCACCGCACAGCAGGAGCCCCCCGCAGAGCGCTGCCCGCAGCGCCGCCGCCATGGCGGGCCCGGCTCCTCCCTCAGCGGCCGCGGGGCCGCCGCGGCATCGCCATCGCCATCGCCGCGGGAGCAGGAGCGGGAGCGGGGCCGGCCCGGAACCTTCCGCTTCCCGGCGGGGCCGGGCAGGCGTGGCTGCGGGCACGGCGGGGACGGAGCGGGGAGAGGCCCGGGAACACCGGGGGATCGTCCTCGGGCACCGGGGCTGCTCCCTCGGGCACAGGGGGCTCGTCCGCGAACACCGGAGCTGTTCTCTCAGGCACTGGGGCTGGTCCCTCGGGCACCGGGGATTCGTCCTTAGGCACCGGGGGCTCGTCTTCGGGCACTGGGGCTACTCCCTCACACACCGGGAGTCCCCCTCAGGCAGCGGGGCTGCTCCCTCAGACACCGGGGCTGCCCCCTCGGACACCGGGGGCTAGTCCTTAGACACCAGGGCTGCTCCCTGACACACCGGGGCTCGTCCTCAGACACCAGGGTTGCCCCCTCGGACACCGGGGCTGCCCCCTTGGACACATCGAGGCTGTTCCCTCAAACACCGGGGGTTCGTCCTCACACACCGGGGCTGCTCCCCCTCACGCACCGGGGCTGTTCCCCCTCACGCACCGGGGCTGCTCCCTCGGACACCGATGGTTTCCCTCAGAGACCGGAGCTTCACCCTCAAACACCAGAGTCGTTCCCACACACACACCGGGGCTGCTCCTCCACAAACACCGGAGTTTCCCCTTCACACACTGGGGTTGTTCCCCTCACACACACATGGGGTTGTCTCCCCTCACACAGATGGGTCTGTTCCCCTCACACACAGTTGTTTCCCGGCTCCGGAGCCGTCCAGGTCCCCTCAGCCTTCCCACAGCCTCTCCCCCTTGCCCTGTTCCTGCCCCGTTCCCTCCCCAGCCCCGCCGAGCCCGTGTGGGTGACACCAGGCTGGGCACAAAAACAGGAGCAAGGCCTTAAAAAGTTAACTGAGATAATGTTAGTGCCTCCCTCTGCAAAGTGCTGTGCGAACCTTTGATAACTTGTTCTGCCCTTCTGACTAAATAGATAATGTTAGGAACGTACTCCAAGCACCCCCGTAATCATAAAGTGCACATTCACAGAAAACAGAGAGGACACGAGTCAAAAATTTAACAAGCGTCAGAGTCAAGTTCAAAGAAAAGGAGCAAAATACCCCAAAAAATGAGGCTGGAACGACCCACTGACAACCCCACCAAGCAAAGGTTCTAGGAGACTCCAGCTAGACTCTATTATGAATATGATAATTAGATGTCAAAATTATATGAATATGTATGTTATGCTGTTGCAACTTCATATGTTGACTGTGTAAATTACCCTGCTTTTCACTGAAGCTTGGGAGCTGTTGTCCAGTGAGAACTGGCCAGCCCCCACCATTATAAAATAAATACCTTTGCTGCTTAAGGATAAACTAAGTTCTTTTAGTTCCATGCCTGTTTGGCAGCAGCAGTCCAGCCCTGCGGGCAGGAGAGGGCAGGGCAGCACAAGGGGATGAGAAAGGAACACACAAACTCAGTGTCAGACCTGATGTGGAGTGAAATTCCCACTGCAAGCACTACCTGGGCAAAGCTTTTTCTTCTGCTTTCAGGGCCTGGCTCCCACCAAAGATGCCAACGCTGCTACTCAGAGAACCATGGAATGGTTTGGGTCGGGAGGGATCTTAAAAATCATTTCATTCCAACAGCCCAGGGAGCTCCAAGCCCTGTCCGACCTGGCCTGGGACACTCCCAGGGATGGGGCAGCCACAGTTGCTCTGGCCAACCTGTGCCAGGGCATCAACAGTCTCAGCCAAGGATTCCTTCTGTGTATCACCAAAATTTCCCCTCTTTCAGTTTTGACACATCACTCCTTGTCCTGTCACTGCAGTGCCTGATGAAAAGAACTTCTTACCAGAACATCCCTCCATCAAAACCAGCAGGAAATTAAGGGAAGGGAGGGAGGAGCAGTTTTGTTATTCAGAGTAAAACAGATTCTTCCTCAAGCTATTACTGAAAATATCACGGGGGTTTAATCCATCTGACACCCATGGCAGCCAGAAACTGTCTGGGGCAAAAAAGCAGGACCTAAGAGATCAACACAAGGTGAAGAAAGTGGGTTTTTTCAGCCGTGCAATACCTAAAACCCTTCAAAGAAAGAGTAAGTTCTTAGCAGGCTAATTCATGTTTCCTAAGCTAAGCTTCCTAGGAGCTGCAGGAAAAATTAAGGGCAGGGATGTGAAAAAAATCCTATTTATGATGCACACACATTAAGCAGAACTGTACAGCACAGGAACTTGTAAATGTAATAAAAATACTTTAATGGTATTCAATAATTGCATAAAATTATATAAAAAGGAGTATTTAATGCCTTGATTTGCTCTTTAGTAAGCTGAGTATTCTCTGTCCCCGTTATTTCATCAGCTTTCTCTACACAGATACAGCAATTTATCCAGTAAAACAGGTTTCAGAGAAATCCAGGGGCAGAGCTAAAGAACAGAAAACTGAAAAAGTGGTCTGGTCGACACCAGCCTCCCACCAGCCCAGGCTGCTCCAAGCCCTGTCCAGCCTGGCCTGGGACACTCCCAGGGATGGGGCAGCCACAGCTGCTCTGCCCAACCTGTGCCAGGGGCTGCCCACCCTCCCAGCCAGGAATCCCTGCCCAATATCCCATCTAGCCCTGCCCTCTGGCACTGGGAAGCCATTCCCCTTGTCCTGTCCCTCCATCCCTTGTCCCCAGTCCCTCTCCAGCTCTCCTGGAGCCCCTTTAGGCACTGGAAGAGGCTCTGAGGTTTCCCTGGATCCTTCCCTTCTCCGGGTGACCCCCCAGCTCTGACTGTGGGGCAGGTCCACACTCACAGAATGTTAATGACAGCACATCTGTATGTTTAGTCCAGAAATGAAAGTCAGTAACACTGGCTCATATGCTATAAACAGTGGCTCTCCCTCCCTCATCTCCTCATGTACCCCGAGAGCTGCTCCGTGTCTGACTCCGCCGAGTCGCTCTCCTCAGATTCCGAGCTCTGCCACTCCTGGAAGGCACCACCACACAGTGCCTTCTGCACAGTGCCCACCTCATGCTGTGCTTCCAAGCCATGGGCACATTCCCAGTGCCCTTCCTCTTCCTGGGAGGGCAGAGCAGCTGCAGGGCTGTCCCTGCTGCCCTCCAGGGTGCCCAGCAGCACCGTCTGCAGGTTAATGGTAAAGCAGGCACTGCTGTGCCTGGCAGGGTAGGCACAGCTCCCCTCGGAGGAAGGGCCCAGCAGGTCCCCACTGGTGTCTGTGTCTCCTCCAAGGGCTGGCAGCTCCTCCATGCCCAGTGTGCCCAGGCTGTCCCCGGCCTGGCCACCACTGTCCTTGCCAGGGCTGTCCACAGAGTACTGTGCAGGGGGCTCAGGGCTGGGCACGGCTCTGCCCAGTGTCACCCTCCTTGTGTAGTCCTGATCCCACAGGGCACTGCCCTCGCTGTCACTGTCGCTGTCGCTGCCACCACACTCCGGGGCTTTCACCTCTCTGTGCACCACCACCACAGAGTCTGTCTCCTCTGATTCCAGCGTCCAGGATGAGTACACCAACCTCCTGATGAGCTCCTAAAGGAGTAAAGCGGAATTAAAAACGTCAGCCAAATTTGCATAGGTGCACAGGAAAACCTGAACAAAAGTACCCCCAGTCGAGGCTGACAAACACACAGTTCCTTCTGGGCCATGTTTTGGGGTTTCTCTGCAGAGTTCAGGGCATTTAGGATTGTTCCCTCTTCTTCATTCCTGAAAATCACAGAATCTCAGAATGGTTTGGATTAGGAGGGACCCCAAAGTCCACCCAGTGCCACCCCTGCCATGGGCAGGGACACCTCCCACCAGCCCAGGCTGCTGCAAGCCCTGTCCAGCCTGGCCTGGGACACTCCCAGGGATGGGGCAGCCACAGCTGCTCTGCCCACCCTGTGCCAGGGCCTGCCCACCCTCCCAGCCAGCAATTCCTGCCCAATATCCCATGCAAAGCTACTCTGAGTTTAAAGCCAAACCAGAACAGCCTTCACTACAAACCCAGGCACACAATAACAAAACAACACTGGGGCCAAGCAGTGTCAGGTATGAAATGATTCAATTCTAATTTCTGAGGGCTCTTTCTAAGACTAAAAGCTCATTTTTAAAACACATCTTAAACCTGAGGTGAGTCTTGCAACCCTCTCTTGCAGTTAACCTTTCATGGCTGATTAATTGTGATGTCCTTCAGAAATTACCATTTGAAGCAATTTTAACATCCCAAGTCCCATTTTTCCTCAACACTTTGGAGGATTATTGAATATCCAAAGCACTGAGGGAAAATATTGACAATAAATAAAAAACCAAACCTTAGACACTGCTTGGCAAAGTTATGTTCAGCAGTTTTAGGGATGTGAAGGTAATGACACAGCAAAGGACAGAAACACAGGGCAAAGTCCTAGAAAAAGGTGATACCAATCTGCCCTGGGGATGTTTGCAGCAAATGGGAAATACTTATGCTGGAAAAATCATAGATTTGAATATAAAAGAAATTGGAGGCTATAAAAAATAAAGCAAGGAGGCAAAGACGGATAGAAACATTTTTGCTTGAAATTTAGTGGCAGTTCAGTCTCTTCTATGAAAATAAGGAATTAGCTGGCTCAGCTTCCTCAAGTGCTAAAACACCTGAGCACAGAAAAAGTCAGAAATTATTTTATTCAAAATAGTGGAAAGATTCTTTTATTGAAAATAGTGGAACAATTTCTCCTCCAGTCTTTCCTCCCAGGGCAGGTTCTCCAGCCCTCTGCTCACCCCCAGGGCCCTGCTCTGGACCTTCTCCAGCCTGTCCACATCTTTGTTGTGCTGTGGGGACCAGAACTGGGCAGAATATTCCTGACAAGCACTGAGTAGGATGATCCTCTTGTCACAGAAGGAGCAAGAAATGGTTTTGAGAAAGACTGAATATTTGTTCTTAAGACCAGACAAGACTTAGCAGCCTACAGATTTTCTTGGACAGGGGTAAACTGCAAATGAAACATTCTGTGTTGTTACAAGACTTGCACCTCATGCACAGGACTAGAAATTCCAGGTGGTAAAGCTCCTGTCCCCAGTCAGAAAGGTTAAATAAGAGAATTATTACATACCAAGGCATGTGGAAGTGATTTGTTCTGAAGAAAATATCCCCCTGCATGCATACACTTCAGGGCAGCAGCTATGATGAGGGAGACACACACAGCACCTGCCACTGCAGCCACGTGAAAACCTGGAGATTAAAACCAGCCACACAACCAGAAATGAATGAATGAAGTGCCCCAACACCACATTTCACAGCCCACATTCACAACAGCTACTGAGAATCACTCCAGAATTTTGGTTAGAAGGGAGCTCTGAAATCTAAAGTCAAAACAAGATCAAATCTCAAAATAGATTCAGGAATTAAAAAAGAAATTACTCCACCTCTGCTAATTATTTGTGCAGTGAGTGGAGATTTGTGTGGCTCACGGGACCACCAAGAGATTTGTTGCCTCAAAGTGGATGAGATTTTTATATTTCACTTAGAAATCCTCACAGTGTTTATCTCTTGGGAGGTGCCTTCTCTCTGATAGTGAGGCCCCAATCCCTGCAGGGGGTGAGCAGGGACAGGCCCCAGGGCACAGCTGGAGCTGTTGGGGGTTGTTGGGTGTCCTGGGCAGGGCCAGGGCTGGCACTGGATGGTCCCCAGGGGTCCTTCCAAACCAGGACATTCCATGATTTCCTATCACTCGTTATTTTCCGGGATTGTCCCTCTCCCAGCTCACTCCCTGCCCAGTTACCTGGCCGAGGCTCCGTGCCCACAGGGACACACTTCCAGGCCGAGGGGATGGAAAGTTCGTTCTGGGTTGCAGAGACCTCAACAGACACACAGTAATTCCTGTTTGGATACAGGTCTTCAATCACAGTACTCAAAACTTGGGCAGTGATTTTCTCCGGTGGCCTCTGCAAAAGAAAGACAATGTTTTAAAGTCAGTAATTGGCCTAAAACGAGACCCCTGGTCACTCTTGCAGACTGTGGTAAAAGATTATGTTGGCCACTGTATTTCTTTTCTGTATTTCTATGTTTGTTTTTGCTTCTGGGGACCTGCTCACCGTTTTATGCTTTCTGTTTCTCCCCTAAAGCACAAACAGGCCCCAGAGGTCTTTACCTTATGCTTTTCATCCTGTGATTTCAGTGTGATTTCATAGTGAAGGTCTTCATATATATCAAGTAAAGAGAGCAGCTTTCCCTTTTCTCTGAAGTGAGAGGTTGGCAGCTTTATGGTGACGTTTATGCACTTCAGACAGGGGGTGACATTAACTTCTGGTGGTCCCAGGAATGCTATTGAAAAACAAGAGAAAAAATGATGGAAAAACTAAACACTATATATTCAGTACCAACTGTATTTAGGTGATGGATATGGGGATGACTAAGCAGATTCCAGAGTAAGCCACTGCTGGAATTCCACAAGGCCTTGGAGCATTTAAGTCTCACAGTCAAATTATCATTTCCCACCTGACTAGATATTAAAACCAGAAAGGAGCGGAGAGGAGGGAAGAAGCTGAAAGGGGATGAAGTTTTGCTTCAGCTTCATAGAGATGTGAGCTTTGTATCCCCCTGAGGTTAATGCATAAGTAGAGTCCAAGAAGGTTTGGGTTGGGAGGGACCTCAAAACCCACCCAGTTATGTATCTTTGTTCTTCAGGGATTTTTACTTTGTGTTTGTCTGTACCTGACACTATTTCCTTGAACTTTATATATGCATATTTTATCTCAAAACCAGATTTTTAATTTCAAATCCATTTACTGGAACTATCAGCCACTAAGAGCTTAATTCTTGTAACTGACTTATGAGACATTGCATACAAATGTCTGCACAGAATTCCTGTGGCCAGAGAAGCGCTTTAAGAACTGCCTTTTCCTTAGTGAAGGGCACACACAGAACACAGTTAGTTTGAAGTCTCACTGCAAAGCCAGAATATAAATTGTACATCAGCTCTTAACAAAACCCACTAAAATGAGAGATGCAGACAGAGAACTTACTCTGAGTCAATGGCATAAAACGCAGCAGAGCAGAATTGAACACTTGAGTTCCTATGATGCTCTGAACAAACACATAATACTCCTCAGACCTGTCCTGGAAATCCTCTGTCAGCTCACAGGAGAGCTGGGCAGTGCCCGCACACTGCCTGGCAGTTGTCCAGTTGTGGATCCTGCAAAACCAGCAAAGTTATCTGAATTTCCTGATGTAAGAAAGCACAGGAGTCTGAGGGAAGCATTTCTCAGTGAAAAAACAAGAAAACCTCAGCCATGGTATCTTCAGAGAATCCTGGGATCCCTGAGGCTGGCATAGCCCTGCCAGCCCCTGGAGCCCACCCTGTACCCCATGCCCACCTTGGCACAGCCCTGCCAGCCCATGGAGCCCACCCTGTGCCCGATGCCCACCTTGTCCCCCAGCCCAGAGCACTGAGTGCCACGGCCAGTCCTGCCTTGGGCACCTCCAGGGCTGGGCACTCCAACCCTCCTTCCTACTGGATCAGTAAACATGAAATGCCTCCTTTCCCCCCTTGCCTGTGGTGCTTGTACAGCACAGTGTAGGATGCTGGCACAGCTGGATCACTCCCGGCCTGCCACGACAGAATGTGCCGGAAATTGTTCGATTTCATCTGTAGGTTGTAAGGAGGCCCTCCCAGAACTCCTTCTAGGAGGCAAAAAATAACACAAACCAACAACCAACCAACCCACCAATGATGGCAAACAAGTGTGAGACTGTAACAATGCTAATGAATACACCCAGTTAGAGCAGCTGAGCATCTGCCCCAGAATGAAGGAACCAGAGGACAGAGGGCAGCACAACAGACACAGCAATGCAAAGGGAGGTGCTCCTGGGTTGCATTTCTGTTCAGTTCCTCCTTCCAAAAGCACAAAGTTTTAAACTGAAGCTTGGTGAGGGTGTGCAAGCTATGAGATGTGTTAGGAAAAGCATCTGGAAGATGGCAATATCTCTTACCAGGCAAGCTGCAAACAGCTGTAGCCAGGACACTGATGCACACTGCAAATTGAAACTGTGTGTTAATGCCCGGGGGCGGCAGCAGCAGCAGCTGAGCTCAGCCCCTGCAAGCAGGAATCCCCAACAGACTGCCAGGTATTCCCTCAGGGGAACTGGGACTTCTTTCACCTCCTCCTGCAGAACCCAGGAGAACTGGCCCCTGGCATTAATCCAGGCTCCAAGGAGGGCTCTTGGCTCACTCCACTGTGCCCAGGCTCCTGCTGCTCCCTCCAGACCAGGCTCAAAACTCAGTGTGAACCACCACACCCGAGATGTTCTCACCAAATACTGTCCTAGAGGGCTCTGACTGGATTCCAGGCACCTCTCTCTGTCTGTTAAACACCATTTCAAGTCATGACAAGGGTCTTAGAACTGAGCAGGGAAAAGATTCTGTTATTGCTGGAATCATCTTCACAGATCATGGAATGGTTTGGGTTGGAAGGGACCTCAAAGCCCACCCAGTGCCACCCCTGCCATGGCAGGGACACCTCCCACCAGCCCAGGGTGCTCCAAGCCCTGTCCAGCCCGGCCTGGGACACTCCCAGGGATTCAGTGACAGCCACAGCTGCTCTGGGCAATCCTGACATGCCAGAGGTTCCTACTCCCTCCTGTGTAACCTCCCTGAGAGCCTGTTCATCCCTCCAGGGTCTCACTGCATCCAGGATTCCCCTCCTTGACCAACACAGTCTTGGATCATTCCTATCTTTTCAATACGGTGCTTCAAAACACTCTGGAAATTATTGTTCTGACCCTTCTAAACTTTTTCCTCAAGCTCCTCCAGCCTCCCTTCTGCTTTCTTCCTGCAATACTTAGAGACTTCCTGCCTCATTTTAAGGCATTTTGTGGTCATTCCTGACTCATGAGAGCCCAACTCCCACACTCAGCTCACAGAGAAGTCACTACTTTAATTTGAAACATGTTTTTTCTCATGCTTTAGATGAACTCCATGGAAAAATTCTGCCAAGTTACTTCATGATCTTCCCTAGAACTCTCTTTTGCCTTGACCTGACATGTCAACAAGATGTGCCACAGTAAGAATGACTGTGAAAAAAGAACTCTAGGACATAAATTAAAACATAAAACAATTTATGGAGATCCACAAATAATGGTTAGGGCAGGAATATCACAGAATGGTTGAGGCTGGAAGGATCCCTGGATTCAACTCCTGACCACGTGAGACAGAACCAGAACACACATTCCTGGTAGAGGGGACTGGGAATAGTCGTGTGGCAGTGGGAGAATTTCCTCATGGATTAATGCAGTTATTTTACCATTTTTTACCATTTGTCTACTTCTGCAGAGAGAACTGGAAGAGGAAAGGAAAAATTTCCTCCTTGATTAATTAAAGAGGCATCTGCACAGAATCCTCGTGGCCACAGAAGTGCCTTCAGAACTGCCTTCTCTTTAGTGAAAGGCACACACAGAACACACACAGACCCTGCTGGGCCCCTGAGTTTGCAGAAACCACTGGCAGGGACACTCAGGCAGCTGCCTCTGATGAGTGGGGCTCTCTGGACACGTGTCTCACACAGACTGAGCTTCTGAAAGGAGCTGCAAAGAGATCAAGCAGCAAACCTGACGTGCACACGCAGTAAATTTATATTCCCACAGGACAGGAAACTCGTCTCTGAAGTTTCACTTTGGCATTCAAACCACAGACATCCTCTTTCTTGTGCTTCCACTTGCTTTTCTACTTTAGCACTGAATAATAAACATCCTCTTAGAGAACTGCAGTTAGAAGGAGAACAATTGAGTTCTTGCCAGGTAGTAACAGATCACCTACTTGGAATAAAACATCCAGTGGGGATGAGCAACAAAGCAATATTCCAATTGTTATTAAATTCTTTAGCTGACCACAAGCTCAGATTTGTAATTAACTGTACCAGCTGCCTTGCTGCTGTATTTCCTGTTGACATCAATGTTTCTCTAGTCTTTCCATATTTAATTTTTCAATGCCTCTTCCCTATCAAAGCTGAATTCCATTCGTGGGGAGTTCAAACAGCCTCTGAACTTTGTTTCAACAAACATGTTTAGCAAAGAAAGTGGAACACTTGAAAAACTGTTTATGTCACACTGTTACACAAGAGACACAGACAAGAAAAAAATCTCTTAGATCAAGTAAGTGGGAAAATCAAGATGGCAAATAAAGATGGTTTGTAAACTAAATGGGGAATCTTCTTTACCATTGTGGCCTACTTGGAGTTTCCAGTGATCCCTGGGAGTGTCCCAGGCCAGGTTGGACAGGGCTTGGAGCAGCCTGGGCTGGTGGGAGGTGTCCCTGCCATGGCAGGGGTGGCACTGGGTGGGCTTTGGGGTCCCTCCCACCCAAACCATTCCATGGTTCTGCCTCTCTGAATGGCCAGTGAACTCCTAGTTGGATGTGTTGGGTTTCATTCCTGATTTAATTTTTTCAGCACTCCTTAGTTTCTGGATTAGCAGGTAAAACAAACATAGTTTGGCTGAGCTGTAGTTGTAGTGAGAAGGTGGTTTCTTAGGATCATTTAATTGTGTGAAAAGGATAAGATCATCATCACAGAATCCCCGAATGGTTTGGGTGGGAGGGACCCCAAAGCCCACCCAGTGCCACCCCTGCCATGGCAGGGACACCTCCCACCAGCCCAGGCTGCTCCAAGCCCTGTCCAGCCTGGCCTGGGACACTCCCAGGGATGGGGCAGCCACAGCTGCTCTGCCCACCCTGTGCCAGGGCCTGCCCACCCTCCCAGCCAGCAATTCCTGCCCAATATCCCATCCATCCCTGCCCTCTGGCAGTTTGAAGCCATTCCCCTTGTCCTGTCCCTCCATCCCTTGTCCCCAGTTCCTCTCCAGCTCTCCTGGAGCCCCTTTGGGCACTGGAAGGGGCTCTCAGGTCTCCCTGGAGCCTTCCCTTCTCCAGGTGGACAATCCCAATTCCCTCACCCTTTCCCACAGCAGAGGGGCTCCAGCCCTCTGGTTTATGTATAGAAAGGAGTTTGTAGGTCTAAGACACGAGATCCTCATCCTGTGAATTATTCCAGGGAGAGCTCTATGAACACATGATGGTCCCTTTGGTAGCTCAGGAGGATCATCAGTGAAAAATGCACTGCAATGGAAAATCCTGTGGAACAGAAAGGTCCAGGTACTCACCAAGCTCAGAGAAAGGCATTGGCACACCCATCAGGGCTCCCGGCAGGTTACCAAGGAAATCCCCCTGCTTGGAAAACAAACATGTTCCTTCTGTACCTACAAATACAGGAGAAACAACCACACTCAGCAACTCACCCCAGCAAATTATCCTAATAAAGTATCTCAGTAAAGCATCTGCAGCTGAACCAAGGTCTGTGTGCAGAGTTATTTTAAGCTCTCCAATGCTTAGGAGAGGTCAGTGGTTCTGAAAGAGCTCCTGCTTTGAGGAGAAAAATGATCCTTACAATTTTATAGCAATTTTAGCCCATTTTATGGCAACAGCACTTCCCTTTTTTCACGTGGAAAAGGCTCTTACCACTTCAAATAAAGACAGAAAGCACTGTCTGATTATTTATACTAATTCTGCATTAAGATAACACCTGAAAGTTCCATGCCACTCACTCCAACTTCTTAAATATAATGACAACAAACATTGCTTGGCTTTCTTTGAAATATTACATGAACTCATCACTTGCAAAAGATGTTTCCAGAAAGAGGGTAGATCAGGAACAAAAAATTATTAATTATAAGGAAGTTACAGAATTTATATAATATTTTTAAATGCAAAAGATCTGTTAAAATATTCCCTCTCTTCAGTGTTATTATTCTACTCTATTTAATATCCTCATGGTATTCATATTCACAGCATCTGGTTTTGAATTAGCTGGAAAAGGGTATAACTATTTCTAAAGAATCTTCTCAGGTTTAATAAAAATAAATTCCTTTTTCATTTAGATTTACTTGAAAATACAACAGAAATTGTTTTCTCAGTGAAACAAACAGCTTACAACTGAAAACCATGACAAAGCACATCCTCATATATTCACAAGGTATATAACCCATCTGTTAAAACTGGATTAATTAAAATACCCTTATCAGAGCAGTCAATGCTCGAAGCTGTGGCAGGAGTGGAGGGAGTCACTGGATAAACGCTGGGAACTTGCACCTGTGCACCTGATAAATCTTAATTCCACAGACAAGGAGGACATTGTTTTCCTTTCAGTTTGGTTAATCCAGTCAAGCATGAGAAGCATTTGGAACAACAACTGCACCTGCAGGGTGGGAATTTCCAGGTTGTTCACAGTTTGTCCGTAAGGAGAAAGCCTCAAGGACCTGAATTCACTCAGCAAGTTCCTGTCTTTGTGAGTTAATCCCTGCAGTCTCTCCAGGGGCAGCGTGTGCAGAGGGATTTACATACCTCGGCTCCTCACTGGCCATGCTGGCAGCAACAACAACGATCCCTCTCCTGGAATCTCAAGTGGCTCCTGATGCCTCTGGGTGCTGAACAACAGGAGTGTCTCACATGATGCAGATTCAAAGCCGAGTTGTGTGTTCAGCACCTGACAATGCAGGAGAAAATGTGCTAAAATGTGGTTCGGTCAGGGCTGCAGAGCTGTCTCAAGCTGGATCTATCAATGTCAGGGAAACTGCAGGGAAAATTCCAGAGGAAAGCCATTTCTGTCAGAACTCTGCTGAGCTCTGTGACTCCTCCTCTCCAGAGCTCCAGCAATGCCTGCAGAGGAGCCAGGGAAGCCACGGAAGCACCAGGGAGTGCAGCCCAGACTGCCCCAGCTTGTGCCCACAGGAATTCCACTGGGAGCTGCCCAGAGTCCTCAGCACTTCCAAAGGTGTCACAATTCCAAAGCAACCACAGCTGGAGTTCATGGAATTCCAGCATGGTTTGGGTTGGGAGGGACCCCAAAGCCCACCCAGTGCCACCCCTGCCAGGGCAGGGACACCTCCCACCAGCCCAGGCTGCTCCAAGCCCTGTCCAGCCTGGCCTGGGACACTCCCAGGGATGGGGCAGCCACAGCTGCTCTGCCCACCCTGTGCCAGGGCCTGCCCACCCTCCCAGCCAGCAATTCCTTCCCAATATCCCATCTAGCCCTGCCCTCTGGCACTGGGAAGCCATTCCCCTTGTCCTGTCCCTCCCTGCCTTGTCCCCAGTCCCTCTCCAGCTCTCCTGGAGCCCCTTTGGGCACTGGAAGGGGCTCTCAGGTCTCCCTGGATCCTTCCCTTCTTCAGATGACCCCCCAGCTCTCCCAGTCTGTCCCAGCACAGAGGGGCTCAGCCCTGGGATGAACTTCGTGGCTCTCAGGTTCAGGTTGGGTTATATTTGCTTCAAATCAGAAACAAACAAACAAAAAAAGCAGTTTTGAAAGTCACTGGCTCATATTTCAGAAAAGCTCCACCTGAGTTAAACTGAAAACACACCCTGCTCTTCGAAACAAGCAGATGGGGCATTTATTTACAGAAATCTACTCATGGGAACACTGAGAGAGACAGAGACTGACAGCACAGGAGACATTCCAGGCAGGGAAATCTGCAGCTGAATGTTCTACACCTGCACAGGTAAATCCCAGAGCAGCTGGGGTTGGAGGGACCTCTGGAGATCACCCAGCCCAATTCCCTGCCCAGGCAGGGGCACCTGGGGCAGGTGGCACAGGAACACCTCCAGGTGGGTTTGGGATGTCTCCAGGGAGGAGACTCCACACCCTCCCTGGGCAGCTGTTCAGGCTCTGCCATCTCCATGGAAATAAGTTGTGCCTCAGGTTGAGACAGAACTTTGGTTCAGTACAGAGAGAGTGGTCAGACCTTGGAATGGGTGGATTCTCCATCCCTGGAGGTGCCCAAGGCAGGACTGGCCGTGGCACTGAGTGCTCTGGGCTGGGGGACAAGGTGGGCATCGGGCACAGGGTGGGCTCCAGGGCTGGCAGGGTTTTGCCAAGGTGGGCATCGGGCACAGGGTGGGCTCCAGGGGCTGGCAGGGCTTTGCCAAGGTGGGCATCGGGCACAGGGTGGGCTGCAGGGGCTGGCAGGGCTTTGCCAAGGTGGGCATCGGGCACAGGGTGGGCTCCAGGGGCTGGCAGGGCTTTGCCAGCCTCAGCAATTCTGTGACTGTATTTCCTGCCATCGGGGTCATTAAGGGAAAGATCAAAGCGAAGCAGAAGGAGCACAGACCCGACAGGCCGTGGCGGAGCCACATTCAGTGACACTAGTTCATTTTGCCAATTATGAATAACGTGCCCATGGAGGGACCAGCGTGGGACCCACCAGGACACAGGAGGACACACCTACAGTGCCCTCGGAGGCTCCGGCGTTACAGGGGGACACCAAACCAAACCACACCAAACGAAACGAAATCAAACCACCCCACACCAGAGCACCGCTACAACCGGCGCTCTCAGAGCGCAGCACTGCCTGGTTTTCCTCACAAACTCCAGGCCTGGCCGCAATACCCCAGAGCAAACCCAGCACCAGGATCCCGGCCGGGCATCCCTGGGGGGCATTCCTGGGGGCCCCACACGGCGCCAGAGGCATTCCCAGGGATGCCGCAGCAGCCGGGCAGGCGGCCCAAGCCCTGCCCTGGCCCAGCCAGGCCCGGGGGGCGGCCCCGCTGCGGCGGCTCCCTCAGCACGGAGACAGACACAGGCGGGGGGCCCGCGGGCGCTGCTCTGAGGCCGTACCTCGTGGCGGGGACGCCCCGCGGGCTCCGCTCTGCCTCCTCATCGGCCGTCATCGCTCCCCGTCGCTGCTCATCGCTCCTTGTCGGTGCCCATCGCGCTCCCGGTGGGGCCCCGTTTGGTCCCGCGCCAAGCGGCAAATGGCGGCGGGCACGGGGCGGGCGGGCGAGGCCACGCCCCCAACACAGACCACGCCCCCAGCACTCACGCCACGCCCCCACCCACGGCGTCTTTACCAAAGCAGGCCACGCCCCCAACCAATCAAACCACCCATACGAAGACAGACCACGCCCCATTCAAACTGACCACGCCTTCAGCTCTCAGGCCACGCCCCCGCCCAGCGCATCTCTACCCAACAGGCCACGCCCCCAAAGCTCAGACCACGCCCCACACCGCCACGCCACGCCCCATGCCAGAGGCCACGCCCCCACAAAAAGCCACGCCCCCTTCACGGCACTTTCCCCAAATCCCTCGTTTTCCCAAATCCCTCGTTTTTCCCAAATCTCTCGTTTTTCCCTCTCCCTCCATTCCTCAGGTGGACTCACCGTGCTGAGCGCGCTGAAACTGCGCCTTCCCCCCGCCTTTAACGTCTTCTCCGCCCCTTCTCTGTTCACTCCTTCTGTCTCCACTTTAAATACAGCAAGAAGTGAGACCTCCCCACCCTCCCTCATTGTCTCTGCTGGTAATCATGGAATTACAGCTTGGATTGCTTTGGGAGGGACATTAAAGATCATTTAATTCCCACCACCAGCCCAGGGTGCTCCAAGCCCTGTCCAGCCTGGCCTGGGACACTCCCAGCCAGGGATGGGGCAGCCACAGCTGCTCTGCCCAACCTTGATTCTCATTCTCATTCTCATTTCCATTTAAGTGGGCCCTTTGCAGAAGATGGGAAATATTATTTTATAGGTGAGATAACTGGGGCAGAGTCATAAGAGTGTTTGTTTTCAGAGCTGCCTGATCCTTCCAACCCCTGGTGATTCACAGTTTGTTGGCAGTTCTTGTAACTAGGAATAAGCCAGGGGTGACTTTTTTAGGATTCTCTTGTGTGTTGGGGGTGAAGCAGAACCAGAATTCAGTTTTCACTAATTTTTAGACAAGTCACTCAGTCATAGCAATTACCAATATAAATAATCTGTACTCATGACCCATCTGGGGCTTAGTGCTGAATATGTATGTTATAAATACAAATATTGTTTCCAGTCAAAGCTGTTCCAGTTCTGGAGCCTCAGCCAAGGGCTCTCCCTCAGGAACTGACCCAGTGCAGACAGGGAAAAACTGTCTGCAGAATTCACAGTGGAATGAGGAGCTGGTCTTGGGCTCTGCCTTAGGAAACACTGAGTGTATTTTCCAAAGAAAAATGGGGAGAAATTGCACAGCTGGAATTCCCTGGCCTTGAGACAGTGATTTCTTAGATCTGCTGATGTGTTTGTGAGTGCATAGGGATGAGGAGAAGGCTCTGCGGAGTCTTCACTGGGACATTGCAAGGCCTGAAGGGGCTCCAGGAGAGCTGGAGAGGGACTGGGGACAAGGGATGGAGGGACAGGACAAGGGGAATGGCTTCAAACTGCCAGAGGGCAGGGCTAGATGGGATATTGGGAAGGAATTGCTGGCTGGGAGGGTGGGCAGCCCCTGGCACAGGGTGGGCAGAGCAGCTGTGGCTGCCCCATCCCTGGGAGTGTCCCAGGCCAGGTTGGACAGGGCTTAGAGCAGCCTGGGCTGGTGGGAGGTGTCCCTGCCCATGGCAGGGGTGGCACTGGGTGGGCTTTGGGGTCCCTTCTAACCCAAACCACTCTGTGTTTCTGCACAAATCCCCGTTTCTGTCCCTGCCTGACCTGCTGCTCTCTGAGGAACATCCAGATGGGGATTTCAGCAGGTCAGTGCTGGATGAAGAGCAGCCTTGACAGGTGAACAGCCCGTGAAAAGCTGGCCCTGGGGCAGGGCAGGGCTTGGAGAAGGAGCTGAGCTGCTGAATTCCTGCTCAGGGGAGGCACCTGCCCCCTGCTCCACACACTGCTCTCCTGACAGGGCAGGGCTGCAGGAAACCAGAGCTCACCTGGACCATCTGTTCCAGGGCATCACATTTCACTTAAATCTTAGAGTCGTGGAGTGGTTGGGGTTGGGAGGGACCCCAAAGCCCGCCCTGTGCCACCCCTGCCAGGGACAGGGACACCTCCCACCAGCCCAGGGTGCTCAGTTTGCCCTGTCTGGGCAGAGATGGGAGGTTTCTTCTGGGCAGAGTTGGCTTTTGTGCTGGGCACAGAGAGGAGGGTTCTGTTCTGGGCAGAGAAGTGGATTTTGTTCTGGACAGAGGTGGATTTTGTGCTGAGCAGAGAAGGGTGTTGCTCTTTCACCGGGGCAGTGGCAGAAACATTTCCTTCCCTCTGTGGTTTGATGCTTTGCGTGTGAATTTGCAGCAGGAAAGTGGTTTCTGAGTGACCTGATTCCTGCCAAGAGCTGCTCCTGCTGGCACCCCCAGAGCACCCTGTGCTGCTCCTGCTGCCACCCCCAGGGCACCCTGTGCTGCTCCTGCTGGCACCCCCAGAGCACCCTGTGCTGCTCCTGCTCCCACTGCACCTTCTCCACTGTGGTTTAGAATCACAGAATCATAGAATGGATTGGGTTGGAAAAGACCTCTGAGATCATCAAGTCCAACCCTTGGTCCAACTCCAGTCCCTTTACCAGATCATGGCACTCAGTGCCACGGCCAAGCTCAGCTGAAAACCCTCCAGGGATGGGGAATCCACCCCCTCTCTGGGCAGCCCATTCCAATGCCTGAGCACTCTCTCTGCAAAGAAGTTTTTCTGATCTCCAACTTCAATTTCCCCTGGTAGAGTTTGAGCCTGTTCCCCCTTGTTCCGTTGCTGACAGAGTTGGGTCCTGGCAGGTTTGTTGGGAAACCTGTTCTAAGCTCAGCTCTGTGGACTCCTCTGGACCTTCATTGGGTCAAAAACTTTGGACAGACTGACCTTTCCCTCTATTTTATTTTAAATTTTTGTACAGCCCTAGAATTTTTCTTGTTTTATGTTCAAGTTTTGCCAACTTGGATCAGAAAGAAATGAAAAACATGCAAAGTTTTCAGAAGTATTTTTTTAAGTCTTTCCGGATTAAAAAAATTGGAATGTGTCTATTTTGGACTGAAGGGGATGCTGTTTCTCTAGGAAAAAAGTATTGGAAAAGCCACTGAAGGGGAGTAACGTGGGAGTCTGGTGGGAAGTGCTGTGTTAAAATTCAAAATACAGCTATTTATGCTCCTTGAGTGTGCTGACAACTTTTCATAAAGGCTCTGGAGGGCTGAGACCTCCCTTAGCAGAACTTAAAAGGACTTTATAAGACTTTCCAGCATAGCATGGACCACTAAAAATAGAAGCCAGTAATAATTGGTTTAGTTGTTATTATTGATGCTCATCTCTGCTCTGGCTGCCTGTGTTGGTGTGTCCTGTGCCCTGATTTCGGGTTTGCTGTGGCAGAGAGGTGTGATTGCTGGGCAGGGCCCCTCAAAGCTGCCTTTGCTTGTTTGTTTTGGCAGATTTCCCTGCTCAGGAAGAGGCAGAGAAGGTTTCTGGCTCCCCAGTACCTTCAATGGCTCATTTCTGTCAGCCTTTCCCACCCTGGGGTTACTCCAGTTGGGACTCACAGGCAAATTTCTGAATTTTAGCCCTATTCCCTTGTCCCTTTGTTGGCTTTGCAACCTGTGGGGAACTTTCTTTTTTGATGGGAAAACTTTTGTTTCTTGAAATATTGCTTAAAATCCCATTCCAGGTGGGATATTGGGCAGGAATTGCTGGCTGGGAGGGTGGGCAGGCCCTGGCACAGGGTGGGCAGAGCAGCTGTGGCTGCCCCATCCCTGGGAGTGTCCCAGGCCAGGTTGGACAGGGCTTGGAGCAGCCTGGGCTGGTGGGAGGTGTCCCTGCCATGGCAGGGGTGGCACTGGATGGGTTTGGGGTCCCTCCCAACCCAAACCAGTCTGTGATTCTCTTCAATGATCCCATCATTATATACATTTGTATCTGTATTTTTCCCAGCTGGGTTTGCAGGACACAGAGCTTGTCCTTGACACTTTGTTTGGAAAGATGTTGCCTCTCCCCAGTGGAAAATGATCCTTTTCTTTCAGGAATTACCATACCCCTCTTCCTGAAGGTGGTGCTCTCTGCATCTAAACCTTGGAAAAAATTCCAAGTTACCACAATGGACATTTTCCCCTTCTGCTTCATATTCTTACAGCTCCCTCTGAGTGCATTGCATGGAGTAAATCTAAACATACTTTTGTTCTCCAGGTAGTGCTAATGATGTGGAGACAGTTTTTATACAAACAAGTCAAGATGTGAACTCTTTTCCATGAAATGTGTGACTCTCCTCTGTCTCTGTGCTCTGGCCATGGCTGTTTGCAAAACAGATGCACAAAACAGGACTTTGGATCCCTCCTTTTTTAATGGTCAAAAAAATTTATATTAAAATTTATTTTTAATTTAAACCGTGGGAGTGTTCCCTTATTGATTGAACACAACATTCCCTTTTCCAGCCTATCAATAAAATCCTTTTTCCTGCTTGTGGGGTACTTATAATAGTCTTAAAAATTCTGGTTTAATTCTTATTAATTGGAAGATAGAATGCAGATAATTGATTTGACTGCTAATATTATTAATTTGCCCTCTTTATTAAAATGTTCCTGTTTACCTGTCCTGCCTTGGTATATCCTGTAAGATGAGCTGGGATCTGGTTTGGTGTCACATTTCCAGTGAATTTGGTACCTGGTCCATGGTTTTCACTGCCTGAATTGCAATAAAGAATTATATGTATATATAATAACATAAATATGACTTGTTCAGTCAAATTCCTCCTGAATTTGTGCCACCTCAGTGAAGTCAATTAAACCTTGGGGGGGGGGCAGATTCTGGGGATTTATATTCATTAAGAACCAGCCCTGAACCAGGAGACTCTCAGGGGCTTTCTGGGGCTGCTGAACACTCAGAAAGGGGTTGGGGTTTGTGCTCAGAACACTCAATTTTGGAAGAACTTCGAGGATCCTGGGGTGGGTCAGCACCTACAACAGGGGAGAGCTCCCAATCCTGAGCACAAGAACATCATTCCTGGGGTGGGACCACTCCTGTCACACCTTCCCAGGTAAATACAAACACAGGAAGCAGGGAATAAACGTTCCTCCAGCAGATCCTACCCCAGCTGCCACTCCACTGCCCTGAAACTCAGGGGTGTCCCCAGGGGCCAATCAGTGTGGGTGGAATCAGCCCCCACACCAAAGGAAATAATAACTCACATTTGCTTTGGGTCTCCTCTCAGGTGCAACACAGAAATGCCACAGTCATGAAAAGGTTGTGCTGAGCTGACAGAGTTGGGCTGATCCCAAGTCAGGTGTTCCATGACAACCTCCATCCCTTGGGAGGAGGAGGATGAGCAGCAGCAAAAGGATGAAAAATCCCCACCCCTTGGTTTGAGGGACACGTGAAGGGACCTCAGGGGGCTTTATTTCTCTTCTCCCTTTTGTGAACTTCAGCTTCTGGAAGTCTGGGAGCTTTGCAGTCCTGGGAGGTTTTCCCTCAGGGTCTGCCAGGCACAGAACACACACCAACCACTCCATGGCTGCTAAAAAAGGGTGATGAAATGTTGGTGTTCCTGTAGCCCTGCAAAAACTTACAGCATTTACAGCCTTGGGCTTAATCACATTAATTACCCCCATGCAATAAATGAGATTATTAAATTCTTCCATGAGTGAGTGGGAGCGAAGGGGCTGGAAATGGCACAGAAAGAGGAGGGATGGTGGAGAAAGGGGAGAGAATCCTCCCTGGCTGAGCAGTGGGAGGGATTTCCAGCCCACAAAACCTGGCAGGCTTTGGGCATTTTGGTTGTAAGGGACCAACCTACACGTTGGTCTGGTGCAAAGTTTCTGCTTTTCTTGCTCTTTGGCTTCTCCTTTCAGCTTTGGAATTGGGAATGGGGGTTTTGCCTCATTGGAGTGTTTGGGTAAATGGGAAAAGAACAAGAGGAGGGATCAGGAGTTCCCCAGCTGGGGAGGGGCTGCACGTCCCATGTCCAAGATCATGGAGTCACCAGGGCTGGCAGAGACCCTCAGGACCACCCAGTGCCACCAGCACCACCAGGATCACCCCCAGTCCATGTCCCCAAGGGCCACATCCAGACCCCCCTGGGACACTCCAGACACAGTGACTGGCCCACCTCCCTGGGACACTCATTCCAAGGTGTGACCAGCAAATTAACCCCTCCTGCTCTTCAGCACAAGGGAGGCCACATGGAGAGGTGGATCCAGTGCTGGAACAGTCACGCGGAGGACAAGAACACGCCCTGGGGGGGAAGGTGTTTGTGTGGTCTGGGAAGGGAAGTCTGAGGGCAACAGAATGTGGAAGGTTCCAAAGCTGGGCAAGGAAACCAGGAAACTGCCCCGCTGTGCTCTGTGCCCATGAGGGGTGTGAAGGCAGTGCCAGGATTGCAGCAACACAGAGCCCAGGGAAGGGTTTGTAATGGTGAAAGCAGGAAAAACATGGGAGGCATTGCCTGAGAAGGGGGATATAAACCCAAACCTCTCTGCCACTCAAAATGTTTTTCTAATCTCTGATCTGAACCTGCCCTGGTGCAACTTGAGGCCTTTTCCTCTGTCCTTTCCCTTGGGATGAGGCAGGAGAGGGGCTGGGCTGGACCTGGGAGGAACTCCAGGGATGTGGGCAGAGATGTCCCTGTCTGGAGGTGCCTCCTGGAGTGGAACTCCTGCAGTCTGGAACCCTGAGCCTCCCTCTTGGAATGTTTTTCCTCCCTCAGTGCTTTCTTTGGAGTTAATAATCCCTGCATGGCACATCAGAGCCTTTTCCAGGATAAAATCATGGCTAATATTATAATAACCCCAGGTGGAGCTCAGCTGTGTCACCAGCTGCTCACTGTCATCTCACATGGGATGGGCAACTCCAGCTGGCCATGAGATCCTTGGCTGCTGGATCTGCACAAGGGCAATCCCAGGAAAGGACCCTTGGAATAGGAGTTGGTGTGGCAGTGGGGAATGAGAGACCCTGGGGAGCCCCAGGGAAGGAGGAGAGACCTTGGAGAGCCCCAGGGAAGGAGGAGAGACCCTGGAATATCCCAGGGAAGGAAGAGTGACCCTGGAACACCCCAGGGAAGGAGGAGAGACCTTGGAGAGCTCCAAGGAAGGAGGAGTGACCCTGGAACACCCCAGGGAAGGAGGAGAGACCTTGGAGAGTCCCAGGGAAGGAGGAGAGACCCTGGAACACCCCAGGGAAGGAGGAGAGACCCCGGGGAGCCCCAGGGAAGGAGGAGAGACCTTGGAGAGCCCCGGGGAAGGAGGAGTGACCCTGGAACACCCCAGGGAAGGAGGAGTGACCCTGGAACACCCCAGAAATTTGGGAATTTAAGCTTTCTTTTATTGTTTGCAAGTGGCAGGACTAACTGCTGACAGGAATTGTGTGGAAAATCATTCTTTAGTCTGACTCCTTTATTTGGGGGAAATACTTTGTAGCTTTCCCAGAAACACTCATTGTAAAACTCCATTCATTTAATTTTGCAATTTGAAGCACCTTCTAATAAAGGGATTTGGTTTGTAGTGGGGGTGTGTTGTTACTTATCATGAGCCCTCTGCTTTTGATTAATGCCGCTAATTAGTTTCTGCCCTTGGCTTCTCCCAATTAAGGAGTGGATGCCTTGGTGCTAAACATGTGGGCAAATTATCTAATTAGATGAAAGGAACAGGGACTGTCTTTGTAGGTGATTATTTTAACTTCCAGTAGTTGCTTTGCACTGGCCAGAGCTGGGGCTGCTCTGGGGGATGGCCCAGGAAATGCTGAGGCTCCAGTGGGCAGGAATGGGGTATTAGAACAATTTTTCCCTGCAGGATTGGCCAGACCTTGGAATGAGTGTCCCAGAGAGGTGGGGCAGAGTGTTCCTGGCTCAATGGGCCCAGGATGCCTCAGCCCACCTGTAGGTGGATGAGGCCGAGGGGTGGATTTAACCATGGACATCATTTCCCAGGTTATCAGCTATTGTGAAACCCCTGAGAAGGGGATGGAGACCCCTGAAAAGGGGATGGAGACCCCAGTGTGGGGATAGAAACCCCAGTGTGGGGATAGAGACCCCTGAGAAGGGGATGGAGACCCCTGAGAAGGGGATGGAGACCCCAGTGTGGGGATGGAGACCCCTGAGAAGGGGATGGAGACCTCAGTGTGGGGATAGTGACCCCTGAAAAGGGGATGGAGACCCCTGAGAAGGGGAT
>JAJPCS010015997.1:0-19370 GCA_021164005.1 Willisornis vidua nigrigula | reverse complement strand
CCTGGTGAGACTGTGCTCTTCATCTTGGGTAAAGTGGCCTCAGCTACGGCATGGCACTCTCAGCCCCCTGGTTTGAGCAGGGGTATGTGGCCATAGGGAGATCCTCCCCCTTTCCAAATGCTCTGTGTTGGACTGGGGGGCCACAAAGGTGCTGTGCCTCCTTGTTCTGTGCCAGGGCCAGCTGCCTTACCAGCCTAATAGCAGTTCCTGCAAGGCAAGAACCTACTGGGAAAACCCCACAGGGTCTCTGCCCCTCTCTGTCCTCCTCATTTTCCCCAAGGGCCTCCCTGTGTCGCCCTTGGCAAGGCAGCTTTCCCCACACCCTCTGGCACATCCTGCATGGCCCAAAAGCCCCAGCTTCACCAGGGAACAGCCTCAGCCTCTAATGTCTCTCCCTGCCCCTCTTGGTCCTGGCCCTGCCTTCTTCATGGCCCTTTGTGGGAATGCTGCTCTTGCCCTGCGTGCTGTGCTGAGCCATGTGTGGATGAGCCAGATGTTGCACGCTGTCTGCACTGCTGAGTGTCAGGTCCTTGACCAGGGTCCCAGGGACAGGGTCCGGGGTGGCCTTGGATGCCTCCTTGTGATCTCAGAGGGAACACAGTGTCAGGCTGCAGCAACGTCAGTCTTTGGCAATCCCGAAGCACTGTGAATGAGGAGCAGTGGGGGAAGCCTGGGAGGTTTCTGTGAGCAGGATGTGGTACTGCTGTATGGAGGAACTCCCAGGTTCATTCTCATGCCTTTTGTTCCCCTGCTTTGCTCAGGGGCTTAAAGTCCCTGTGCTGAAAGGATGAGTACATGGGTGAGAAAGTTCAGGGGCCACAGTGGAAAAGGTTGGAGGGGAACAGACAGTTGCGAGGAAAAGGTGTGATGAGGAGGAGGTGTTTGAATCCGCACACTTCAGGGCATGGTGTCTGCTTGGATCCAGATCTGGTGCAGGGCCGAGCTTGGGACTGTCCGTAAAGAAGGCTTTGACAAGGGTGCAAGCAGCCTTCCTCCCTGCAGATTCTCGCATGCTCCCTTTGCTTCTGGCTCAGTTCTGGAGCAATGGTCAAAAGGGGTCAAGATGTACTTTTGCACCCAGAAGCACCACCCCTTCCCTCACAGCCAGATGGTGCTGTGCCTGAAGCTGGGGGCTGCCTGGAGGGACATAGCTGAGTCTTGGGGCCTTTCTGTAGGGAGACCTGGGATACCAACATGGGGAACTTTTGCTTTCTCTGCTCTGGAGGGAGCCCCTGGAGGGAGCCCCTGCAGGGCAGAAGGGAAAAGAAAACCTCTTCCAGCAGGGAGGGCAGACCGTGGTCCAGGGGATGCTGAGTGCCAGACTGACCTTCAGCCCTCCCAGCAGAGCCTCTTCCTTCCCTCTCCGGGACAAACAGGCTGTCCTCAGGGCTGTGACTGCCATGACAAAGGCCCTTCTGCATGAGGAGAAGCACCTGGGAGCAGCTCCTCTGGCTCCAAGATCAGGAGGGCCAAGACACCCCCCAGATCACTGTCATGGGTGGGAGTGGAAGGCCAAGACAAAATTTATTAAAGAAGCCCTGCCACTGAGTCACTTGGGGCAGGAAGGACTCCCTTGCTTTCTAGACTTCTCAGAAAGGAGTTTAGGTGTGGCTGGATGGAATCTTAGCCTTGAATCATGTCAATGGTTTATATTAAAGGAATCATACGTGTGACTGAACCACTTTTGTCCTGCAGGTCTTAAATGATGGCAACCTTAGAATATTTATATAAAAGGAATCATTTATTAGTACAAGTGATAAGAAAAACGAACAGACTAGAGAACAGATGCAAGATCTTAATCAGAATTACTTACTACACAATAGAAACACTAAAACTACTAGTAGTATAGTGTAAGATAGGATAGTGCACTCCACTGAAGCAATTATTGAAGCAATTCTTTAAAGCTAGCAAAAGGGATCTACTCATTAAGTAGAGATTTGATGTAACTCACCCATACCAACTCTTGTGGGGAGATCACTTTTGCTCAACCTTGAGCAGCCCAAGCAGTCCCCAGCCCAAGAAAGCAATCTTCACACATATAGCCCAAGAAGGGTTAAGTTTGAAGAAACTGTCTGTATTAAAGGGGACTGGACTTTTATAGTATAAAGAGATTGACTGCTAGTCACAAATTTACAGGCCAGCTACTAGTTTATCTGCCACATCCAACTTCAAAACTAAGATGTGGGTTTGGAGTTTGGGGAACCAGGCTGATTTTAGCATAATGAAACACCAAAACCATTACCATGGCACCACCAGTAACTCACCACAGACAGCTTGCATGAGAGCTTGCATTGCATGCGTTCTCTGGATTCTAGGCCTGATTGGGGTAGGCCTTCCTGCCACAGTCCACCCCTTGACTACAGTCAATCATCTTTACCTCATGAAGTGGTAGTGCAGGTACCTCTTGCCTTCATGCTATAAAAGTGTCCACCTCATATGTGTATGTTATCAGTAAGTATGTTGAGATACATCAATCTCCTGGGCTTTACTGTCTTACTTTATCTCATGTGGTTTAAAAAGGGCCTCGATCCCCTTCCCATACTTTGGGATGCCACGTGTGTGAGCAGTTGTTTCCTTTCGTAGTCTGCCGTGGTGGGAATTTTTGTTCCGATGCATTAATGAGGAAGTTACCCAGATCGGCCTCGCCATGCCAGGAATTAGCTCTTTGCTCTTGCAAATTCCTCCCTTCTGTGCTTATCTCAAGTTCTCACAGTCTGCACAGGGGGACTATTTTGTCCAGTGACTTCTCTTACAGCAAGTTCTTTCTGTGGCTTTGACAGTGTTTTGAGGCAGGCAACTGCATTCTTTAAGTCCTTCCACCACCCTGTGGCTCCAACACTGTCTTCCAGGGACTTTTCCTCAGTTGGCGGGTTGTCCGTCAGGGTGAGGTGCACACAGAAAAGGCAGAGGAGAAAAGACAGAGAAGACAGAAACAGCAGAAGCCAAACCATTGGTAATCATACAGCATACACCAGCTATTCCAATCATTAAAAATGTAAATCCAATTGAAACCATCAAGGCAAATCTCATTGGCCAATGCCCCCATCCCAAGAGACTCAAGGACTAGAATATGGACATCGCCCAGGAATTGGGGCAAATTCCTTGAAGCCAGTTTGGGGGTTGGAGTGATTGGAAAAGCTCTGACATTTGATCAGCCATTTCTTTCATTTTGGCTTAGGTTTTTTCAATTGATGCTGTTACATTGGGAATGGTAATACCACATTCAGTTTCAGTAAGATTTAACATTCCACACACCCCTTGTTCCTTTAAGGATAACGTATCTAATTCCAATCGATTTTGTAAAGCCATTTTTGACACTTGTTGGACTTGCAAGTTGAGCTCTCTGAGTGTACACCAGGTCCAATTACTGAGAGCATGTACCTGCCCCATGGTATTTTCCAAGGCCCACTGGTGGTGTGCTACAACTATAAAAGGTGTCAAAAATACCCTAAGATGAAAAGCTATCTTCTGTCCAACAGTATAATAACCTGGGGCATGTACATCAGTGATCCATTCTCAGCTTTGCTCAGGAGAACTTAGTTCCTGTAGTCTCCTTCCTGCCAAGAGATAATGAGAGACACGATCTGGGCAAATGGGTGGGAGCACAGTCGTGCACCTTAGAGCAGCTGAGTTAGGAACGTCCCCAAGCTAATCCAAGTGGTGCAGGAGTGCTGCTTGTCTTACAAGTCCAGGTGTCTGTCAAGTACATTTGGGGCTTGGAATGAGTCACAGAATTGCACAGTGGGTATTGGTTTTTAAAAGCCATACAGGAGGATTCCCAACAAATACAAGTCCTCTTTGAAAACACGTATTTTTCAGCCAAGACTCAAAGGGGATCTCCAGGTGGCATAGTAAATTGATGACCTTTGCACACTGGAACAAGTCTGAACGGGTTTGTAAGGAGGTGTTCATGTAGTTTCAAGGCTTGAAAATACGGTTCTCTCTCAATCACATCCACGTACAGTTGGAAAAATTTTTAGGTAAGGTTCTTGCCCCACTGGGTAATTCTACACAAAATGAAAAATTAACTTTCGACATACAAAGGTCTCATAGAAAATATTTAAAAGTTTTTATATTAAACATCTGTACATCAGGCCTATACTCCATTATCCAGGGGATAGAGTATCACTCTGTTGTGATTTAATATTGACAATAAACAAAAAGTGGTGGCTTTACTGTCGGTGAGGTCATAAATTAAATTATTCCCTTTCAAATTTAAAAAAGTTATCCCAAGTTGCATTTTTTTTCCTTAGATTTTAGTGGGAAAATTACCCTCATCACTTTCCTTTACAATTGTTACTGCAATAAATTGCACCCACAATATAGAAGCAAGTGTGGTGCAGAACGTACTGTAGTTACCATATTGATTAGCATAATTAAAAGAAGATATGCAAAGTAAAAATCCTGCTTGATGCACATGGGGGGAAACCCAGTAGTACCTCAGACATGTTCAATTGTGAATACAAGTATTTCCAAAAATGGTTACAGGTTTTCAGAGCTGGTAAAAGGCCATCATGTATTTTATCCATCTCACATTTGCAGTCCATGGCCATCCCTCCGTCTGGTTTCGCAAGAGGCAATCAACCATTTGCCATGTAATATTTTCTTTTGTTAAGATTTTTTAGTTCACTCATTATTATCTCTGAAAAAATTAGCCAAATCATAATAAATCTAAATCCTTCTGAGGCAGGACTGGAAGGTTAATACACGTTTTCATGATTCCAAATATGCATAAATTCTTGTACCAACTCCCAGGCTAATTTAATTGAATTTTCTGAGACAAACTTAAATATCCAGATTAAAGATAAAAGCTTTTCCCACATCATTCGTTTTAGTAAAATAAACTTAGCAAAAATCAAACTGGCAATACATCAAATGGTTTGACTTATAGAAACGCACTAATATTTTTAGTTCTCAACAAGTCCCATGCAACGAACACAAAAACAAATTATAAACATTAATAAACTGGTAGCAGAAGCAGTTATGGGCCACTTAAAAGTTGCACTGGTTTCAGGCAGCTGCATTTCATCTATTAACAGGTTCCCATAAAAAGAAAAGGGAAAATTTGGCCTACTATAGACCAATCAGTGAAAAGGAGTAAAAAGCCATTTCTTGTCTGGCACAATGCTACCAAAGGAGCAAGTCCCCAAAAGTTGAAACGGCCAAAGGGAAAAATGACTATCACATCTTGACTGTCGGTGAGCCTTCTCAGGTAAAACCACTGGCAGCTCCCCCATGTGGAACACATTCCTGTGATCTTCATTGCTGGGGAGTGCTGGCATTCCTAGAAAGAGAAAACAACACAAACTTCCCCTGTCTTTCAGGGAAGTCTCCTCTGGTTGGCAGAGCAGCAGTTATGGCCAAGCATTGCTATTCCATTGCCTGTAATAAACTGGCCAGGGAAGAGAATTAGAAGGGCAGTGCAAGACCACTCCTGAAGCGTTGATGGACACGTGTGCTGGTGTTGTGGCTCCAAGGTTTGCAATATTTAATACTGCAGCTGTTAGTGGAGCCAAATTACCTGTAACTTCAGAAACTCTATTTTGTGTTGCAGCAAAACCCCAGCACCGAGATGGTGCAAGTCTCTGGTTTTCTTTTAGGGTTAAGATGAACAGATTTCCACTTTTCAAGCAGGAGACACAAATTTACCTCAGCAGTTTGGCAGATCACACTTTCTCAGTTTACTGCAGTGATTTTAACTCTTTGCTACCCAGGAAATACACTCGACCTCTCAGCATCCTGCAGCATTAATACTGACTGGATTGCAATCTCACCTGTTTCATGGCCAGACCTTCCCATCTCAGTAGCCATATATGGCACCATTTCAGCAGCAGTTTACTGACCCTGGCAATCGTTTGTGGTTTCAATTTTAATGAAGGGTCCTAATGTTACTTCCTCATCATCGGATTTCAATGCAAACACTAGGTTTTGCTCTTTATCAGAGTAATACTCTGTCCTATTTCAGCAGGTGGGACCAGTTTATCACTGTGTGTGGGTGACCAAAGCTGTGTATTTTACACCCTGTATTCATTTCCCATGAATTGTTTACAATGGACCATTTGCAGTAGCTGCCCAGGGCACACCCAACATTTCAGGGTGTGAGTTAGGTGCGAAAGACACCTGTGAGATAAGAGCTGTGATAACTCCCTTCCAGGAATTCATTGGCACCTCCACACCCAGCCTGAGGTGTCATGTCTGCTAATGGGCCATCAATGACTCCAAATACCCTATGAGTCACAGAGTGAGATTACTCATTGTGTAATTCCCCGCCCTGGGGGAGGTGCTAGGCAGTCCCAGCTGGACCTGAGGAGATATAATCTTGGGGGTTCTGGGACTTGGGGGACCAGTCGTTGGATCCAGGGAAAGACCAGAACCTTGACAGGACTGTAACCACCACTCTTCACCAGACTGCGACCATCATCTGCATCAACAGAGAACAAGGAGAGAGAGAGTCTGCTCCTCCCCTCCACCACTGAAAAGGCTCCATCCTGAATCACATGAGTCACACACTCTCTTGACTCTGCCTCGCTGGGAAAAGACTGAGAATTCACCTCGCAGCCAGCTGAGGTGTGACACTGACACAGTCCATAAATGTAATTGCACCAGGAGGAACTTACAGTTTTGTGGGTTGTTCTTTTTTTGGTGCTGGTGGAGTAGTTTGCTCTGGTCCGTTTATATTTATATCTACATACATATAGATATATAGATAGTAGTTAAGAACAGTTATCCTTCTATCCATTCTCTAAATAAAGTTGGTTGGTTTTTTTTATATTTAGTAAGGGGTGACATGGTTATTGAGGAGGAATCCTCTCCTCTGCTTTTGGTAAACATTTTTGTTTTCCTCCAAGTAAGATATTATTTGGTGCAAATAAGGATAACAGTTCTTGTGTCACCATATTTGTTTTGAGTTTAGGTTCTATCAGGAGCATCCTGGACAATATATTGGCTTTTTGTTGGCACAAATTCATGCCAAAAGGAGTGGCAGGTTTAAGTCTCATCAACAAATCAGTGAGTAAAACCCAAATATGCACAATCATCATTGAGTTCTTTTTTTTGGATTTCTGGTGTTACGAATTCAATGCTTGTGGGTCTCATTTGGATTGTGTTCTCAAGGCTGTATTCCTGCCCTAAGCTAAATTGTTACCTCTGGTGGTTTAGTGATAATGGTACTGACCCTGGGGAAGTGTAGCGTTGTTAAAGTGAGAAAAGTCTCTGACATTGTCAGAGGTATACAGGGATGAGAACTCTGGCAGTCTTAATTAGTCCTGTGAGAAAGATTTGGGGGTTGATCAAAACAAGGTGAGATAAAGAGACTATCAGGTCAGCTTGCCATGAGAAAGAATTTAGGGAGTATAACTTTCTCACAGAAGAGAAGAAGCAGCTGCATCAGAGTAGCATCCAATGAGAAGCTGTAGTAAGGTGTATAGACACGGCTAGTCAACGAATGACAGGTGACTATAGGCGGGATTTAGGATTATATATTGAGTTTAGTTGGGATCTTTCTTTTCTTGTTTTTCCTCTCTCCATGGAGTTTTTTGAATAAACTCTCTTTTGTGTGGAATCTACGAAGTGTGTCTCTTTTCTTTTTGCCACTGCGGTTTTACAGCAACACAAGGATTTTTAACAACTTGTCTTTTACAGGGAAGGAACACAGGGAAGAATTTTCTCCCAACCCTTCACCCACTCCCCTTTCAGTTTTGCTACAATGGCTTCCAGGATGCTTAAATTCTCTCTAAATGCCAGAGATACCTTGCTCTTTGTGGTTTGTCTGAAAGTTTGTGTTATTATGGCCTACCTTATGTTTGAAGGTAGGGCCTGGGCTTTTGAGAATACATTCAGAAGCCCAACCCAGCACAGGGGGAAAAGGAAGAGAGTAAAACTCCTGACATCACAGTGACGCTGGACGGGGCTAAACCAGGAGAACAGTCCAAGCAAATGGAAGTTGACCCTATCCAGAAGAAGAAATAGAAGACCAAATCAGTTCGTTCAGTGGATGATGAGGGGGTAGTGGCACCTTCACGACCAGCAGACCCTGAGCCAGAGGTCATTACCTAGTCGTTGTCATTTGATAACCTCTGTGGTTTGTGGAAAGACATTGCTCGACACATGGGCGACCCGATCCTGACCTGGTTGATCCGAGTTTGAGACATTATGGGTGAAAGCTTACAACTGGATGGTGCTGAAGCCAGGTTTTTGGTGGCTCTGGCCCAGTATGTAGGTATTGAACAAGTGTTTGTGAGGGAACCAAAGCCCCTTTCACTCTGGGCACGACTTCTAACGAGTGTAAGACAGAAGTTTGTTTATAGAGACATCCTGCAGGAACATTACCTTAAGGCTTGGAAGATAATGGAAGAAGGAATCCTATGTCTGAGGGAAATGGCACTGTTAGAAGTGCTTTTTGGAAGGGACAGGCAATGCAATAATGACCCTGACAAGTTCAGATGCACATCACAGATGTGGTGGAGGTGGACCCTTTCACGCCAGGGGCCAGCTGAATACACCAATTTCCTGGCATCCATGTATATGGAAGGGAACGAAGAAACAGTGGCCTCTGTATCAAGTAAACTCCAGATATATGAAGGCATGACCCACAGCCACTACAGGCCCGTATTTCTGCTGTAGAGACATTGGTTAAGAGTCTCAAGATGCTACCTGCAGAGGTAAAAGGTGAACAGAGGAAATTTAGAGAGATTAGAGCGGAAATTAAGGAAAGTCTTCAAGTGGCACCAGTGAGAATCAGAGCCAGACACCCCCCAACTACAGAAAGTGGACAGACCTCACAAACCGAAATGTGGTATTTCATGACCAAACATGGAGAAGACATGGGATGGTGGGATACGAAACCCACACGTGCCCTTGCAGCTTGAGTACGAGAGCTGAAAGAGAATGGAAGAAAGTCAGTGAGAGTAAGTGCGGACCAATTTCCCATGGGCAAGGATCTGACCCACTAGAGGGCACCTCCCAGATGTATTCATCAGGAAAAAGCTCTGACGACTATGACCAAGACCAGTGTCAGGAGAGCCCTGCCCCTAGCCAGGAAGAGGCACGGGACAACCATGTCTCTTGGACTGTGTGGATTGGATGGCCTGGCACGTCAGACCCAAAAAAGTATAAAGCTTTGGTCAATACCGGTGCTCAATGCACATTAATGGCATCAGGACATGTGGGCTCAGAAACTGTTTCTATTTCTGGGGTGACAGGGGGGTCTCAGGAGTTGACTGTGCTGGAAGCTGAAGTGAGCTTGACCGGGAGAGATTGGCAGAAACACCCCATTGTGACTGGTCCAGCCACCCCACGTATCCTGGGCATTGACTATCTCAGGAATGGATATTTTAAAAACCCAAAAGGACATAGATGGGCTTTTGGAATAGCTGCTGTAGAGACAGAAGGGATTGAAGAGTTGAATTCATTGCCGGGTCTCTCAGAGAGTCCTTCTGCTGTCAGACTGCTGAAAGTTGAGGAACAGCAGGTGCCGATTGCCACCACAACAGTGCACCGTCGGCAATACCGAATGAACTGTGACGCTGTGATCCCCATCCATAAGATGATCTGTGAACTGGAGAGCCAAGGGGTGGTCACCAAGACGCACTCACTCTTCAACAGCCCCATCTGGCCCATGAGGAAGTCTGATGGAGAATGGAGATTGACTGTGGACTATCATGGCTTGAATGAAGTTACCCCACCGCTGAGTACCGCTGTGCCAGACATGCTGGAGCTCCAGTATGAGCTGGAGTCCAAGGCAGCCAAATGGTATGCCACTACTGACATTTCTAATGCGTTCTTCTCCATCCCCCTGGCACCAGAGTGCAGGCCACAGTTTGCCTTCACCTGAAGGGGTGTGCAGTACACTTGGAATCAACTGCCACAGGGGTGGAAACACAGTCCCGCCATCTGTCATGGACTGATTCAGACTGCACTGGAAAACGGTGAGGCTTCAGAACACCTGCAGTACATTGATGACATCATCATGTGGGGGGACACAGCCAAAGAGGTTTTTAAAAATGGAAAGAAAATCATCCAGATCCTCCTGGGAGCCGATTTTGCCATCAAATGGAGTAAGATTAAGGGATCAGCCCAAGAGATCCAGTTCCTGGGAGGGAAGTGGCAGGATGGACGCCATCAGATTCTGAAAAAGTCATCAAGAAGATCACAGCAATGTCTCCACTGACCAGCAAGAAGGAAACACAAGCCTTCTTGGGTGCCATATTTTTCTGGAGGATGCATATCCCAGAATACAGCCGGATCATAAGCCCTCTCTACTTGGTAACCCGTAAGAAGAATGATTTCCAGTGGAGCCCTGAACAGCAGCAAGCCTTTGACCAGATCAAGCAGGAGATTGCTCATGCTGCAGCCCTTGGGCCAGTCAGGACAGCACCAGATGTGCAGAATGTGCTCTACTCTGCTGCCAGGTATAATGGTCTGTCCTGGAGCCTTTGGCAGAAGGTGGTTGGTGAGACTCGAGGCCGACCACTTAGATTCTGGAGCCGAGGCTACAGAGGATCTGAAGCCAAATACACCCCGACAGAGAAGAGATCCCAGATGCTTATGAAGGAGTTCAAGCTGCCTCAGAGGTGACGGGCATGGAATCACAGCTCCTCCTGGCACCCCGACTACCAGTGCTGAGGTGGATGTTCACAGCACAGGCTGCCTCCACACATCATGCCACTGATGCTACCTGGAGCAAGTGGATTGCTTGGATCAAACAGCGCACCCGTATTGCAAAACCAAATCGCCCTGGATCCTGGAAATCATCATGAACTGGCCTGAAGGTGAGAACTTTGGTCTAGCAGATGAAGTGGAAGAAGAGCAGGTGGCATATGCGGAGGAAGCTCCACCATACAATCAACTGTCAAAAGAGGAAATATGCTATGCCCTTTTCACTGATGGTTCCTGCCGCACTGGAGGGACTAACCACAAATGAAAAGCAGCTGTATGGAGCTGGTGCAGACCAGGGGAATCCAAATGTTTAATTAAAGCATCGTGAAGGCCCACGGCGGGTGTTGATGCGATGTGATTTCTGCCCAGTGCTCTGAATGTCAAAGTGAAGAAATTCAATGAAGCGCAGGTAAACGGCGGGAGTAACTATGACTCTTGTAGTAGTAAGAGGTGTTTACGTTACTAACTGGGCTTAGTTGCAGAGGCCGCACCTCCCTGTGGTCTTGCTGGATGCCCGTAAAGGGTAACTAAGTCGGCCTCTGCCCCAGTGTGGAGGAGAGGGTAAAACCTCTTTCTCCTTGTCACTTGGACTTGCCACCCAGTGACAGTATTTTAACAGTGAAACAAATTTTGGGTGGCAACAACTTGAGGTTGCTACCCAAAGCCTAGCTCATGGGCTTCTGTTGGGCAATGCCCGGCAATAGCGGAGAGTACATTGTCGTGTGGTTACAACCGTCATTAATTTGTTGACCATGCCGTGCTGGATCCGACTGATGTTTGTGTCCACAGGCACCCAGACCAGTCCTTTGGACTGGATATACAATAAGCCCAGACATCTGGCAACCTCCCCGATCGACCCAGAGGGTGAGGAACAGGAAATTCCGGGGATGCTTTCTTACAGTCTGAGAAACCAAGAGAGAGATCATACCCCTCTCCAACAGAATATTCTTGCCTCATTTCCTGATGTATATGAGGTAGTGCCCCCACTACGAACCCATGGGGATGACAGTTGTGGGCCAGATAAGGGTAATTAAAGTAAACAAATTTTAGGCGGAGAGAAAGGACTTCACCAACAAGCTTATGAAGTTTATAGTGAAGACCCCTTATTACACAAAGCACACAGGTCATATAGGGTTAGGACTACAGCTTATTGGCTAAAAGAGTTACACACCACCACGCCAGATACTTCAATTGGTTAAAACTTATCTCTCACAAGTCCCATGTTTATATTATTTCATCCTGGCTGTTTTCGTGCACCTGCAGAGTCTTGTGAATTCTTACTATGTGAATTCTTAGGGAGTAACCTGCTCCCTATCAGCAGCAGCAGCTGAGCTCTTTGCTGCTTCTGCCTGAGACGGAGTTTCACAGGGCTTTCTATAGATCTGAATTGCTCACTTTTGATTTTACTGTAGCAACAGGTAATTGCAATAAGGAGGTCAGCCGCCCTCAATCTGAGGGGAGCTGTCCTCAGACGTTACCATCACCTATCCGGAGGCGAGGAAAGAGATTGTCACCATCAAAGACGGTTGTGGTTAAGTTGCCGGACAAAAATCCAGCTTGTCCCTGTTGTGAGGCCTGGATAGGAGTGCTCGGTGTGGTTAAAACATCTAAGAGAGATGCACCGGTGCAGAATGATCATTTTCCAGTGCTCCAAGTGCAGGAGAGAAAATGAGAAACATCTGAGTATTGCCTGTCACATTCCACACTGTAAGGGAAAGTCTGATGTGGTGGTTCCATCTGGTGCGTGGATCTGTGAGGTTTGCGGAAGGGATTTTCGATCTCAAATTGGCCTGAGTCAACACAAGAGGCTGTCACATCCTGCTGCGAGAAATGAAGAGAGAATTGCTGCCACCCAACCAAAACAACCTACGAGGAGGGGTGAACACCGTCGGTGTTGGACTCAGGACGAGGAGGAATTAATGAAACAACTGTTACAACAGCATGCTGGTAATAAGAATGTTAATAAGATCATTGCTGAAAAAATTTCTTCAAAGACATTAAAGCAGATCAGTGATAAAAAGCGCCTGCTGGTAGCTGCTGAGGCTCGCAATGCTGCACAAAGTGAGAACATACATGTCGTGGAGAATATGGGATATCCGGCTGCGAGTGTGCCGTCTGAGGGAGGTCATCTGAAGGCCCATTATATGAAGACAGCAAAAGAATGGTTAACAACTCGGAAAATTGTGACTTACCAGGGGGCATTCCGAAAGATCCTGAACGGTAAGGAAGATCCGCTTTCAGTGATAGGAGCAGCCACTGATGAGTGTTACGGATACCTGAGCACATTGTGACAACTTGGAAAGATGCCGACCTGTAAGAAAAATCAGCGGCGAAGCAAGACATCCAAAAAGGCAAAGAGAGGATAACTGTGGATGAAGAAAAGAGCTATCAAGAGGGGTAATTTCTTGCGGTTTCAAAATTTATTCCGTCGAGACAGAGGGAAGCTCGCGAAGATCATACTGGATGATTTAGAGTCCATGAAGTGTGAGATTCCGCTCCAAGAACTATACTCTGTGTTCCAGTTGAGATGGGAAACACCTGGTTTGTTTAAAAGTCTTGGAAATTTTCAATCTGTTGGCCTAGCTGACAACAAGGCCTTTCATGCCATGATCATGGAGAAAGAAGTTACGAAGAATGTTAAGGAGATGTCTAAAAACTCGGCTCTGGGACCCAATGGGATTACAGTGGGGGACTTGAGTAAAATGAATCCCAAGTTTTCCCTGACGGCTGAAATTTTTAATTTATGGTTGATATCTGGGAAGATTCCGGACATGGTGTGGGACTGCCTGACTGTGGTTATACCCAAGTCCACGTTGCCAGAGCGCCTGAAGGACATCAATAATTGGCGACCTATTACGATTGGTTCCATCTTGTTAGAATTGTTTTTGAGAGTGGTAACAGCAAGATTATCGAAGGCTTGTCCCATTAATCCAAGACAGAGAGGTTTCATCAGGGCATCTGGTTGCTCTGAGAACCTAAAATTGCTACAACTCTTAATACGCTATGCTAAAAGGGATCACAGAGAGCTTGGTGTGGTTTTCGTTGATATTGCCATGGCCTTTGATACCGTGGGCCATCAACATATAGTCATGGCTCTAAAACAGAAGGGTGTTGATCCGCATATAATTGGCCTTATTAAGAATATGTACGAGAACATCTGTACACGTATTTCATCAAAGGAGGGGGAAACGGAGCAGATCTAGATTAAGGTGGGAGTGAAGCAAGGTGATCCGATGTCTCTGCTCCTCTTCAACTTGGTCTTGGACCCTCTGTTGTGTAAGTTGGAAGAAAGTGGTCACGGTTTTGAAAAGAACAGAAAGACTGTGACTGCCATGGTCTTTGCGGATGATCTGAGTTTGCTCAATGGTTCCTGGTACAGGATGATGAGAAATATCAAGAGTCTTGAGATCTTTTGCAATCTTACAGGCCTCAAGACACAGGGGGAATAGTGCCACGGCTTTTACATCAAGCCAACTAGGGACTCCTACACCATCAATAATTGTCCTGCTTGGACTATTAATGGCACCCCCCTCAATATGATTCTTCCAGGTTGCTCCGAAAAATATTTAAGCCTTCAGATTGACCCCTGGAGGGAGATAAGGAAACCTGAAATAATGGAGAAGCTTAAATCATGGTTGGAGCGCATCGGCAGAGCGCCACTTAAACCTTTGCAGAAGCTTGATATCTTGAAAGTCTATGCAATACCAAGACTGATTTATGTAGCTGATCATGCTGAAATTAAAACCTTGCACCTTGAGTCTTTGGACAAGGAAATTTGATCAGTTGTCAAAGACTGGTTACATCTCCCATCCAATACTTGCGATGCCATCTTTTATTCCAGCACCAAAGATGGAGGATTGGGTCTGTACAGGTTGACGGTGCTCATTCCGAACATTCAGGCGTGGAGACTGCATAGGTTGGCGCAGTCTTTGGATGAAGTGATTACATCGATTTTGAGGGAAGAGCATATTGAGGAGCTGTATGAGGAGCTATGGATTAAAGCTGGTGGGGATAAGGACGATATACCGTCAATCTGGAAACCTGGACTCCAATTTTACTGACCTGTCGGTGACAGTGGTGAGATGACATCTGAGTGGGAAACTTCGAATTCAAGAACCAGTTACCCTCGACCTTGTAACTGGAGAAAAAGAGAATTTATAAAATGGACTGCTCTTGGGTCTCAGGGCATTGGAATCGCGAATTTTGAGGCGGATAATATCAGTAACTGTTGGCTGGAGAGATATCGTGGTATACCTCAAAGAAAATTGATCACTGCTATACAGCTTAGGGCAAACGTCTATCCAAACCGTGAATTTGTGTCTCGTGGACAGAAGGACAACTGCAATAAGACCTGCAGGCACTGTAGAGCAGAGGTTGTCTTCCTCCCATATAATCAAGAAATGTCCTGCGGTTCAGGACGCCAGGATTCAGAGGCATAATTACATCTGTCAAAAATTATCGGAGCAGGATCAGAAGGTGGGCTGGGTCGTGTACCAGGAGCCACGTCTTCGAGATAAAAACAACGTGCTCCATAAGCCTGATCTGACCCTGGTGAAGGAAGACAAAGCTTACGTTGTGGATGTGACGGTGCGCTACGAATTTAATACTACATATTTGGATGACGCCATGATTGAAAAAACATCTTTTGTCTGAGATTCAAGACCTTACGAACGCGACGGACATCCATTTTGCTGGCTTCCCCATTGGAGCACATGGAAAATGGTACCACAAAAAATTTGAACTGTTGAGTGCGTTGGGCTTCTCGAGATTGAGACAGACGAGATTGGCCCAGACTTTGTCATCGAAAACACTCTTCTCCTCCGTGGACATTGTCCACATGTTTGTTAGCGAATCTCGTGTGGTGGGTGTCACCTAGATTTGTTCACTGTGTTTTATTTTGTTCACTTGGTTTTATCCTGGTTTTATCACTTGGTTTTCTCTCGGGTTTTACTCTTTTATGTCTTTCTTCCCTGATCTGTACCCGTCCCTTGGTTTTTGTCCTTGTTTTTACCCAAATCTCGAATATAATGAAAGTGGTTTTTATGGATTGCTGGACGGTGGGTATGGACAGTGGCCTGGCAGCCGGCTTAGAACTGGTGCGGACCAGGGGAATCCGACTGTTTAATTAAAACAAAGCATCGCGAAGGCCCGCGGCGGGTGTTGACACGATGTGATTTCTGCCCAGTGCTCTGAATGTCAAAGTGAAGAAATTCAATGAAGCGCGGGTAAATGGCGGGAGTAACTATGACTCTCTTAGTAGTAAGAGGTGTCTGAGTTACTGACTGGGCTCAGCTGCAGAGGTCGCACCTCCTCGTGGTCCCGCTGGATGCCCGTAAAGGGTAACTAAGTCGACCTCTGCCCCTGTGTGGAGGAGAGGATAAGTCCTCTTGCTCCCTGTCGTGTGGATTCGCCACCCAGCGACAGTATTTTTAAAGGTGATTCAAATTTATAGGTGGCAGCAACTCGAGGTTGCTACCCAAAGCCTTGCTCACGGGCTTTTGTTGGGCAACGCCTGGCAATTTTAGAGGGTATATTGCTGGGCGGTTACTACCCTCACTAATTTATTGACAATGCCTTGTTGGATGAGACAGATGTTTGTGTCCACGGGCACCCAAACCAGTCTTTTGGACTGGATGAATATTAAGCCTAAACATCTGGCAACCTCTCCGATTGACCCAGGGTGTGAACAACGGGAAATTCCGGAGATGCTTTTCTATAATTTGGCTGGTCGAGAGGGAGAACACCTCCCTTCTCAACAAAATATACTTGCCTCATTCCCTGATGTATATGAGGTAGTGCCCCCACTACCATCGTGTGGGGTGGACAATGGTGGTCCGAATACGGGCAATTGTAGTAAAGAGGTTAGCTGCCCCCAATCTGGGGTCAGCTGTCCTCAGACATTACAACCACCTGTTCGGGCGCGAAGGGAAAGTTGTCACCATCAAAGACAGCCGTTGTGAAGTTGCCGGATAAAAATCCGACTTGTCCGTGTTGCGAGGCCCGAATAGGAGGAGTGCTCGGTGTTGTGAAACATCTTAGGGAGGTTCACCGATGCGGAAGGATCATTTTTCAATGCTCCAAATGTGGGAGGGAAAGCGAGAAACATCTGAGTATTGCCTGTCACGTCCCATACTGTAAGGGTAAATCTGATGCTGTGGTTCCATCTGGTAACTGGACTTGTGAGGCCATTCAGAGCAGTGGGCGCTCGTGGTGCTCGAAAAGGAGCAGGCGGGCAGATGTGTGAGGCGAGAAGGGGCGGTTTAGAAGCGGTTCCGAAAGCTCCGGGGTAGAGCCGGAGCCGCAGAGGAGACGCGGGGACGCGCTTGGCGGAAAAGGGAAGCGGGTAGACCTGTTCGCGGAAAGGCGGCGGGTAGACCTCTTCGCCGAAAGGTTGTGGGTAGACCTGGTCGCCGATAGGGTGCGGGTAGACCTGATCGCCGAAAGGCGGGGGTCAGCCAACGTTTGCTCCCGCACGGCTTTCCAGCCCGAGAACAAAAGGGGCCGGGTAGACCTGTTCGGAGGAAAAGATGCGGAAAAACCTGGTCTCAGCGTGTGGGCGGGCTGCAGCACCTGGTGCCTATCTCGCCCACTTAAGAGAGTCATTATTACTCCCGCCGTTTACCCGCGCTTCCTGGAATTTCTTCCCTTTGCCATTGAGAGCAGTGGGCGCTCGTGGTGCTCGAAAAGGAGAAGGCGGGCAGATGTGTGAGGCGAGAAGGGGCGGTTTAGAAGCGGTTCCGAAAGCTCCGGGGTAGAGCTGGAGCCGCAGAGGAGACGCGGGGACGCGCTTGGCGGAAAAGGTTGGCGGGTAGACCTGTTCGCTTATAAGGTGCGGGTAGACCTGTTCGCCGAAATGTTGCGGGTAGACCTGTTCGCCGAAAGGTTGAGGGTAGACCTGATCGCCAATAGGGTGCGGGTAGACCTGTTCGTTGATAGGGTGCGGGTAGACCTGATCGCCGAAAGGCGGGGGTCAGCCAATGTTTGCTCACGCACGGCTTTCCAGCCCGAGAACGAAAGGGGCCGGGTAGACCTGTTCGGAGGAAAAGATGCGGAAATACCGGGTGTCAGTGGTTGGGCGGGCGGCTGCACTTGGTGCCTATCTCGCCCACCTTAAGAGAGTCATAGTTCCTCCCGGCGTTTACCCGCGCTTCCTGGAATTTTTCCCTTGGCCATTCAGAGCAGGAAGCACTCGTGGTGCTCGAAAAGGAGCAGGCGGGCAGATGTGTGAGGCGAGAAGGGGCGGTTTAGAAGCGGTTCCGAAAGCTCCGGGGTAGAGCTGGAGCCGCAGAGGAGACGCGGGGACGCGCTTGGCGGAAAAAAGTGGCGGGTAGACCTGTTCGCCTATAAGGTGCGGGTAGACCTGTTCGCCGAAAAATTGCGGATAGACCTGTTCGCCGAAAGGTTGAGAGTAGACCTGTTCGGCGATAGGGTGCGGGTAGACCTGATCGCCAATAGGGTGCGGGTAGACCTGTTCGCCGATAGGGTACGGGTAGACCTGATCGCCGAAAGGTTGCGGGTAGACCTGTTCGCCGATAGGGTGCGGGTAGACCTGATCGCCGAAAGGCGGGGGTCAGCCAACATTTGCTCACGCACGGCTTTCCAGCCCGAGAACAAAAGGGGCCGGGTAGACCTGTTCGGAGGAAAAGATGCGGAAAAACCGGGTGTCAGCGGGTGGGCGGGCGGCTGCTCCTGGTGCCTGTCTCGCCCATTTTACAGACACATACAGGGTATATGTCTCTCTTCCGGGTTAAGTATGGGTGGCCCCTCCACCCGTCTCCTCCTTCCCCGTGACGACGTCATGGTGTTATAATCATCACAAGAAACCCACTGAAGGTGGTGGATGTGACCAGTACCAAAGTCCGGGGTCTGGAATTGTATGCGTCTCCTCCCTCTCAACGCCGTCTGGGTTGCAACCAGCGCGGAGCATCCTTGGAGGCAGCACACAGGGACAACCCAGGCTTGCCCCCGACTAGGGCATCGAGATCACATCCGGCCGGTAGGGAGTCACAAGAGTCAGGCAGGGCTACTCCCAGAGCATCTGCCGACTTTTACCCAGCTAACCACCCCGTGGGTTGGGGCCCGGAGGAGGGCGCACTCTCTGTTGCGCCCCCACATCCGCTGAAGAGGGTACTACCTGGTGCCTGCATAAGGGAGAGCCGTTCCAGACATGATACCTTCCCCGACCCCTCCTGGGCAGTTCAGGGGTGTGGGGCATACAGCGGTCAAGGACCGTACAGGAATTCAAGCGAACCCCAAACTTCAGGAGAGGAGCCCAACCTGCGCCTTACGTAAGCATCCAGCATGATCTGGACTTCCTCCACCCTCCGCGGGCAAGCCTCTGCGAAACCCATGAGCTTGGATATTGGATGGCCGCTCCCAGAGTCATCTGGACCGGAGACCCGAACATTCTCCACCCCCCGCAGGCAAGCTGCGAGTCCCAAAGGCTAGGATTACAGGTGGCCGCGCTCAGCCTCTGCAAAGTAGTTGCGTCTCGGAAGTGCCCATCCATAAGTGAGAGACGACATGAATTCTGCAACGATACTCAACATGTGTCTCCACTGCCTCTTTGCCACAACCAGTAAGAGGTCTTTTGGGGTTAGCAACAGCGGTCCTTTCCGACAAACCCCTGCCCAGCGAGCCAGGCGTATATCCATCTCCAGTGGCGGTCTTACGATAACATCTGAGACCACCAATTGACCTGGAATCCACGTGCG
>JAJPCS010015991.1:0-11775 GCA_021164005.1 Willisornis vidua nigrigula | reverse complement strand
GCAATAACAACAGGCAGTGTGTGCTGCTGCTGCTGCTGCTGCTGCTGCTGCTGCTGCTGAGGGTCAGCCCCTCTGCAGTCTCTTGGCTGGCTCTATTTCATTGCCTTTTATAAACCTCTTGCCTTCAACAACAGCAACTGACACTTGGGCACAATGTCTCCCTCTAGGCCAGAGGCAGCTCCAACCTGCAATAATTCAGTGTTGGAGTGGAAGAAAAGACAAATTCTTGTGCCCCCTGTCAGTAGCTGCAGTCCCTCAGGCAGCTCTAAGGAGTGACACAAACAGCTGGTGGGGCCCTTCCCACACACATTTACCTTCTTTTGCCCCCTTGAAATGCTGCAGCTTGGTTTGTTCTCCAGTGAATGTTTTGGTTTGCTTTGGGGTTTTGTTTTGTTTTTGAAACCTTCCTAAGACTGCAGCATCTCACAGCTTTTTGAGTTTGGCAAAGAATTTGATGCTGAAAGTCAGCCTGCTGAAAAGTAGATTACAAAAGGAAAGGAATAGATTTGTAATTTTTTTTCTTGTTTTCTTTTTCAGACTACAAAACATTTTTTCTTCCATGCCAAAAATAATAAATCCCCAAGTCTGTCATTGTAAGCACATGTGAGAGGATTAGTGTGGAAGGATTCAGCCAAAATCCTTGAGTGAGAGATTGATTGTTTTTTTTGAGACTGTCTCTTGTTCTGGGAGGTCTTTGCTGTTCAGGTTTCAGAGCTGAAAACACCTTGGTCAGTCGGTGTTGCCATCACATTTGTGTGTGGGGTTTACTGGTTGTGCCTGGACAGAGGGAATGTTCTCTGGAGCAGCCTGTGTGGTGCTGTGTTTTGGCTGGATAGGGATCATTTTCCCTGGAGCAGCCTGTCTGGTGCTGTGTTTTGCCTGGATAGGGATAATTTTCCCTGGAGCAGCCTGTCTGGGGCTGTGTTTTGCCTGGATAGGGATAATTTTCCCTGGAGCAGCCTGTCTGGTGCTGTGTTTGCTGTGCCTTCCATGGTTAAACTGCCCTGGGCCATGGCCAGCTGAGGAACAATTCCATGGCTGCTGGGGCTGGAATTCCCTGATTTAGTGCTGTCAGTCCATAACTTCTGGTTTGCAGAATTATCCCAAATGCTCCTGTGATTTATTGCAGGGCTGGTTATTGGGAGAGGACAAATATAATTCAGTTTTGCTCAGTACTGTGTGCACACAACAAGCTCCTTTGTCAATGTCACATTAATTATATGATAATATTGAACTTAATTCTTGCTGCAAACTTAGATGTGCATTTCCCTGCATCATAATAAATTATGGACTAAACCACACCTGTTACTGTGAAAATGTTTCTGGTAAAGCTTCTCCCCCCCAGTTAGCTTAAAACTGAGTAGCAGGAGGTTTCCCCTGCCCTCTGTTTGTTACTGCAGGTGTTATAAATGGTCTCTGCCATTGCTATGGACAGGCTGTGCTGGTTAATAAGCACCATCATATGGTGGGTTTGTTGCAGAATAGCAGCCAAATTAGGAGATGGAATTTTTCTCTTTCTGGCCTGGATTTCAGTGAAGAGATGAGCTGTTGTCATTGCATGCAGTTTCCCTGGTCCTTTCCTCTCTGAATCCTTCAGTTCTTTATGATCTTTATCAGGACTCTCTGGAGATGACTTTACAGTAACTGCTTCTGGTTTGAAAACCTCTTTGTTCAAAGGAATCCTCTAGAATTTATTTATTGGTTTTAAAGTACCCCAAACAACAAGTCCTAAACCCCCAAATCCTGTCTTCGAGGTATGTAAGGACTGAGAGAGCAGCATGACTTGTTATTGCTCTGCTGGAGTGAACTGGGAAAATCATCTAATCTAGTTTTGAGCTTTGTTTTATGCTTGGCAAATAAAAGAAATAGAGCAAAAAGAGACAAGTTATAAGAATTGCTGGCTGGTTTGGGATTTATTTTTTTGCAGTTGAAAACCAGCAAAACTATTTACCATCTGACTGTGAAAACACTTCAGTCTGTCAAAATCCTCTATTGGAAAATGAGATGGACAAACCATTGCCCCTGATGAATAGGAGCATGGCAAGGAAAATCAGGTTAGAGGAACATAAAAGGGAAAAGGAGCAATAGTTTGTTTCCTGGCAACTTCCCAGCAATACTCTGCAGTCCAGAGGTTTTCCCTGTGAATTAATTCCACATGACAGTGATGTGAAATGTTCCAGCCTGTATTGCCACCCATCCTTTTTGTTCCAAAGCTCCACTTGTGACAGCCTGGGGGGAAAAAAAACAGAAGGTGGTGGGGCTTCACTTCTGATTAGCAGTTGTGCATTTGTTGCTGGTGTTCGTGATGGATAACCCAGAGGTGTTACTGAAGGTGCTGAGGTGGCTTCTCTGCTGCACTGAGTTGGTTTCTGCTTTATTCAGTAGGTGCAGAGGGACCATCAGGGGACAATGTTTAGTTCTCAGGCTGTCTCTCTCCACCTTTGTTTAAAGCCACCCAAATAATTTCCCAGCATCAGCAGGTGCATTTTAGGGGTTTGTCCAATAGCTTAAGGCAGCAAAGCCCAACAGGCAGTGCCTTCTGTCCCTTTAGGGGCAATGTCTGAGAGTCAGGGAAGCCACAGCTCAGTGTATTTGTTAAGAGTGCAGACCCTCACTAAGCACAGGCTGCTTTCTTGCCTTGTTTTTGCTGCTTGGTTAGTGAGATCCCCATTTATTCAGTCTTTGCTGTTCTCTTACTGAGAGTTCTTACTGATGGGAAACAAACGCAGACCTATTGCTTGTCTGACCTCAGTGTCTGAACAAATCTGGACACTTCTCAAGGAAGTGATTTGTGTTTTACACAGCAAGGTGTGAGTAAACTCAGGAACCCTGTTCAGATGTGGTCAGTGTAATTCTGCAGTTATTAAAAACCCCCAAACAAACCAAACCCCAAAACACCAGACCAGCACCCCCAAACTAGACAAAGATGATTAAAAGTACACTGTGCTCACTGCAGAATAGCTCTTTTTAACAATAATATTTTCTTGTGACCCTTAGCCTTTGTCTCTCTCTACAGAAATCCTGCCAAGGGTGCCAGGCTGACCACGGTGATCCCCCTTTGCAGAGGAAAACTTCCTCCTCAGAGCAGTCCCTGCTCCAGAAGGCCTTGCCCAGGGATGCTCCAGTGTCCTGCCTGCAGCTGCTCTGTCCCAGGTGAGCCCCCGTGGCAGGGCAGGGGTTGGTGGGTTTGTTGTGTGCTGACCCAAGTCCTGCTCACAGAGCTCATGGAAATGGTGACCAGATGAGGGCCAGTTTTCTGTGCTCTCTGGGGGGTTCTCTGTGGGGTGATGGTTGTTGCTCTCTGTGCCCTCTGCTCTCTGAGGGCTGATCACAACTCAGGGACACGTTTCCTTCCCCTGGGGAACACAACACAGCCAAGAATCCAGATCCTTTGCTCCACTGTGTGCAGGAGTGTCACGTGTTCCCTTCACAGGGCACTGACAGTGCAAGGCAGGGTTGGATTGATGGGAACACAGATCTGTTTGCAGGAGGGGCTGAGATCCCTCCTGTCCCCTGGTTCCAGTACACGGAAATCATCCCAGCAGATCTGGCAGGACGTGCTTCATTCACCTCCTCAGGCTTATTATCTGAACAAGCTGACAGAAACATGCAGGGAATGCCTTAGGACTCTGACAGTTCATTAATCATGTGCTCCTACAATGAAAACAGTCATAAAATGCATTAATTACTCCTGAAACAGTTACATTGGTTGGGATTTTTCCTTAGCTAAGGTTGAAAGATGTCTCATTTTCTAAAAATAACACTCACTTTGCTTCAATTTTCCTAAATCATCAGTCAAGTTTTCACAGAAAAGTATCTTGAGTAGCAACATGTATAAATAGAGATTAATGAGCTTGAAATTCTAAGTCAAATTCTATGCTCACACATTTATTCCTTTAAAATGGAGCTAATTAAAGGTGGTTTTCCTGCAATTTTATTGCATGATATCACTCTTAGAACTGAAGATAAGTTATATGGAATAAAAGATACATAATTTAGAAGATGAGGTGGAGAATGAGGAATATATACTGGGTCACTGGGCTTTTCTTCTGAGTTCTTTCTGAAAAAGTCTCTCATCTTCTCCTCCAAAGCTGGTTTACCTGCAGTGACTCACCCAGGATCAGTAACAGGTTTGTGACAGGCAGCAATGGGGGCTGTGCCCCTAAAGCTCTGTGTGTTTCCCCTTCCCAATCTCCAAATGTTCCAGCCAAACACAGGTTGGTCTCTTGCTTTGAACGTGCAGCCCCTTAAGGCAGTAACTCAGTAGCCCACAGGAGTAGCCACCAGGTAAGTTTCTAAGCCCACGTGTAGGGCTGATGAGCCTTCAGAAATGGGCAGGTTTCCTTTGAAATGGTTGAGGGATCTGGTGAATCAGTGGGAGCAAAGCTTGGTGTTATTTCTGCATAGACTTTTTTTTTTTACCTCAACTTTGAAAAATTGAAGAAAAATACAATAATATCTGTATAAATAAACTGTGGAATTAATATAGATGAAAGTACAATTAATATTAAGTGCAGAAGTGTTTTATGAACATTGGTTTGAAGACATTACACAGCCATGATGGGGTCTGTTAGATATAAATGGCTTGCCCAGGTCTCAGTTGCCATTCCCACTCTGTGCAGACATCAGTGAAGTCTGTAATCCTCGTGCCTGTGGCTTGAGTAAAACACAGGATTCATTCCTTTGGCTCTTCCTGTCTTTATGGGGTTTCTTTCAGTGGCATATTCTGTGTGTAATGGGGCTCTGAGGTGCAGAAATGGAAATGAAACCCTGTTCTCATGGAAAGTACTAAGCAATGTCAGGGTGTAGCAGAAATCAGCCCTTACCATTGTGAGAGCCAGCCTGGCACTGGAGACCAGAACGGGCACTGAGGCCCAGGGTGGGTGTGTTGGAACACGTGGGTGACTCTGCTGGCACCTCCTCTGGGAATGCTGAGGGACATCAGGGACATGGGATGTCAGGCCTGGCTTAGCAGCCACACTGGCACTGCCTGCAGGGAAAGGTGTCACTCAGTGTGGGGAGCAAATGGATATTCCTCTGAAAGTGAGGGAGGGTTTATGCACTGTCATCACAGAGAAACAGGGACTAATCAAGTGCTGCAACTCATTTATAGGGAATTTGATGCAAACTTTCCCATTTATATTTTTTCCTGTGAACCTAAAGAAACATTTCCCTTCATTTCCTGCTTTTGATGAGTTATCAGTTGGGGTTTTGAATTCAGGTGTTTGATAATACTGAAAAACTCTGAAATAGGTGATCCTGGCTCCTGCCTGATAAGAGAAACTGTTTGTTGGTCTGCAGTGCAAATATGTGTGAGTTTAGTGACAGAAAAACAAAGGGGAATGGGAATGCCTTGATGTTTCCCTTTGGCTTTTTCTGCCATAATCTTTGAAATTAATATCTCTCAGGGCCAGAACCTGGAGGGGTCAAAAGGACCAGGGGAGTAGCAACTGTGAGAGGAAAGGATAAAGAAATGAAAATGAACTGAAGGGATTGAAAGATTAATTGGATTTATTTTTTTAAATGGTTCAGCCTTGATGCAGTGACATGAAAGGCCCAACAGAAAAAGAGAAGCAAGAGCAGTGGGCAGAGCCCCAGGAATCAGCCAGAGCATTGCCCACATCAGTGAGGGGTGTGTGTGTTCCTGCCCAGGCTGTGGGCTCTTGTGTTCAGCTCTGATTGCTGCTGAGGGTGAGGGAGAGTTGTGCTCTGTGCCCCTGAGTGCCTGGGTGGGCTGTTTGGGTGTCCCAGATGGACAGGGCATACTGTGTACATTGGAGTTGATTGTATGAGCCTATTAAAAAATATAGCAAACAGGAGAAGGGTTCAGTTGCCTTTGCACAGACTGTGTTTCTATCCTGTGAGTTCACAGTTTGACTCCTCAAGCCGTGAGGTTTCCTGACCTGTAACCTGTAACTCTTCACTTGTGCCCTGATGGGCAGGGTCAGTTCCCCAGCCAAGGTGAGAGTGCTCCTCCTTCCTCCTCTGTCACTGTCCCTGTGTCACACCAGGAACATGAAATCCTTGGCAGTCCAGCTGCTGTTTCATCTGTTTTAGGAGCTTTTTGGGCGAACTGTTGGTTTTATACCTTCCATCAAGGCAGTTTGGTGTGTCCCACTTCCCTGAGCTCGTGGATTCTGGTGAAGCCACCAGGCCCTGGGTACACAGCGAAGTGGCTGCACCCCTGCAGGTGGGGATGGCCCAACTGTGGCCTTGGAGCTCTGTGGCCCCCTGTGCTGCCTCTGCAGCTCCTGTCTTGGCCTGAGGGGAGCACAGTCAGGCCTTGGCATGGGCTGTGCTGGCCAAAGGCTGAGCAGGAGGGGAGGGAACAGTCCCTGTGCCCAGGGGGGTTATTGGGGCACTTCAGGCAGGGCTGGTCTGGTGCAAATCCTGCATGAGCATTTGTACAGCAGTGACTCTGTAAAGAATCCTTGCTGGGATGTTCCCTGTCTCCTTTGAGCAGCAGGACATTCCCTGTCTCCTCTGAGCAGCAGCAGGACATTCCCTGTCTCCTCTGAGCAGCAGCAGGACGTTCCCTGTCTCCTTTCAGCAGCAGGACGTTCCCTGTCTCCTTTCAGCAGCAGGACATTCCCTGTCTCCTTTCAGCAGCAGCAGGACATGGTGAATTCAGACACACAACAAGGGCTGTGCATTAATGCCACTGGGAACAAGTTTAGGTAGTTCATGGAACTTGTGTGAAATCACTGGAAAGTGGAGATGTGTTCCCATCCCACTGCCCTTACCAAATTCCTTTGTAAATACCCTCTATTTTTGTTTAGATTCAGGTGGTGTTGAACAGGACCCAGTTTTACTACATAATTTTTAGTGTTTCACAGCAGAAGCCTTCAGTAATTTCCTCTACACTCTGAATTAGTGTCCTAATTTTTGTATGATTGTCCACTGTAAATTGCTGTATATTCCTCAGAAATGGCTTTGTAAGTCTTACCAATAGGATATGAAAGCACTGGAGAGCACAGGTAAGGAATGTGTTGTTTTATGAGGTGGTGATGCCTGTCAGCTCTGGCCTGTTACAGACTCCAACCCTGTGTTGCTGCTTTCAAGCTTAGGTGAAAGCTTCCTGTACTCTGAAGTTGATTAATACCTAATTTTCGTAGGCTCTGAATTCACAGTAATTTCATGCAAGTTGAAGGAGACTGATTTGTTTCTTCTGTTATTTTTTTCCTTGTGCAAAATGCAAAGAGTTGTGAAAAGCAGAGATAATCCCTGTACATTTGTGTGTTAATGTTACCAAGTGATCATCTTGAAAGACTGAACATGATTAACACCTTGAATCATAAACTAGGGGAAATGTACAACACTTGACAGGGAATGAAACATCTAATACAGTGTGAAAGCATCTGGCCAGGAAATTGTTTTCCAAGCACTGCAAATTATAAGCAATTATCAAGTATTTTACCTGCCTGTACTCATAACTCTGCTTCAGTGGCACTGTCACTGATATTGTGCTCCATTTCTCAGCAGTCTGACTGTTGGATAATCCCCCTAGGTCTGTGATTTACACTCTTTACCTTCCTGCTTGATGTGAGAGCAAATATCTCTGGGGGTGCTTTGAGGGGGCAATCAGGGCTGCAGATGGAATAAGGCACTGGTGACAATGGAGGGAGGAGCTTAATTTGGGAATTCTCCTCAGTGAGGGCTCTGACAGGGTGTGCAGGTGGCCCTAAATCCGCCTGAGCTCAACCTGGGGAGAGGTGACCCTGCATGTGCCCATTTGCTTGGCATGAGCTGGGTGTGATTTTCAGGAGCTTCTCTGGAGGTGACTCTGTGAGCTCTGGGCTGTGGCAAATGCCAGGACATGGTGGCACTTTTATTGGCTGGTAATGATTTGAGGTGACACTTGTCTGTGGCACAGAAACCCCTCTGCAAACCCTCCATGAAGGGAAAGGGCAGCTCCATCCTTTCCATACCCATTTATGAATTTTTTTTCTATTCCATGTTTTCCCAGAGAAGCAGGTGGAGTAATGGGGACAGAGTCAAGGGGTGCTGCGTTTCCTTTGGCTCCAGGAACATTTGCAGCTCATAAATCCGGGTGCTGTCTCTGCCTTTGGGATGTGGCTGTGAAGGTTCATGAGTTTTGTTGTGCCAATAACCCTTTTCCTGTCCCAGCCTCGGCCACTGAGCACAAACTGCCTTTCCATCTGGGAAATGGAGCTCCCTGTCTCAGACCATTCCAGGGCATCCCATCAGAGTGACCTCCCTCGTGGGCATTTCCTCACCCCTGAGATGGGAAAATGCCCCTCTGTTCTCAGGGGCAGGCTCAGGGCAGGCAGATCCTGCCATTCCTGCCCAGCTCAGGGCAGGCAGATCCTGCCATTCCTGCCCAGCTCAGAGCAGGCAGATCCTGCCATTCCTGCCCAGCTCAGGGCAGGCAGATCCTGCCATTCCTGCCCAGCCCCAGCAAAACAGAATAAAAAAGGCTGTGAATGAGGTTGGTTTGCTGAGGAAATGGGGTGGGGTTTCAGCTGAGGGGGGGCGGTGCTTCCCTGCCCCGGGCCCTTGGGGGGTGTGGGGTCCGACCCTGCTGTTCCCGGCAGAGCCGCTCCCAGAGCTGCATCAGCAGAGTTTGTGTGTGACCCTCCTGGCCGAGCACAGCCCCGGGGCCTCTGATATCCCACCCACAGCACTGCGGGGTGTTCTGCCTGCACTGTGACCTCGGGGAACGTGACCTCGTGGGTGGCTCTGCAGTCCTGGTCTGGGGTTTTCCTCCTGCCAGGAAACAGCATTGATTCTATTGTAAAGTTCTTTCTTTCTACACCGATTTTTTTGTATTTTGGCTTTGCAGCTTTAGGGAATGTTCTTGCTTTTTTCCCAGTAATAATTTTCCTATTTCACGAGCTGGAAAAATAAAAGGGAGATTTTCAAGCCATTTGGTGTTTTCAGACTGAAGGATGCTGAAAAATCAGTGTCTCAAAATATTTCAAGGAAAGGCTGAAATAATCAAATGAGCTTTGGAAAACATTCTTTTCACTGCAATTGAATAAATCATAGCAATGCATACAAGAGGATTAAAGATAAATGGAACAAGGGGATTTGAAATGAGAAAAAGGAAACCTTAAAATGAGATAGTAAAAACTCAGTTCTGCATTTTGAATTTTCTTTAAAAATAAAAAAGGATTAGTTTGCAATCAGCATGTTCTGTATTCTCTTTCCAGTATAGCACCATTTTCTGGGGACAACCTGCTGGGAATTGGTTCTTACAACTTTATAAACATACTCAAAATACACATTTTCCTGCTGGAGTTCTGTCATATTGTTTGACAGCTGCTTCCAGACCTTATTTCCTTACACGACCCACATTTGCTCTGAGGCATCTTTTAAACTTGTTCACTTTATTGAGGAAGCCTTAACCAAGCTGGTTCATTAACAGGTTTGCATCCAAAGGAAAAAAGTGCTAATCTGAAATTTGGAGATGAGAAAGGCTGGTTTTGATTTCAAACAGGGAATGAAAACTGAAAGCTGTAAGGAGGTTTAAGGGACATTTCCTGTCAGGTTGGAAGGAGGGTCAAGGTAAGTGCAGGGAACTGGACAGGTGTTTGTGCTTCTGAATATCCAAAACAGAAATTCACTCACAATTTTTCCATCTATGAGGAGTTTAAAGTCACTGCTTCCTGTTTCATGTTCACAGTGGTTTGGGTGTCCCATTTAATTCATACCCTCCATTTAATCTGAAGTTACACGAGTCAGAGCTGCTCTTTAATCTCTCTAAACCCACAGCAGTACAGGAGGTGCCTCTGGGCTGTGCAAAAGGCTGAAGGCAGAGCAGCCCACGGGGCTCTGGGGGCTGATTTGGGCTTTGTCTGCCCCTGCCTGGCTGGGTCTGGAGGAGCCCCATCTCTGCTGCACCCCTGGTTTGTGTTTCAGGAGGGGACAGAGAACATCACTGACCTTTGGGAAGCATTTGAGGTCTGATTATTTATAGATTGGGTACCATTACAGAGCAGGGTTGGGGTTTTTCAGTGTAAAGTCTTGTTTATTTTTTATTCTGAAGAGAGCATTTCCCTCTCAGTTATTCCCAGATGAAATCCCAGCTCAGTGGTGAGTCCAGAGCACGGGGTGGCTCCAAGAGGAGGTAAAAGAGCTCTGGCCATTGCAGAAGGGCAGCTCATTTACAGTGGGGTCAAACACCATTCCATTTATTACATGTGGTGATCTGATAACCATGGAAAGATAAAAATCTCTATCAGCTTCTCATGGAATGACACTGTAAAAAGCAGCTTCAAAGATTCCCATAGTAATGTGGTCTGAGTTAATGTCTTGTGCTCACATCCTACCTTGTCAAAGAACTTTACTATGGAGATTTCAGGGGCTTTGCCTCATTTCTGGTACAGAACACTCTGGAAAGATGAGTAGGTGATGCAGTTTCTCTTGTTCAGTAAGTCACAGAGAGCAGCACCTGTATTTTTGTACAGCACAGCCCTGTTGCTCCTGTAAACTGTGCTGACAAAACAGTTCCACTGTAATGGAACAGCTCCTGCCCCTTCTCTGGAGAAAATAAATTGAGTGTGATGGCCTGGTTGTTACTGACAGATATTTCATCAGGAGTACAGTTCAAGTTCCACTTGAATCATTAGACTGGGATAGAAACAGCAAAATATCTGAGTTGCCTTTGTTGTTCTGGGTGGGACCTTTGTGTTGCACAGTGAACATTGATGCAAACAGCAGAAACCTGCACAGCTCTGAAGCACTGGCTTTGCTGGCCATCTCTGACCATGATATCTGTGGTAATTTGGCCTTGCTAATCAGCTGCTTGTCATGTTGCTTGTGAGCTGGGAAACATTGGTGTGAGAACAGGGACCCAAATATTGGAGTATGGAACATGTCCAGCCAAACCAAGTATTTCTCTGGGCTGGCAGCCTGGCTGGTTCAGCCATGGAGATTGTGGAAAGCAAATATGCAGCAAACAGATTAATTCTGGGTGTTATCTTGTACCTTGAAGGTCCTCCTCCATATCCCCAGTTCCCTGATCCCACATGGATAAAGCCTGGCAGAGAAAGCAGCTTGGTCAGAGTGGGCTTGTTACACACTTAGGAAATCTTGTCTGGGTGTTCAGCTGAAACATTTGCCTGACTGAAACCTGACTTTAGGTGTTTGGTTATCAGAGTAAATAACTTTGGATTGAAAAATAACCCCCTCCCCAAAGGATAAAACCCCCCAGCATCACCCCAGCCCTGAGCACTGTAAGTGATGCTGCAGCTGCAGGCTGAGGACTTGTGTGCTTGATACCCTAACAGAGATCAGAGCCTTCTGTAACCCTGTTGTCATTCAGTGATAAAACTGGAGGGGAATCAAAAGGACAAAGGATGCTCCCAGCTGAGATGGGAACAAAGTCTGCTGAGAAACAATCTGTGGGTCTCTTAGGGAGAAACAGGCCTAAATATTGTGATTTGGGTTTTTTTTAAGCTTTGGCCCTGGTCAGAGCTAGAAGGGGATGTTATTCCTGTGGTTCATGGTGGTTTCTGTGTGTGCTGAGCTGTGCCTGGGGATGAGGAGAGTGTGTGGTTTTCTAGCACTTCTGCAGGGCACTGATGTGAAAGTCTTCTCTCTGTATTTTTAAACAACTTTACCAGAATGCTTTGGCAGCTGCAAACTTTGCCTCACATCTCCCCAGGCCCTCAAATTCAAACCCAAACAGGGTCAGTTTATGGGCAGGGTTGGGGCAGTGGTTTCAGAGCACAGGAAATGAAATAAGAAAGCAGAGATCACATAGTCAGCTCTGTGGTTATCAGGATGGAGTGAGCCCTCAGAAATACATCC
>JAJPCS010015979.1:0-17603 GCA_021164005.1 Willisornis vidua nigrigula | reverse complement strand
CTGGGAGAGTCCTGACATCCCAAATGAATATCCTGGCTGGGATGGAAGGAACCTTCTCCATAGCCCCTGCAGGTCTGTGGTTTGCGTTTATGGCTAAAACAGTGTTGATAACACAGCAGTGCTTTGGCTGTAACATGAGAGTGCTGGAACAGCCTCAAAGCTTGCTGGTATTTCCCACTCATACTGAACAGGCTGGAGTGGGCAAGAGGTTGGGAGGGGACACAGCCCAGACAGCTGACCCCAGCTGGCCAAAGGGATATTCCATACTGTACCTTGTCATGCTTAGCTATAAAACTGGGGTAGAAGAAGGAAAAAGGTGGGAGGGCATTTGTTTCCAAGGTGGTTGTTGCTCTAGCTCTGGCTGGGCATTGGTCTGCATGTATCAGGAGGGTGAGTAATTCCCTTTGCTTTTTCCTCTTTCCATCACCTGTCAAACTGTCTTTATCTTGAATAAAGTGATTTTTTCACTTTTACTCTGTGTCCTTTCACCTCCCCCAACCTGTTGGAGTGCTTGGCTGGGTCAACCCATCACACACTGTGCAGTGAGAAAGTGCAACCTGCATGAGAGGTTTTCCAAGGGCCTTCATTCCTCCACGTTGGAGAATTCTGATCTTCATGTTTTAATGTTTGAAGGAACCCAGAACTGGTGTACTGACAGATTTGGTTTCTGTGTGAAAGACAAAACTGATTTTTTGAAAACAAAAAGATTTCTGTAATACTTCCCATCTCAGCCTGGTTTTCATGTCTTACCCATACACAAAGCAGAAGAAATTGGGAAGTGTTTTTTTCTCTGTCAGCAAGAAAAGAAGTCACATTTAAGTTCAGTGTCACATGTCAAAGGGATCAGTCACAGAGATTATGGTCCTTTCTTCAAGAAGTACAGCCAGTGAGTGTGGGATACTGACATTTGACAGGGTGTCCCCAGAACCTGTCACACACAAGAATTTTGCAGTACATCCAGAAAAGACCTTGTTTTTCAGTGGATTTCAACCTCTTGTTCCAGGAACAGCTGCAGAACTGGATTCGGGGCAATGTCAGTGCCTGCCCCTCCTCTGTCTTCATTTTCGATGAGATGGACAAAATGCATCCAGGTGTCATCGATGCCATCAAGCCATTCCTGGACTATTATGAGGAGGTGGATGGGGTGTCCTACAGAAAAGCCATCTTCATCTTCCTGAGGTCTGTGGCACCCATTTCTGTCATTTTGAGATGCTGAGATAAGTGTTTAGACTATGATGATAATGATGTTCCTAAAGGATCTCTTTCAAAGAACAGCCAAGGAGCCACTCTGGAGTGAAGACCCTCTGTGCAAAGACAGGGGGGAGCACTCTGAGCTCGTGCCTGGCCTGTGGCTGTGGAGGAGCAGGTCTCATGCTGTGCAGGATCTCCTGAGCCTGGCCCAGAGCACAGATATATAAGAACTCACATTTTGGGAATGTTCTCTGGGATGAGTGAACTGTGTACTGGGTGTGGATGGCATGGAATTGTCTTCAGAGTAGCTGGCTTAGTGCTGTGTGTTGGATTTGTGGCTGAAACATGTTGATAACCACACCAATGTTTTGGTTGTTTCTGGATGCTGCTTGCAAAGCCTCAAGGCTTTTCCCAGAGTGAGCTGAGATGGGCAGGAGGGTGGGAGGGGACACAGATGGGAGAGATGACCTGAACTGCTCAGGGAATACTCGATATCATGTCATGTCATGCTCACCAATAAAAACAGAGGTGGAGAAAAAGGGGGGGATTTCAGCTTTCAAGGTGGTGCTTTTCAGGAGTCACCTGAATTTTGGTCTGACTGTAAGGGTGGTGAATGATTTTCTTAGGCTTCCTTGGGTATTTTCTCCTCTTTCCATGCCTTCTGTTTTTCCTATTTCTCCTTCCATCCTGCTGAGGCAGGAGGGAGTAAACAAGTGGCCATGTAGGTGCTTGGCTGCTGGCTGGGGGCAACTCACCACACACTGATGGCTATTTAAGGAACTAGAGACTTCCCTCAAATTTTGGAGTACAGGGTTGTGTTTTGGTGATTGTTTGCTGTCAAGATTAGCAATACATGCAACTGGCTGCAAAAGAAATTCTGGTTCAGTTGTGTCTGTATTTCAGCACTGTACATTTTGATTTTATGACCAGCAATGCAGGTGGTGACTTAATTAATAAAGCAGCTCTTGACTTCTGGACAAGTGGAAAGCGCAGGGAAGATATTCAGCTGAAAGACCTGGAGCCCATGCTGTCTGTAGGAGTCTTCAACAACAAGAATAGTAAGTCACTTTGCTCAGAAAAATGGGAAATTCATCCCTCAGTGGCTGAGACAAAAGTGCTTTGTGAATTCAGCCTGGCCTGCGGATTTTGTTGTGTGTGGGATCGAGTTCAGAGAAACTCCTTCCTCTGATTATTTTTCTTTCCCCAACTCTTCAGGTGGACTGTGGCACAGCAGCATCATCGACAGGAACCTCATTGACTATTTTGTGCCCTTCCTGCCCCTGGAGCACAGGCACGTCAAGATGTGCGTCAGGGCTGAAATGGCAGCCCGTGGCTACGCCGTGAATGAGGAGGTTGTTCAGGCAGTGGCTGATGAGATGACATACTTTCCCAAGGAGCAGAAAATCTACTCTGATAAAGGCTGCAAGACTGTACAGGCCAAGCTGGATATTCATGAAGACCTCATGATGGGAGATACAATAGCAAGGGGTTGATTTCCCCTTCAAGTTTCCAAAGCAGTTTCAGAGCTTTTGGAAATCTGTGTATTTGCACTTAAGCTTTTTTACTGGTGCAGGGAGTATGTTGAAAATACCAGTGAGCTCTGTGGGCTTTGTAGCTTTTTTGTGTGATTTTAGTTTAAGTTTTGGGTTGTTTTTTTTTTAACCTAACATAGAATCACAGAATGGTTTGGATTGAAAGAGTCCTTAAAGATCATCTAGTTCTATCCTCTGCCATGGGCAGGTCACTCAAAGGCCCCTCCAACCTGGCCTTGAACTACTGTTCATCTCTGAACAATGCAAATGTTGCCCCTTTAGTTTTCTTTTAACATCCAGAGAATTTCTGGGTGTAACACACACACCATCCTGGATAGAGCCTCTCCGGCTTTATTCTTCCAAGTGCTAGGATTATTAAGTATTTAATTCCTCTTTTCACAAAAACTAGAGTAAAGGAGAACAGAGAAATTCTTCCAGGCAGTCACATTCCTTTCCATGTACATGGTCCTGTTGGTGTTCATAGTGAAATGGAGGGATGTGTGGTGTGTTCTGGGCTATGATCATGTCTGCAAGGGTGAGTTTGATGCATTGTAGTAAGAAGATATTGTGGAAGTCTTCCTGTCCTTCCAGTAAATTGATGCTGTTGTGGCTGCTACAAACATGCATTTCAGGGATGGAAGGGCATGAAGACACTTAATGGCTGAGCTGTGGCATCATCCCAAATATGGGAAGTAATATCTCCAGCAAATCTGTTATTAAATAATAGAGGGTGTGGGGAGGGGGAGTAACTGCTTGCCCTGTGTTTGAGGGAAAAGGAATTGTTAAAGAAACTTTATATTCTTGAAGAGGTCTAAGTGAATTTGTGAGTCCAGGTCTTCCTAAGCAGAGGAACTTACCTGAGGGATCTATTACAGTAAGTCTCCTGTTCTTAATCAGGAAAATCTCTCATGGAGATTTAATTTACACTTTGTTAATATGTTTGTGGGCTCCTGGCCTTGAAGTCTGTAACATCTTTGGAGGTCAGTCCCCGCTGCACCCAATGGCTAAGGTGTGGATAATGCCACTCTCACCTTGCTTGGAAGACACTTTGATGAAGAAGTTATTTTTATAGCATATTTTTATGCTGAAGTGTGAGCAACGGCAACAATCCCCTACCTCACTAGTTAAGTATGTTTTATAGTAGCTTTTGACAGGCATTAAAGAATGCCTGTGAGAAAGGGTGAGTGATGAGTTAAGCTGGGAAAGATCGATTTAACCTTTACCCCCTGGGGAGGCGAGAGTTTAAAACTGTTGCAAGCTTTAACTCTTTCATCATCCATCACTTGTGGATCAAATAGTGTAGTGCAAGACAGAAGTGCCTTTCACTTGGTTGATTGTACAGTGGTTTTTAAATTGGTACGAGGGATTGGGATATTTTTTTGCTGCAGCATCTACTCCCTCACTTGTACTTCCTTTAGGAGGTGATGCAAAATTACAGGTCTCATTACAATTATGTTAATTCAACTCACAACAGAGGGCTCAGCATTTATGTTAAGCTCTAAATTAAAAGTGTCAATTGCGTGTTACAACCCCATGTGGAGTTTGTCAATGCTGGCAAACTCTTCACACTGATGCAATCTCCAGAGCCAAACTCTATCAAGCCATTAACCTTGGGACATTGGACTGTCACTTTCCAGTGTGATGTTTTGCCTTTTAACTGACTTACTCCTAGTTGTATATGCTGTCCAGTTTCACTTACTCCATAAACAAAATACTTGTGCCATTTCAAAACACTAACTGTTACTACTGTACTGCAGTTGGAATAAATCTTAAGTTACTTTTTTCTCTTGGTTTAATCATTTTCAGCTATAGGAAAGTACTAATTTATGCAGTTTGCAACCAGCTGTACTGCACATATCTGTTACACTTCCTTTATTCTTAAAAAGGTGTTTATGACAACAGATAAGCAGATTAAATAGCCTGTTGATATTCAAACAAGTTGACTCATCCAACAGCACAGTAAGGAATTCAGCTGTTAAATACAGCTCAGTAGAAACAAACACCTACCAAAACGCCTAAAAGTCTCTGCTTCCTCTGCTTCATGGTTATTAACAGATCTCACCTACCACACTGCCAGGCACTGCAGGACAAACACACCTCAGGTAGCTTGTTTAACTATTCCTCCTCTCTGGCTGTGTCTGCAAAGCTGTCATTCAATGTGGCTCTTCCCCTCTCTGAGCTGGCAAAGGCATGATGGGACTCCAGGTTTCCATCCTGTCTCCATAGCCCAGCACTGAAAAGAAACCAGTGTGTAAGTAACACCTTAATTCAGGTGAGGCAGAGCTGTTGGCAGACACTGGCTCCTTGCTCAGGAGTCAGACCTTCACGCTGTTGTGAACCACCCGTTGTGTTCCAAGGGTGCACAAGGAAATGTTCAGAGCCTGCATGGGAAGTGCGAGCTGTGCTGTTCTCCAGGACTTTGCCCTGTGCTGCACACGCGACAGCTCTGCTGTTTGTCCCCACACACCAGGCTCTAGGGCCAGGCTGCCTGTTTGGCAGGACACAGAACCTGCTCTAGCACTGTATTTTAACCATGGCCTCTAGTTCCATGAGCACAGCATGAGGTCTCAGAAGGTTCCCTGCAGAAGGTTGAATTAAAACAGCAGCTGTTTGTACTGGGCTCTGGTAAGAACAGAACTCTGTGACTGCTGAGCTCCTCTCTCCTGGCCAACAGGTGAGGAGCTCTGGGCATCAGACCTTTCCCCCTGCTTGAAGTTTCCTTTAAGTTGCCTGATCCAGTTTCAAGTGGCCTATTAAACAGAATACTGGCCAAAGTTACCCAGTCACAGTAAGAGTGAGGAACCTTAGCTCTGAAACAACACAGTCCACAGGGGAGGAATAACAAGAAGATCAGAAGGATCAAATCCAGGAGTGATTTCAGGCACACCTATTGCTGGCCAGGTCTAGATAAGAGTCTCCACCCTTTGAACATCCTTCCTACATTCTCCAGAAGAAGCTTCCATGTACTGTGAACCATTTAGGGCTGTGATATAACAAAATACTGGCTTCCAATTTATGCTAAATGCTCATACTGATGCTTCAATGGCACACAGAGCAGAGTACTTGATGCTAGAAGAGTCACATTACTGCTTGGCTGTACTGCTTCTCTTGAGGAGAAGGTATCAGACAGTATATTATTATTAAATCTGCTTTTTTCCATTAGTTATTTGTTATAACCAAGAAGTCAAACAGATAAATACTGGAGTTCAAAGCACTCATTACCTGACAAATACTAGGACTGATAATTTAATTATTATACCCCTGCAGAGCAGAACTGAATAGCTGGAGGCTTACTGGCCCTTTTTTTAACCTTGCAGAGAATAACTTCAAGATGCTGCCACTGAAAACCTAGGTGTGGCTTCAGTCAGAGCCTCCAGGTGTTCAGGCACTGGTACCACAGTGGGAAGAGATCAGCAGTGTTTTAACCAGTCTCCATGTTCATCCCTATGATACTACTGAGCACACACACATCTAGGAAGTTTGCCTCTACAAAAACCATGCAAGTGTAATAGTACCAGCGATCCAATAATGCAGTTTCCACTCAAGCTACATTTGTTTCTCTTTCACCAGGTAGCAGTCACATCTCCTATCTCTGCCCTTTGAACTCAAAAAGGGAAATACTTGCGCTCAAGCACAGCTTGAACAGCCAGGAATGCCGTGTGCTGTTCCTCATCGTGGAGTAAGTTTGTGCAAAATTAACATCAAATCACTGAATGCAAAGAACACAAGAAAGTAGCTAAGAAATAAATTTCTGATGAGAAAGGTTTATTTTGAACAGCAACTGGAGTGAAAAAAGCCTCTGCAGTGCTCACATTCAGAAACAAGTCTGACACCCTTCGCAGTAAGTAGTTGACACGTTCTGTTTATTTTCAAATGCCTTTAGATCTGTCTCCATCCCTGCCTCAAAGGCACACAGTATTGTGAGAAGATAAAAAAGAGAAACCCCTGCAAACTGGCCCCTGAATTTGTCATGCAGGTGAAGAGGAGAAACCTCTTTTCTACTTCCATGGTGTAAAATTTAATCTGTCCACGTTTCCCACTACAGTACAACCCTTTCCATGAAGCTGACTCACCAGTCCAGGAGGACACTGTTCTCCCTCCTGAGAGCACTCCTGGGAGAGGAGGCTGTGGGCAACTTTATACATAAAAATGAACCAAAAATAGCAACTAATTACACTGATGTGGCAGTCAAGGGTTTTAACTCACTTCCTTGTAATATTAAGTCAGCTCTCTGAACACTATTCACAACAGTTTCATATTCTTGGTTTGACACACAGGAGACCAAATTATACCACTGTTTTGAGACAGACAATGGCACTGCATGATGTTGGATAGAAGGGCCCAGGTTTTTAATTCCAGAATCCCCCCCCCTTATCTTTACTGGACCTAAGCTGTTGAAGGAGAAAAGACACACAGTCTATTTTTAATGCATATTCCCACAGGGCCAATGAAGGCTTTCACAGACATAGGAACTTTGATTAAAATTCTCAATATTATCTAGAGATCATTCACATCAGAGCAAAATTCAATTAAAATTAGGTCACAGTCTCAGTCCTTCTGTACCTGTCAATAGTCTGAGAAACGGTTCCAATGATCGACACATGATCCAGGGAGTCTTCAGGCTCGTCAGACACAGACTCAGGAATTCCCAATGCAGTTCCTTCTTTCCTTGACAGCACCAGCCTGAAGTACTCATGAACCATGACTGGTGACAGAATAAAAATGCAGAGGCACTGCTGCTTACACACCAGTTAAAAAAGAGCGTTCCTTCCTTTAAAAAGTACTTAAAAATGAAATGTCTCGGGTTCCCCACTTGGTGATTAAATTAAATTTGCTTCCTCGATGGTTGTAGCAACAAAGCATCAGAAGTCATAGTAATAATCCAGCTTTGCATCCACAGTTTTACATCCTTTATCTGAATAAATTCTCTCCTCTCTGGGAAAGTAGGTCATCTCGTCAGCTATTCTGGTTAAAATGTCTTCATCCACAGCATAGCCCCGTGATTCAATCTCCACCCTCACACACATTTTCACATGTTTGTATTCCAGAGGCAGGAAAGGGATAAAGTAGTCAATGAGATTTTTATCAATCAAGGTGCTGTGCCAAAATCCACCTGTAAAGGGAAAGAGAAGGAAGGCATTTGTTACTGCTCCTCTAATTAAACACTCCATGGGAGCAAGAGGCACATCACAGCCCTCTGCTGCACACCTGTAAGAATTCACCTGGGGTTTTAGGGCACTATAATGCACATGTCAATACAAACCCCTTCTCACAGTACTTGGTGCATAAAGTTTTGGGCAGACACATAAAAGTGGCCCTCTGAGGCTGAATGAATTCTGTGTTTGAGCCCTGCTCTCCAGGTGCTGGGCTCATACCTCCCCTGCACTAACCCAGAAACAGATTTTCTCTTATCAGCTCTCCCAGACCAGTTTTCTTATTCCTTTTTTTGCTGCTTCCATCTAAACTTTTTAAGAAATACAGTAATTTTTCTTCCAATGTTAATTTTAGAGCATAATTAAAACCCCTTTTCACCAGAAGTCCCGTGCAAGGAAACATAGAAAGCACATTCCCCAACCTATGCAATCCAATGGGAAACAAAGACTGGTAGCCAAGGTGCTCCTTAACCATCACTTCATCTCACTGCAGGCCCCAAAGTGCATCGTGGCTCCTCAGAAGCCACAAACTGGAGGCCACCTTGAGTAGAAGCCATAGCTGTAAAAATGAAGTGCTAAGTACAGTCCATCCCTTTTGTGTAACTTTTACTCCCTCAAAAGCAATCCCAGTTTTACTCACTATTTTTGTTATTGAAGACAGACACAGACAGTGCATTTTGGATATCTGTGAGCTGGATATCTTCCCTTGTCCTCCCGTTTCTCCAGAAGTCTAGTGCTACCTCTGTTATCTTCTCAGCTCCTGCGTTGCTAAGTGAAGAGAAAACAAAGATTGTAGCTGGGGGTAGTTTTAAAAGGCAGTGAGTGCAGAGAACAGCAACCCTGAGAAGGCACTTCTTACCTGAGGAAGATGAAGATGGCCTGTCGATAAGACACCCCATCCAGCAGCTCGTAGTAGTCCAGGAAGGGCTTGATTGAGTCGATGAGTCCCGCGTGCATTTTATCCATTTCATCAAAGATGAAGAGTGACCTGGGACAGATGCTCACATTTCCCCGAATCCATGACTGCAACTGGTCCTGAGTGCCACAAAAATGGAAGATGCTGAAAGAATTTGTGTTGAAATGACAGAAAATACAGCACTTCTGCTTACTGAACTTGGCCCTGCAAGAGTTATTTCAGGGGTGTCATTTTAATAGCTCTGGCTTCTCGAACAAAACTTAGAAGTTGTAAATGAAACTATAAAAAAATCTCATGCTGGTTCTGGAAAAATTTTAAGACACCAAGAGATAGAATGGAACAAGCAGGAAATTTCCTTGTCAGAAAGAAATTCTTATGAAAAGCAAAAATTAAAAGTGCACAGCAGGACAAAGGGTGTGTCCCACCAAGGAACAGCCACACAAAACAAAGCCCTGACGAGCAGCACTTTGTTCTAAACATCCTTAATATCACAGGTATGAACAAAATGAACTGGAGAGCAGCAGTGAGAAACTGCACCTGCAGTCACTGGAGGAAATAGAGACAAAATCCAATTCTCAGCCCTGTGTTTTAGGCAATCTGAAGTTAAATGAAGACAATTACAAGTCCTTAAACCACAATATTGTTCAGAAGGGCTAATGCTTTATTGTATAGTTCTCTCAATTGTTACATTCAAGATCCATAATGAATTAATTGGGGGAAAAAAAAGGGTTGTTCTGAGAAATAACTGTTCTGACCATTTTCAATGATTCATCCCTTCTTTATACTCACTGCTTACTCACTCTCTGAACTGCAGGTGTACTGGGGATTAATAGCAACAGTTCCTCCTACTGCCTTGGGCAACAAGTTTCCCCAGGGGTATTCACCTCAAAACAAAATCATCCATTTTATTTTAAAACAGTTTGGCTACAAGAAGGAGAAAAGTAAGCTGTGAAAGAGGAAATATCTATTTCCTCCATTTAGAAATCAGGTTTGTAGACCATGGTGTTCCCATTTTTAACATAAACAAACTGAATATAAACCTGCAGTACTGTAAGACAGTGGTACTCATTCAAACTGTGCTGCTAACAAAGTTAGAACAAAAAGCTCCACAAAAAATATGCATTTGAGCTACTGCTCCATGATATTCCTCTGCCCACAGCACTGCACTGACACTTTTCAAACTGGCAATTACAAATACCTTCATCTGCAGCTTTCTGACAACAGAGAATCTTGTGATTTTGCTTTAGAGCTGGGAAATGGATCCACAGAAAACTAAATAGCCTGAACAGAAACGTACACTGATGCCTCAGAGATCAAACTTCAGCTTGCCATGGTGTCTGACACACCTGGAGGTCACCGGGTTGTTCCCAAGTCATGAACCACTTGAGGTTTTCTGCAGTGTCCACCAGCGTGTCACCTGACCATGAGTCATGTCTATCCTTAACTCTCCCTAAGCAAAGTGACATTTGAAAAAAATTCTTTACAGAGAGTGCTCAGGCATTGGAATGGGCTGCCCAGAGAGGGGGTGGATTCCCCATCCCTGGAGGTTTTTAAACTGAGATTGGATGTGGCACTGAGTGCCATGATCTGGTAAAGGGACTGGAGTTGGACCAAGGGTTGGACTTGATGATCTCGGAGGTCTTTTCCAACCCAATCGATTCTATGATTTATAAGCCGGTGCAGCAGAGCCCACTCTTACCTTGTAGAGATTGATGCTGTGCGCATGAGGAAAGTGCAAAGTTGCCACGAACTGATGGACGTATTTACTCTGCAGACCGTTTTTATAAATGCTTTCGGCGACGATCTTACTGACGAAGTTCTTGCCCGTCCCCGTCCACCCGTGCAGGGAGAGCGCGAGAGGCTTTTTGGCGTTGGTGTTGTTCAGGAAGCCCCTCACGGCTTTGACAACCACCTTGCTCACCAGGTGCTGTCCGAACAGCCGCTTGTCCAAGGTCTCCTGCAGAGCTGCACGGAGAGACCACACGGTCAGCGGCGGGCACGGACCGGGGGTCTCACCCTGCCCCCTTGGCGAGGGGGACAAGGGCCGGCCGGGCCGGAGCGGCGGCCCCGGGGCAGGGCAGGCCCGTCCCGGTCCCGGCGCCCTCCCGACACCTCCCCTCAGCCCGCCCAGCCCCGTACTGGCCCCGCACCGGCGGCGGCGCGATGGTCGTGCCGGTGCAGGCAGCACTCCCTGAAGTAGCAGTAGAGCCGCGGGTAGGAGATGAAGCCGGTGAGGGCGGAGGCGGCGGCGCCCGCGATGGCAAGCCCCAGGCTGATGGGCTCCACGGCGCCCGCCGGCGGGAGGAGCGGCAGCAGCGCCAGCGCCAGGGCCGCCCGCAGCGCGCCCCGCCGCAGCTTCATGGCCCGCCCGGCCCCACCGCCCCGCCGCCCCTTCCGCCGCTCCGCGCCGCTTCCGCCGCCGCCATCGCGACCTGGGGAGAGGCGGGGTCGGCGCTGAGGGGCGGCCGCCATGGCTGGGCGGGGCGGGACCCAGGGGCGGCCGCCATGGCTGGGCGGGCACGGGTCTGAGGGGCGGCCGCCATGGCTGGGCTGGGCTGCGGCTGAGGGGCGGCCGCCATGGCTGGGCTGGGCGGGGCCGGGGCTGAGGGGCGGCCGCCATGGCTGGGCTGGGCTGCGGCTGAGGGGCGGCCGCCATGGCTGGGCTGGGCTGGGGACCAGGGGCGGCCGCCATGGCTGGGCGGGGCCGGCGCTGTGAGTGGCTGCGCCGTGGTCTCGCGTGGTGTTCGTTGTTACACTCCATGGCTATGTGCCCAGGTGATAAGAGTCGTGGAGCCATAGAATCGTTGGCTTATCAAGGTTGGAAGAGACTTTAAGATCATCAAGTCCAGTTGTCAACACAGCACTACCACTATAACCCCTAAATCAACATCACCCAGCACTAAATCCAGACACCTCTTAAAGACCTCCAGGGATGGGGCCTCCACCACCCCCCTGAGCAACCTATTCCTGACCACCCTAATGGTGAAGGTTTTTTTCTTAATATCTAATCTAAATTTCTTCTGTCTCTGCTTAAGGCTTCCTTGTCAGGGCATCCACCCCTGATTGATACAGGGCACAGGCTGAGGGACAAAGTCACCCAAGGCTGAGCTCAGGGACAAACGTGTCTGTGGTCTGGCAGAAACACTTCTCCCCCTTTCTGAAAAAATGTAAGATCTGAGCTTGTCCCTCCTCACGCTGGAGCTGCCAATTCTGAGCTGACAGGACACCCTGGCCCTCAGCACCACCAGTGCCCACAAACCACCCACAAGGATCTCAGAAGGAAAAATGTCACTTTTAATAACTTAAAAACACGTTTACTCTTTTCAAAGTTACAAATCTTCACAAGTACCCACATTGCACCTCCAGGGAAGACAAGGTGCAGCTGTGGCACCTCTGGCCTCTGCACCAGCTATACATTTTAAATATAAAGCTCCCAAGAGCTTTACATTTACAAATCAAACAGCACTGATGCTTTTAAAGGATCTCTTTAAGTACTTTTTGAGAGGGTGAAAAAAATCTATAAAAGCACAATTATTTTCTCACTAAAAAATGTTAACCATGAAAGCTCATTTTCCATTATAAAACTTCATTTATAAGAACAGTTATATACAAGGTTGCACTGCCCAAAGAGTTCACAATCACCTGCAAACTGATTCACTACGAGATCACACAGGAAAAACTTCATAGGTAAGATCAGCATGTGAAGGTCATGACTCTTCCCAACATCCATCGCAGGTCACTGACACAAAATCCTTTATTAGCAGAAAATCCAAACAACTCCAAAGGCTTCAGTCCACATTCATCAGTATCGTCTATTCATCTTCTTGAACTTCTCATAGTGATAATCATCTGTGGCCTTTTCATTGAGGGGACGTTTGCGATTTGGAGGAGACCCTTCAAAAGAAAGAGACAGAGATATTATTTTCTCTGTCCTTTCACAGAAGAGTTTCTTAACCCCACCACTTCCCTTATACAGCCCCCTGTTACGTGAGGTTATTGCTTCAGCTGTCACTGCTCCCCAGCCCTGCATCCTTTGCTATTCCACCTTCCACCAAACCCTTGTTGGAGAGCTTTGGAAACCCACTTAAGCTGTGACCTTCACCACTCCACCTCTGAGCATCTCTAAATACATCCTCCATCCAGAGGGGCTTCAGTAGTGGTACATCAAGTGCAACAGTCAGCTCTCCTGGACTTGGATTGCTCTATTTCCCTGCTACCTCAGGGCATCCAGAGGAGGTAAAAAGAGCCAGATTGTTTCTCTGTGTGACACCCCAGAAGGGTTTCAGTGTATCTCCTCACAACCTTTCTGATTCTGAACTTACGCTCAGGTTCTGGTCTCTCCGTATCCCCCACTCTCAGGGGACGGGGCTTTGGCTCCTCTTTGTTCCTCCTCACTGGTGCATTCAGCTCCTCATGATAAACTGAAAGAGGGAAAACATCAGGTAAGGAATATTATCTGGAGCACTCTTATCCAGACAGACAAATTTCTAGTAGCATCTGTTACAAGTGATCTTTAGCAGAAACAACAGCAGCTTAGAACAACCACTGTTGGAATTGGTTTCTGTGGATGATCAATACAGGCAAGATGAGGTACAGCAAATTTCAGCAACACTATTTCACTAGAAGTGGCCCAAACACTCTTCACTTCCTTCAGAACACACCAACTTGACCCCCAACCACCCCTGAAAGCACAGAAGGACACAGCAGAAGGCTGCCCTTCCTCCAGATGGCTGTGGTATGAAAGGCTCTCCCAGAAATTAATTCCTGTCTCCTGTCTAGTAAGGTCTGTGTTTGCTCGACCACCTGCCTGCTCTGGCAGCCTACAAAATAGACCCTCCCCACTACTACAAACCACCATTTATCAAGGCAGGCAGGGCAGGCATTTCCAGCCCAGGCTCAAGGCACAACTTAAAGAAAACACCTTAAAATTTATGAGTCAGTGTCAGTTGGGAGTTCAGAAAGTCCAGCTGTGAGACTGAGCAATGTGAGTCCCTCTCCTTGCTGACAGGAAGAAGAAAAAGACCAGGCCCATATGAGCATCCCAGGAAAAGAAATGTGACAGCTGCTTGTGCCAATACACGGGCTAATCCCTCCTGCATCAGACTCTGTCCCAGCTGGGTCAGGAGAACTACACAAGACTTACATCTGTTGTGCTGGACATAATTAACAGCCATGTTGGTGGGAACAAAGGAAGTTTCGCTGTCTTTCTTTTTGTTCTGCTGCTCTGCCAGCAGCTTGGCCTTGGCCTCTTCAGTTGAGATGATGTTTTTGATTTTTGCACTAAAAGAGGAAGAAAATAAAACACATTCATAGTTAGAAAGGGTAGCAGGCATAGTATTGCAACGTGGGTGGGTTTGGGGGGTAGTAACAGCACTGCCATGGTAGGTGATGTGTTTTTTTGAGAGAGGAGATGTCGCTATAGAAGCAGGTGCTTTGTTTCAAAAGCAAAAGGGAAGCTCCCATCTGTGTGTGTGCTTTAAGTGCAGGGCACAAATGGGTCCTCCAGAAAACTGTCAGATTCAGGTCACAAAAATTAAGAGCCTTTTCCCACAGGTCAGACAATGGAGCTGTCGCTGTGTAGGATGTGCTGTGCCAGTTATCACACTAACCCAAAACAAGCCTCAGTCCCACCCAGAGCCAAACTGGGGCTCTGCAATCCAGCCATAGCACTGCTCTGCCAACCAGCAGTTGCTCAACCTGGAAATTCTGGCCATAACCCACAGATCTGTGAAGAACATACTCAATTCCCAGGTCCACTTCGGGAATGCCACTCAGCATCTGGTTGGACAGCATCTCCTCAGTCTTCTTGGCAGAGGAGACACGGATGTTCTCTGGAAGCTCATACAGAGAGTCCTCAGCATTCTTTAGCTTCACCTTCTGCTCCTCATTCTCCACAATTCCCTTTCTCTTCTTCAGCTCAGTCTCAATGTACTTCATCCTAAACAGCAGCACACGAGGGACACACAGCACTTAATTCTGTTCCTGTGCTCTGTCCCAGCCCTGCTGAGCACAGCTGAACCCCCTGTCCTGAAAGCTGGGACAGAGGAAAGACTGATTCCCCCAAAAGAACTCAGCTAACATCAACAGCAAGAATTAATTGTCCAAGAAACAATCAGATTCTCCAAGCTCTTTCACAGTTACCAGGGAAGACTCCCACTGGTATTTAATGCCAAGCTGACTAGTTGGCACCTCCCAGCTTTGTCCAGGAAAAGCCTTCTCAAGTCTGGCATGCAGGAAGTGGAAGGGCAAGGGAAAGTTTCAGTGAGAACTGGGAAGATACTCTGGGACTATTCAGAATCCAAGACAGAAAAAACCAAATGGTGAGGGGCCACCCAGCCCTCATGATTCAACATCAGAGACACAGCACAACTCACATGTCAGCATCTTCATCCCGCCTGTTGGTTTCTGCTGAGAAGGAAGTTCCCAAGTTCAGATCTTCCTCTTCATTAATCCTAAGTGGAAAGCACCAGGTTTACAGCTTTGGTGGGGTTTTTTTGTTTGTTGCTTGATTTTTTTTTGGGAAGTATGTGTGGTGTTTTTTTAAAACTAATTTAACAAGGTAGGGTAAAAGTAGCTGGCCAAAAGGCATTATATTAAACTCTCCAAAGTGACACAATATCTGGTTAGTTCACTACCAGCTGTCATTTAATACTAGTCCAGAGAGAGATTTTCAGAGCTCACATGCACCCACCTGTCTTTGCCTCTTTCCTTCAACTTCTTCATGTCCACCATTCCCCCAGATTTGATCTTAAATGGATCATCCTGTAAAACAAGGAACAACAAGAAAGCCTGAACTTCCCTCTAGTTTAATGCTAATCCTCAAAATCTGGATAAAAGCACAGAAAACATTTAGGAATTGAGTTGTGACATCGGTCCTACTCGAGGCCAGACTCACACAGTCACTGGCTGGACTGCCCCACTGTTTTCACACTATCACATCTTAGCCCTGAGGTGATGGAAATGTCCAGCACTTACCACAAGTGTTGCTTCTTCTTGCAACTTCTCTCCCACAAGCAGAGCTACAGCACTGGTCAGGGAGATATAGACAGAAAATGGAATTCAGTGGAAGGAAACACATCACCAACAATACTGCATTGCCTTTTCCTTCTTAAGTCTCCCCCCATTTTCCATCCTCAGGCTTTAACATAGAAACTCCTCTATCAAGAACATGGTTTTGGCAGTATCTGACACTTAATGGTTTGTACTGGAAGCAGGAAGATTACAAGAGAGAAATTCCCTGTTACATCACACCCTTGGATGAAACACAACTTCCCATGCCCAGTGCCACATCCCTTACCTCACCCCATTGGGTCGCTTCCTGAGGCTCTGAACTTCTTTGGCTTCCTCAAGTTTCAACCTGAATAAAAAATACATCTGACTTAGTACTTGATGCTTTGGTTTTAACTAATTAATTTGACTTTCTGCAGTTAACATGAAATTTTCTAGTCAGACTTTGCTCTAAACCTCTGCATAGCACCATCTACTTTTGAGGTTACAGGTTAAATAGATATTTTCTATTTATTTATGCAACTCCACGTATTTAAACAATCAAAAAACAACCCCACAAACAACTGAGGCACCTGTTGGATCTGTTCCTTCCAGATGCCTTCCCTCAGCTGAGGAAGAAAGCACACAGAAAGGCTTTAAGAAAAAGGCATTTGGGAAGAACAAGCCAAGACACAGCAGTGCATGAGTGACTCTGAAGAAAGCTAAAGGTAAACTGAAATCCCAAGTGTGTCTCTAAGCTGACAGGCATCCTTAACTTCTGCAGAGACTCAGACTTGCCCTAATTACTCACCTTTCAATAGCCACCACGAACTGTGCATCATCGAATATATTTCAGAAATAAAAAATACCAAGATCTTGTCTGGGATGAAAGAATCTGAGAACAGAAGGGACGCTCTGTGGGTGCCCATTTCGAAGAGGGTGCTGAGTGCAGGTCAGAGATGGGGTGCAGGTGCCAGGCAGGGGCAGAGGGTGCCTGCGGTGTTTCCAAGCACAGCTCCCGGGGCTGGCCGGCTCCAAACTCCCTCCTCTCCTCGCCAGAGCACCCACAGAGTGGGAGAGGAGAGGGACGAGACACCCCTGGGGACGGAGCTGCCACCCTGGAGGGGCCGGAGATGACGGGACACAACGCCACGACCATGCAACGGTGTGACGCGATGCTGTGACGCAACAACCACACAGGGGTGTCACACAATATGACGTGGACGTGACCTCTACCAGCACAGCCGTACGTGACGATATAACGATATGACAACACCACACGGTGTGGTGACGCGCCCGGACGCAGCACTACTGCACTAAGGCAGGCCCTGGGTCCGGCCGGGCTCCCTGCCGGCTCCCGACCCACCTGACCTCCTCGGCGAGCTGCTCGTCCTCCTCCTCCTCGTCCTCGTCCTCCCTCCGCCGGCGGAAAGACTTCTTGGCCGGCATCGCTGCGGCCTCCGCGCCGCGACACGGCCGCCACCCGCCTCTTCCCCTGCCGCCGCCGCGGCGCGCGGCGATGACGCCACAGCAGCGCGACGAAGCCAGGCGGCACCGCCCCCCTGCCAGCACCGTGTCCGGGCAGGAGCCGCCCGGGAGCCCCCGGTGCCCTCCCGGGAGCGGGGTCGGGAGCCCGCCGTGCCCTCCCTGTCTTTTCCGAGGAGCTCCCGTGTAAGGCACGGGGGTCGTTCGCAGAGCTGGTGGCCCGATGTGCGTCAGGGGACGCCGCGGAGAGAAGGCGCCCCGGGGAGCGTTGGCCCCGCACCCGAGTTAACAGCCCGGCCCATGCAGCTCGTCTAGCCCGGCTGCTCCCCGCTCACCGAG
>JAJPCS010015978.1:0-12819 GCA_021164005.1 Willisornis vidua nigrigula | reverse complement strand
GGGATGAGATCAGGATGGCATGGAATAGGATCGGAATGGGATGGGATCAGGAGAGGGATCAGGAGAGGGATCGGGAGCAGGAATGGAATGGGATGGCATGGGATCAGGATTGGGATGGGGTGGGATGAGATGGGGATCAGGATGGGATGGCATAGGATCAGGATGGCATGGGATCAGGATCAGGATGGAACAGGGTCAGGATCAGAATGGGATGGGATGGGATGGGATGGGATGGGATGGGATGGGATGGGATGGGATGGGATGGGATGGGATGAGGAGAGGGCTAGGGAGAGAGGACCTGGAACCAGGAACGGGGAAGGGGGAAAGGGATGGGACGAGGAACCGGCAACTGGGAACCGAGAATGGGATGAGCACTGGGAACTGAAGTGGGAACAGGATGGGCAGTAGGAACAGGGAACTGGGAATGGGATAGGAATGGGGATGGGCATCAGGACGGGAATGGGATGGGGAGACAGAACCAGCGACCGGAATCGGGATCAGCAACGGGACCGGACAGGACTGGGACAGGAAAGGACCAGGACAGGATGGGAACCAGGGAACGGAACGGGGATGGGGACAGGGTTGGGATGGGGACGGGGTGCCCTCCTGGAGGGCCGTGCAGGGGCACTGCCCACACTGGAACTGGGAACCTCTGTGTTTGCTTTCTCTTTTTAATTCCCTTTTTTGCCCCCTCGCCCTCCCTGGGGCTCGGGACGCGGCTGCGGAGCCCGAGAGGCACCAGTGGGGATGGCACCAGCATGACAGGGAGCCCTGCCCTGAAAAACGCAGGGCAAAGGCTTTTTCTCGTGGTGACTCTGTGAGCTGGATCTTTTGTCTTGGTTTGGGGGTTTGAATTCTTATTCTTTGTGGGTTTTTGAAGTTCCTTCCCTCAAAGGGAAACTTCCCGAGGGCGGGTCTGGGGGCTGCAGCAGGTGATGGAGCAGCTCCTGCTGTACATGGAGTTTTCCAAGCCCGTGGAGTTTCCCAAGCCCACGGTGTTTCCCAAGCCCCTCTGCCTGCGCCGAGGCGGTCGGTAACGCGTTCCTGGCTGTGCATGAATCCCAGAAACTGCTTTGCACACCAGTTTTATTTCCACAGAGTAATCTTCCCTGTTAGCTGCATTTTCAAAGGGTTTGGCAATCAGTTCTTAATACGTACTCTGGTTTGCAAACTGGCTTTTCCAAGGCGTTGCTGGCCCAGCTGCTGTGGGTGGATGCTCTGTCATTTAGGGCAAAGTGGACAAGGAATTGGGGAAAAACAGCCCAGTTCAGGATCTCAGTAAAGTTTATCACCAAAACAGGATTCCATTAAAAAAAAAAACTTCTCCTTCCACTTTAATTAAAATAATTATAAGGTCCAGATCATTTTAGTATTGGATTTTCCTAAATACATTTATATTTAAATTTATATTTAATGCCTCCTGAGTCTTTGAAGAATAACCACCAGCCACACCCCTGATGTATTGCCACTGCAAGAAGATACTTGTGCCCAAGAAGGTTTTCAATATTCATCAGTAATGTATTTATAAAGAGGGAGCTCCTTGCAAAAATGTAAATACAGGAGGAAATAAATCTAAATAAATCCTTTGCATTTGCAGCCCCAGACTTAAAACAGTCCAGTTTTTAATTCAGCTTTATAAAGAGGGATGGGAGTAAGTTAATGTCTCAGTGTCAGGCCAGAGGGGAGTGTGGGTGGTCCCAGCCTTAACCAGGAGACAGGATTTCAGGAGGATAAAAACACTCCCTGGAACCTGCCATGGGCCATCTCTGCTGTCCCTGTCTCAGCCACCTCCCCAGAGCTGTGACTTGTGTTTTCCATGGGCTCTGTGCAAGGAATGGGGATCAGATAAACTTGAAACCATGTTTAGGATATAATTTTGTGTCTCATTCAGTCCAGGTATTTAAATCAACCCTCTCAGCCCCCATAGGAAGGAGGTTTTACCCTATTTTGGGGACGGGTTAATTGTCCTGCATAACCCCTGAGTGGCCATGCCAGAGGCTGGAGAGGGAACCTGCAGCTCCCAGGTGGGGTCACTGCAGGGTTGGAATAACTCCACTGTTTCCATGTGGTGCCCCCTCCAAGACCCTCCATAGTCTTTGTTACCAGATAGAAACATGAGGACTGTTAGTCCAAAGCAAATTCAGGCTCCAAGTGCTCCTTAAGCCTGAAAATTCTGCTCAAAGTGTGAATCCTACAGCAACTGGCTTAAGGGATGAGATCCCAACTCCAAAGGGCCTTAATAAACTAACTTTGGGTTCAGAGCTGCTCCTGTTACAATAGCACAGGAGGCAGAGGATGCTCCAGGAACTGTTGTACAATACATGGGAAGGAAGATTTTGTGTGGCTTTCACTGACGTGCTTCAATACAGTAGTGAAGCATAATCTAAGGCAGTGAGCTTATCCCATTAGTGCTACAGTGGGAGGAACTCCATGAGATGTCTCTTTGCCTCTGTTTGATATGTGTTTCCCCAGTGGAAGCTGCAGTTTTGGCTTCCAACCTCAGCAATCCAACACATCATTCCCAGCTCCACAGGCTGAGCTGACACGTTCGCTCAGCTCTGGGTGAGGCACAGAACCAGATGTGCTCCTGTTGCTGCCTTGCACTTCCAGAACTGTCCAGACTGCCCCAATTCCTGGAATCCCCACATGCTATCCTCACCAGTGGGATTCCATGACAAGAGGAGAGCTCACAGGTCTAGATTTCTGCCCAAGGAGACCAAGAGTGGCTGGTCACAGCAGAAGAGAAGCAACAGTGAATGTTGGAAGTGCAAGAAATGCCAAAGGTACAATGAGGGAACATGAGATAGGAACAAATCCAAGGAAGTCCCACTCAGCATCAAGAGACTTGGCAGGATTCAGATCCTCAAAAGCCTAACAGTGATATTTCCAGGGAGTCATCCTAATGGTTAAGATTAAAAAAAAAAAAAAAAAACCAAAAAAAACCCACCACACCTCCAATGAATGCAGCAATATCAAACTCAGTCTTTCTGATCTGAAAACTGCACTTTCCTGCTGGAAGTTTAGAAACCCACCCTGCCAGGGACAAAGAATCCCTGTGCAGAAGCATGAGCAGATCCTGCCTCCCTACTCTTTAGTGAGGATTCTGTAAATTCTGCCAGTTCCCAGGGCTTCTCCCCATTCTGTGAAGCCAGGAGCCATGCCCAGGTCCTTGGGGAATCCAGGATCCTTGCCAACAAGCAGGGTTTGAAAACCTGGGGCCACTCAGGGCTGCCCAGCCCCCTGCCATGAGGCCGAGGTCTGAGCAGAGCTCTGAAAGGTGTGGCACAGATTCTGGAAGAGTTGGGAACTCAAACCCTCACTTGCTTCAGGGCTAATGGAGAGCTGAGAGCCAAGAAGCCCTGGAGTCCTGGCTCAGGAATCACTGCTACAGCTTGGTTTCTACATTTTCCAAACAAAACTACTTTAATTGAAACTTACACTGCTGGTTTGTTTTCTTTTTCCTTCTCCTGACTTGTGCTTTCACAGGAAATTCAGAAAATCAATTTCCATTCTATGATCAAGTTCCCTCCCCCTTTCTGGGAACTGGCATTTCTTGAACACAGAAAACTTGATTTTCAATCGGCCCCACTCTTGATGTCCAGTAGAGGAAAACCCATTACAATTAACATGTAAAAGTAATAAGCACATAATTGGATACACTCAGCAGGGAATTGCCTCCCTGACCCTGCAGCCCAACATCCCACCAGGCTTCTTGAACAGACCGTTCACCCCTGAGGAACAAAACAACAGGAGGCCTTTCTCAAGGCAGTGCCAGACAGATTGCAGCAAGAGGAGCAGTTTTTATTGCCTTGGCCCACTGGACCTCTGTATAAATTTTGGAACTCCCTCAGCAGCACCAATCATGGGAAACCAACAGAAGTTAAGTGGTTTACCCTCTGCCACAAACAAGGCAGTGGCAGAGCTGAGGTTAGACAGCAACAGTAATTCTTACCCTTACTAAACAATAAAACTGTTTCTAGGCAGCCATTAATGGCTGGTTATTAGGCTGAAGAGTAGCTAGTTTTGATTTTCCAGCATGAAAATTCCCCTGGAATTCCTCCAGAGTCCTCTAATGAACAGAGGATCTCAACTTTAATCTTACTTTGTAATTATCCAAGGGTAATATTTCAATGTGGAGTCCTTAAACACACACAATTTCTAGAGCAAGTAACATTCCAACAGGAGCATTTCTCCTTTGATCCACAAAATGAGAGCACTGAGAAGCACCAGCAGCAAGGGGGGATGCTGAGGGGACACTGAGGGGACAGAAAACTACAAAGGTCAGAGTAATGTGATGGTTTGATCCCACATTGTCAAGACCAAAGATCTTCAGTCTCAGAGCATGTTTTTAAGAAGCCAGTAAGTCTTTGTGCTGACCTTTAAACTGCCCATGGAAGAGCTGGATCTGACATGGATCTGCATTCTTGAGATCCACTGGCAAAAGTTACAGCTCTTTTCCCAAGAACCTGAGTGGGGCAACCTTTTCCAGAGAGACTCAGGATACTCACTTTGTTTCCATCAATAGTAGTCTATAAACAAGGAAAAAACCCCTGAAATAAAAGCAAACTTCAGGCTAAATAGTTTTCCACTCAGTTGGACTTACCCCACAGCCCAGTAATTCCACAATTTTGTTTTAAAACTTGTAACTTTGATGTGTGGGGAGGGAAAGCCTGAGGGATTCTTGCTCCTGGCACCAAGCACTCAGCACACAGCAGGAGTGTCTCACTCAGGACAGGGGGAGGGAGGGAGCCTGCCAGGATGTTCCAAACCAAGACCAAGGTGTTTTAAGTGAGAACAAGAACCTATTTTGGATCAAAAGACAGAAAGCTTGATCATTGTGGACTTCTGGCATGAATATAGACCATGAAAGTGAACCTTCATAATCCCTGTGAATTGAGTTTTAAAGGGATACCTGGACAGTTCAAAGGGAAGTTCTTTCTAATGCTGACAGCAAAAAGTAGTTGTGAGGGGAGAGAAACCACCTCCTTCTCCAGCAAACTCCTGCTCTAAATGCAGCCAAAAGCAGCAGAGAGGGACAGAGCCAGGGCAGAGAGGGAGTAGCATCTGCAAGAACCTCTAAGTAGGGCCAGGAAACCCCTCCAGGATAAAAAGGAAAAGAGGGTTGGCTGGGGAAACAGGTCCAGCACATCTCATCTGGTAGAAGCATCACAGAGTGGATAAGCTGAAATCCTTGGGGTTGTAGATTCCAGACCAGACTGCAAATGGAAGGAAAATGTTTCTGATAAGAAGAGGGAGAGGCGAGTTCCCCCTTCCCCTGCTGCCCCATTGTTCTCCTCTCTGACAGCCACTGCCTCAGTGTCCAGCAGATGGGCTGGGGTTGGTGCTCTCTCCATTATCCTGCTGGCAGGAGCCAGTTTTGCTTGTGCTGCTGAGGCCTCACAACGACCAGAACGTCCCACACTCAGACATGGCTGTGACAGGATTCTACACAATCTGTACAACTGAGATTGTAACACAACTTAGCAAGTCAGATGCTTCTGAGCAGCTGCTCCTCTCTCTCTTCTTTATAAGCCTCCAAAATGACATCCCCAAGTCTCCCCTAAGTATGTCCAAGTCTGCATTTCCACCACAAACACTGCTGACAGGAGCCCACCTTTTCCTGCCCTTCACTGACCTCCCTCACTCAAAATCCCTGTCTGAAGTTTCCAGACTTCCTGGACAAAAGCAGTTAGTCTGAATGAAGTTCAGTGTGTTTGTGAAGAGATGGGATTTATACACACCTCAACACATCATTTACAATTACAGTCTCCACCTAATCAATTCTGAACAGGGTAGTTATGGCCAGCATTAAAAATCATTCAAAGCCAGAGCAAATTCCATCAAGTCCCATTGATTCTTACTGTGCTATTTGTGCTGTTTTACTTCCCTACAAAACCAGACCAGGGACATATGAAACAGTCCAGAGCTTTCCTTTGTTACAAGGAGGTTAAAGCCAATAACAGGGCACTGACTTCTCTGAGTGAAACACACTCATGGTGAGAAGCAGCAGCTTTAAATACCATCCCAGCTAACTGAGTAATTGCTGCTGGAGCCATTACAAAGGGTAACAACAAAACAGGCAAAATTAGAGGCTTGCACCAAGCAGACAAGACTCAGGTACTTATGTATTGATTGCTCTGTCAGTTCAGAATTAATTAACAAAGTCTAACTGTAGTACCAAACCACAAGAAATAGCATCATTCTTAAGCATAAACATCCAGAATTTTGTTCAAACAGTACCTTAACTTTACAATATTGTAAGTTACCTCACTGCAAAACCCTGGGATTTTACTATTTACAGTATGTCCTCTCAGTGACAGCCTCAAAAATAGTCCTGTAATGAAATAACCACAGAATTATGTCTGAGACAAATAAGGGCACACGAGGAAAAAAAGAAATCACAAGACTATTATTATACAGGCAATACAGTTTTATTATGTTCTTTCACCAATTGTAGCAAAAACATTTAACAACTGAATGAATAATCAAGGGAACTTAATTGTCAACAGGAATTTCAGAATTATGTTCTAAATTTTAGACCAGGAAGGCTTGACAGGGAGAAAACAAACCATATACACACTTGTAATAATAGTCTCTATTATGAAGATTTAATGCCTTCTTTAAAAGCACTGAGATTATTGAGGCACCTTACTGCAGGTTATGGATCATCTCTTCTTTGGCAATGAGATGTGTGGTTTTGTTAACTAGGGCCATGAGGGAGTTGAGCTTGTGAGACCAGTCATTGAGGATGTTGTTGGGGTCCTTGGGCCTCTGGAAATTGATAATTCCTGCCAGCCTGTCTACCTTAGCAAAGATGGTCTTATTAACTACCAGGTTGGACAGGAACTCCTCTGACTCCTGCAAAGACAAACAGCACTGAGTCAAATTAACAGCATTTTATCCACAAAACATCAGAAGTCCTCCCAGAGAGCATGAAAAAAGCACCAGAACAAGATTTCCTCTATACCTACCTGAAATAACAGCTGGAACAAAAGTGTGCTTTAAAAAATCACAGAAATCAGGAATCCCAGACTATTCTGAGCTGGAAGGGACCCACAAGGACCATCAAGTCCAACTCTCAAGTCAATGGCCCACACAGGGGATTGAACCCATGACCTTGGCATTGTTACAGCCAAGTCCAACCAACTGAGCTGATCTCAGGCTCACAATACCATAATACTACAGATGTTGGCATTGCAAGGCACTACCACAAACCATTAAAAACTTACTTTTTAATCTGATCTAGATCGGAGTGTCTTCTGTGAAATCCAAAGTTTAATGCACTACCCCAACAGACTTTGGAGTACTTGGCTACACAGATATGAAAGGGAGGGAGAGGAAAACCCCACTGACCACTGGCAAAAAAGGGTTACTGTGAGTTTGTGAAGAGCAGATTTAATGCAAAGGCACTCCAAACCCCACTATGCCATGACTGTCAGTCTCCTTAGAAAGCTCTGGAAAACACAAAGGGGGATGGCAGGAGGACCAGCCCACCCTGTGTACCCAAAGTACCACCCCACCTTTGAACAGGGGCATGTAAAGGTGAGGAACCTTTCTGTCTCTTCAGCTGGTTTGAATCACCCATTGATAAGAACTCTTTAACACTGAAACACAAGAAGCTCCAGAATTTAAAAAAGACCTTGAATATAAATGAGATTTTAAGAGCAGCTTTTGCCTTCTGGGCACATGCACCATGAAACTGAGCTCTGCCTGGAGTAAAGAACATGTTTCTAATTCCCATAAAGGCAGGAAATCAAATCAACAAGAACATTACTCTGCTGAATACTCACATCTCTGCCACAAAGACATCCACACAACCCCCTCCATGCCCCTTAGGAAAGAGGGATAAGCAAAGCAACACTTACATCAACAGACAGATCCAGGAGCTGTGCCATTCTCTTCATTGTAATTCTGGTATAATATTTAGCCATTATTCTAATATTCTGGAATAAAAGTGTTCAGAGTAGAGGGTTATGTGCAATAAATAATTGAAGCAGGCTGCAAAAATATGAAAGTCCATGTTAAAAGCAGATTAGGAACTGTAGTGCTCCAACTGGGGGTGAGGGAGGTGTGAACAAACAGCTCTTTTGGTAATAAAAGGGGTAAAAGTCTCTACGTGACAAATTCTTAAGAAAAGAAATCCAGCAATCATGAATTTAATACCAAGCAAGACTTTCAAGTTCCTGCTCTACTGAAATGAATGCTGAATCTCACCATTTTGAGTGAAATATGCCTTTTTTCTGTGCCCAGGATGGATCCATAACAAAGATACACAAGCAAATAAAGAGTTGAAACACAAGAGAAAAGGCCCCTTTATCTGCTGCTTTGCCACCTACTTGTTTTGTTTGATTTGTAATTAAAATACAGCAAGCCAAAAGCACTTTTAGCACACAGCTTCCAGCCACACTTACATGTTCCACAACTCTGTTCTTTAAATCTTTCCATCTCTTTTCCCCTTCCTCTGTACAGCCAAAAACATCTGTTGCAGGACTGTCCAGGGACCCTTCTCTCAACTCCTTCCCATATTCTTCAACCAGGGCACTCCACCGCATCAGTTCCATGGTGGTGAAGAGCTTGAGGAGGTCTCTGAAGGGTTTAGTAAAGTTGGATTACAATCCTGTGTTAATGAGGCTTAATTCATACTTAAATTAGACCACAGGCAGAGTTTGAAATGTTTTATTTTTATTAATATTAATTGTTCCTGAATATACTCTAATACTTCACACTATGAGGGGGCAGCTCAAGCCAGGCTGTTTCTGTAACAATAATCTTTCCCTTTTATAAAGAGAGATGTATTTTTAAGAAGCACAATCATGACATTTTTACAGTGTTTTTCACACAGCATTGAATTCTGAGTTGCTCACAGCATGGAGAGATTTCACTTGCACTGTTAGAGAGATCTTTCTTTAATAGAAGAATTATTAGAACCACTTACTTATACTTGGGGATTTCTTCTAGCTTTTTGTCACTACTAATTCTGTGCACCAAATCAGATTGTTCATTGTCATATGGTGAAAGAATAACATAAAGAACAACACTCTTCAGTGCCTGGTGGAGAGAAAAGAGTTAAGAAGTTAAGAAGAAATTGGTGTCACCTACAGAAACAAACCCTCACTCAGTGATGCACTTAAATTGATAGAGGTTGGCTAAAACTCCAGCATTTAATGCATAAAAAACCCTTTTCAAACATGTGGCATCTGCACTGTCCCTTCAGACCACACTGGCACAGCTGTTTGTAATCTCTTGTACAAAACACACAAGACATTCTCGAGATTTCAAAGACAATACAATGAAGATGTTGATTATAAATATTCTTTTGAAATCAACTTTATCCTTTCTGCTTTCAACTAAGCAATTTGTTAATACAGGCATTAAAAAAACCCCAAACTAAGAACAGACTGCCAAGTCCTTTCATGTGCTGCACACTCATCTGGTAAGAACTGGGTATTTGCCACATGGAAATACAGACATTTTGTGAGAATTTTTCACCTGTTGCCACTTCTCACTTTCAGCCTGGATACAGGGAGTGTCATAAATGGCTCTGTAGTGCTTACAGATGGAGAGGTAGGAGCCCTCATGTTGATCCAGCTGGATCATTAGGTTGTAGTATTTCAACTTTAGTTTCTGAAACAGCATCAAAGACTCAAATTAATACAGCTCCATGACAGGAAAAGGAAATTCAACTGAATCCCCCAAAGAGAGGATTTAAATACATTTGGACTGAAGAGAGGTAGGATTAAAATTCAGGTGGGGGAGGGAGAAAGAAATGCTCCAATGACTTACTTCTGTGTTTTCTTCCTGAAAAAATTTTGTGTTAATTTTTTTGCTGATAATCTGAGTCCGAATATAGTCCTTTACAGCCAGGCAGAGCCTCATCTGCTCCAGGATAAATTCTACACGTTCTTTCTTTTCCATTGAGCCATAGGTTTCCACCTGAAATGAAAATGTGACTATTTAGCTCTCCAAGTCAAAGCAGGTGAAGTCTTAGCTGTGCCAGAAGAGTGGGAGCTGTCTGGAGGGGGAACACACCGAAACAACAGGAAAAAGCAATCACAGAGCAGGTGAAAATGGAGTAAATGTTATTCCATTTTAATTATGGGCCTCATTTATACCAAAGAATCCACTCACACTGAACTCAGTCACTAGCTAGAGAATAGAAATCTACTTTCCACATGGAAAATATTCTGTGTAACCCAACCATTAGACTAAGAAAAGAAGTTAAAGCTGAATTACCCCTTCACTAATAACAGTTCATCTCTTTCCAGGCACTTCTGCAGACGTACCCGATTCAGTGCCTAAACAACAATCTCAGAACAGTCAGAATGAATTGCTGTTGCTGGTGCAACTGTGGGTTCCAAGGCAGTACCTGCAGTTCCTGCAGAATGGAGGCAGCCTCTTTCACCTCTCCGTTCTGCTCCTTTATCGTTGCCAGTGTCTTTGTCAGGCGGGCGCGCTCGATTTCCACGTAGATCTGCAACCAGCAGCAGCAGGTTAACCTCCCTGGAACCCTCTAGAGAGGGCACAACTTCCCTGGAACCCTCTAGAGAGGGCACAACCTCCCTGGAACCCTCTAGAGAGGGCACAACTTCCCTGGAACCCTCTAGAGAGGGCACAACTTCCTTGGAATTCTCTAAAGAGGGCACAACTTCCCTGGAATCCTCTAAACAGGGCACAACTTCCCTGGAATTCTCTAAAGAGGGCACAACTTCCCTGGAATTCTCTAAAGAGGGCATAACTTCCTTGGAATTCTCTGAAGAGGGCACAATTTCCCTGGAATTCTCTAGAGGGCAAACTAAGACTGCAGCTCCCCTGAGGAATGTACCTGATGTGTCATGCAGCCAAATACCCTGCTGTGTTCCATACACTACACTGACATATCCACAATTACACCAATAAAATACCATGGATAGTTGACACACTGGAAGTATTTGGAACAAATTGATCTGAAAATGATGTCTGCATTCACCTAGGATTCTTCAAGCAAAGATAAAAGGATGTGCACTGTGAATAAAGTATTAGATACTCTGCTAAAATACCTTCAAACAGGTAGGAAGTTACACTTCAGTGGTTAATGTGCACAGAGTACAACCCTCTGCATTATTTCACTCATTCCTAACCAGCCATTAATCAACAAGACTTGATTACTAACAATTTAAACTAACTTTGAACAAAGATCCTCACATTGATACAAATTTGCCTTAATCCAGAATTGTTTCTTTTCTTAAAGCAAAAGGAACAGATTGTAAATAACTCATTGGGTGTGATGTGTTGGTATCACTTTCTGGTTACCACAAATGTACACAACACCTTGTTAAGTGCAGGAGAAATTAAACTAAACCTGCCCATTTCTCTAACAAATTCAAATACACAACGTTTGAAAAAGTGAAAAATAAATGGCACTTTAGAATCCTGAAATGCCTTTCTAATCATCACAGAAACATGACCAGTGTTTCAGCACCTGATTTAAAAATGAAAGCTCAAAAATACCTGCAGTCTTTTGGAAAGAAATCCACTACTTGGCTTCTCAGGTTAATTTAAAAATTACTTTTGCTCTTCCTTGAACAAGATTAAAAACTAATGCTAAGAAGCATTTTAAAGAAGGTGAACAATTTTATTCTGCTTTTCAGACATTAAGCCTTAAACCAAACCCTTACTTTGCCCTCTGTCACCATTCGCAACGTGTCGATTAAGCGCAGCTTGACCGGCAGGTCTGTGATTTCCTCCACGTAAGTGCAGCACTGCTGGACCATTTTAGCAACTGCCTGGGGTGAGAAGAGAAAGGAAAAACATGCTGTGGATTCAGATTTCCCAATGTAGTCAAACTGTGACATCCAGAAGGGAGTAATAGTGTCATATCAAACTAAAGAGACTCCTTTTGACAAAAAGCACCCAAGATCCATCTCCTTGCTTTGATTGATAAAGATCTGTAACACGATGCTGGTGACTGATGTGGCAGGTCAAATGTGATGCTGTTCTGTCATCTCCTTCATCTCAGTCTTTCCAGTGATATTCAAACTACCCATTCAATGCAGTTCTCCCTTGAAAAGCAGTTCCTCCTCTTCTGCCAAAGCCACAAGACTCTCACAAGGACTGGCAGAACTTCTGTGTGCCCTGACCCTGCAGACAGGGGTATCCTCTTACCCATCTGCACTAACCCTGCTCCTTGGGACACCTGTAGATTCCTCAGGAAGGGAAGGAAGAGGGGTGATTATTTCTCACTGATGCTTTTCCTCCAGTGCAAGGACAGGTATTAAAACACTATTGACCTCCTCACTGTAACTCCCTGAAGGGAAGTTCTGGCCAGGTGGGGGTTGGTCTCTTCTCCCAGGCACTCAGCAATAGGACAAGGGGGCACGATGGGCTCAAGCTCTGCCAGGGCAAATTGAAGTTGGAGATCAGGAAAAAATTCTTTGCAGAGAGAGTGCTCAGGGATTGGAATGGGCTGCCCAGAGAGGGGGTGGATTCCCCATCCCTGGAGGTTTTTCAGCTGAGCTTGGCCGTGGCACTGAGTGCCATGATCTGGTAAAGGGACTGGAGTTGGACCAAGGGTTGGACTTGCTGATCTCAGAGGGCTTTTCCAACCCAACTGATTCTGTGATTCTGTGGGTGTGGCACTGAGTGAGAATCCACCATGTCTTGATCCAACCCTTCTGTGATCACCATGTCTTGATCCAACCATGTCTTGATCCAACCATGTCTTGATCCAACCCTACTGTGATCACCGTGTCTTGATCCAACCATGTCTTGATCCAACCATGTCTTGATCCAACCCCACTGTGATCACCAGCCCAGGGCACAGAGTGCCCTGGGCTGGTGATC
>JAJPCS010015976.1:0-16938 GCA_021164005.1 Willisornis vidua nigrigula | reverse complement strand
GGGGCGCGGGCAGGCGGCGGACATGCGCCCCGCTCCCACCCGCGTTGTCACTGCTCATGCCCCCTTCAGGAAGGCTGGAGGACTCGCCCCATTCCCGCCCCTTTCCCACCCCTCCAGCCTCTCTTCCCCCCCCACCCCCACGAAATAATTTTACTATCTTGTTTATTTTCCCCCTGATGTGACTGCAGGACTAATGCATTCCCGCTCCCAACTTTTATTATCCTGTTTATATCCCCCTCGGCATGCCTGCAGGACTAATGCGTTCTCGCTATTACGCCACTTGCCTGCCCTCACCGCAACTTCTACTATTTTGATTATTTTCCCTGCGCTGGGGCCGCACAGCTAATGCATTATTAATCCCGCGCTCTCCTCTCCCCCAAAACTCATGGCGTGGATGCAGCGCTGCCCGAGCCACTCCTGCCGCAGCAGCGAAAGTGATGCTGAACTGGAGATGTTACGAACGGAGAAACCGGGGAGGCCACAGACACGCAACCAAACGTGTTCCTCAACACAGCTGCCCTCTGCTCTCACTCAGAGGGGGATGTATCTTTCTAGAAGTTGTGTGTTTGGGGTTTCTTTTTTAGTAAAACAATTCTGTAATTCTGTTGTCTCTCTTAATTAAAGGAGAGGGGAGGGAGATAAAAAAAAAACTGCAGGAGAGAGCTGAGGTGGTCAGCAGAGAGGAAAATCTCAGGGCATTCAATTCTCCATTGTAAGCAGGTATGCCTGTAGCAGAAGGAACTAATTGTGGTGATTGTTAGGAGCACAGCAAAATTAAATGCAGCCTTGCAAAATTCTGCTCACTCACTTGCCCCAGCCCTAACATTTATTTGTTTGTTTGTTTGTTTGTTTGGTGCTGGGCAAGGAAGGTATTATTGATTCATCTTCATTATGCTAAAAGGCAGAGAATCAGAATTTGTGCTTGGACTGTAGTTTTCACAATGATCTTTCAAGGGCAGTTTAGCTGGTACCCCTACAAACCACCACCGATTTATGCAGATCCCCGGACACATCACTACTTAGACTGATACAGATGCAGGTTATATGTTTTACATTGTTACCTAATAAAACATATGCACTTTTGTACGGGAGTATGAGGAACTGCTACGTGGAAGGGAGAGGTAGGATGTGCACAACTCTCTAGCCCTACAGACATCTGAGTGTGCAGTTTTATGCGGGATATCTTAGGTCAAGCTCTTTTCTCTCCTTGGAAGTTTTAAGTGATACTATTTCGATAGAGGAAGAATGGTGGGCAGGCAGAAAGGAATCATGGTGGGAGCTTCCTACATGCAGGGCCCAACCAAACATGAGATTAATGCAGTCATTTGGGGCACATTCTAAGCATTTCTTTATAAATATACGCTCCAAATACCCGTAAGAGTTTAAAAATTTTACAGACCCATGTAAAAAATAGAGTGGAACACAATACGTTTCAGTTTGCGTAAAACCAAAGATTGCGCTCAAAAAAAACAAAACATCCTGCACCAAAAGTCCTATCAACACTAAAGAACACAAATTTGAACATAAAACTATTTATGTTATAAAACATACTTAAAACACTATTTTTATTACTTTAAAAGCTCATAAAAATACCCTGAAAATTGCAGGTGCAGGCAATTACTTTGTAAGAAAATAAAGCAATTAATATATCCTGGTGTTTTAAAAAAAGGCAAATTATTTGAGGCTGATAGATACAGTGTCCCAGCCCTTCTTCATTCTTGTCGAGAAAATGACATCTAATTTAAGAAGCATTCTCAATGATTCTGCCAGCCCTTACCAAGGAAAAAAAAAGAAAAATCACAGTAGAGCAGAAAATCTATCCTTTATTTCCCCAACACATAAATTAAAATAAATATCCTTTTAAAATGAAAATCTATTAAATATATTTTGTTTGATGAATTTATACATTTAGTAAAACTTGTAACAAAAAGTTGTAAATTTTTCTCCATGCATCTTTTTTTAATTCATTGAGGTCTTCCTGCAATTTCTTCTTTGAAAAGCAACTAGTACAGTTCACGAGTCTTTCTTTTTTTCCCCTTTTTTTTAAAATGTTAGCTATTTTAAAGCTCAATCTTTAGTTTTATAAAGAAGCATCACCAAAGAAAAAACTAATTGCTTTGCACCAACTTGATTAAAGCTGCACCATGGCAACACAAGTATATTCATGAAAAACTTACTGTATAGTGTTCAAATAAAAATACTTTAATCTCACACCATGTAACACATCAGTTCAGTATTGAACAGCCTGAAATTTTGCTTTGGTCAAAATTCAGTCAAGCCTAATACATTCAATTATTTAATGAAACATTTGTTGTCTTTTTATGGATTTCTGTTTAATTCTTTCTATAGAAGAAATGTACATGGACTGGAAGAAACTCCATGACTACCACTTTATGGTATTGTGTAATATTGGATGGAAAAAATTAGATAACCTCTTGATAGTTCTGTAAAACAATCATTTAAAGAAGACCTTTGAAATGCAAAATAGGAAAAGAAATGCATAACCACTAAATAAATACTGGAAACACTAAGCCTGTAACAACTATGCAATCAGAACATAAAATCTTGTAGCATATATGTCCTTATGATTGTAGTATTTAATAAGCACTGACATGACACAGAAGACCAATTTTCTTTTAGAAAAAAAAGAAGCCTGTCCTTCTTATAGTGATATATAAGAGATTAAAATAATTACAGAGGAATATAATCCAGTGAGTAAGAATGAATAATTTCATTGTTAATCTAAATGCAGGAGAAAATCCAATTCTATTCAAAGTAACATACAAAACCTAGAAGCTAAACAAGTTACACTATAAGCAACCTACAAAAAGATTCTATGTTTCAATTTTTTTTTTAGATCCTTCCACAGAGTGAATGTGTAAGTCGAAGAAAATTACACTCTCCAAATGGAAATTGGTTTTAGAAGTTTCAGGCATTCCCCAAGAAAACATTAACATATATGAGTGAATAGCACTTCAGCTTCATGATCACAAATAAAGAGATATTCACAAATTTTGACTAGAAAATAATCAGTTCCAACAGTAAAGCTAAGATTTTTGAATGTTTGATTTAAATGTCACTTTTTCCTAAAATGGGCAAAATCATACTGTGATTTTAGTGAATAAAACAAAGCATTGAACAAGAAAAAGTCTTTAATTTAAAAAATCATATTACCAGTTGTATATAATAATCAGAAGAGTCTTCTAAAAATAGCAGAAAAAGCAGAGACTTGATATAAAATCCATACTATATTAGAAAACATGAATTGATATTGGGACTTGGAGCTGCAGAGCAGGGAAACTCCCTTCCTTCCAGAGAGCAATCTTTTCACACTAATTTTTACTCCATTTTCAGACTGAGTCTTTGTTGAGAAAGCTGTGATCTTTACCTATGTGCAAAAGAATACATGCTGCAGCTAAAAAGATGCACCTTAAAACAGAAAAATTGCAGTAACTTAGTGATATTCAATAGCTAGGATAATCTGTCTCCCAATTATCATTTAAAATACATTGAAGCTTGTCTGCCTTTTGTTTATGTAGGTTTAAATCATTAACAGTGTTCACTGAAATACCTTCCAATCATGTGTATTTATTTCATTTCTGGAGAGGCAGCAGCAAAATGGTCACTTTATACAAAATAAAATGCGACTCTTACATGTTGCCCCTTCCACGCAGCGCATTTTAAATGGCAGCCAACCTTAGATCCAACAATTTCTTTCTATCCATGTTCAATTTTGAAGGATATGGTGTTTCTACAGAACCCACATTAAAAATGTTAATGTATCTTTACATGCTTACTCTTAAATTATACTGAGACACAGGAGTTTTCTTTTTCCTCCTCCTATTCTTTAATATACTAAAGAATCTGTATTTACCACCTATCCAAATGTAATGTACTCAATAATTTAGAAGTTTCAACATTTAACACGTAGTCACTTCATGATCAGGAGTTTGCATGTTCTGTGTATTCACATGTTATTCAAGTACAGGTAGTAGCATTGGAGGTCATGTCAGTGCATCTCCTGGACACTATTCCTCTTCATATGCTGTGCTATTTTCTTTTATGCAAACATAATTACAAACTTTGTACTTCTTTAGTCTGCAAAGAAATGGGAAGGTAATTCCACCAACTATTGTATTCTTTTTTTTGCTTTTAATTGTATTATCACCTTTGGAGACTTTGGTAAATTCCACTTAACTAGCAGCAATGGATAAAATTGGTGGTTTTCAAGTACTGCTTCTGTTACTAGTGCTGGCATTTAAATGTTAATTTCAGACTGAGGTTTACAGTAAACATGAAACAAGGGATTTTCTTTGAATGAACAATCTCAAACCAAAATTCTGCATACAGGAATCCTAGTACAGGATGTTTTCAAGTGTAGTGATTATTTCTTCTTAAAGATTTAACATTCCCTGAGTGATACAAGTTAAAGATTTAAATGTGACAGTTATTTTATAATACTCTACATTTAAAAAGCATTTAAATCTTAACCACATTTTTATATGAGTCAAGTCAAAGTAATGATAATTACAGTATGATACAAAAGAACCTCAAATAAACTTCTAGCAAGCCATATTGAATATTAATGCCATTTTAAGCCCTGAAAAGCTGGGTTAGTAAACGCTGGAATTTAGATTATATGCAACTTAAATGTAATGCAGGGCTTCTCTTCAAAGAACAAATGCTTCATTACAAAGTTTGGGGTTTTATGAGGTGCGTATTAATTCATTGGATTTGTATTAAATACATTTATATAGCATCACTCCAAGACCAAGCCTCAGATTACTCTCCTTCTACAGGCAGATTTCTATGTAGGATTTGCTAAATTAACATTCCATAGAAATTAATAACCTTTTTTTTTATGTTGGTTGTGTTACAATCAGCAGTGTGATACTGTGTTGTGTCACAGGTCATATTTATTTGATTTCAATGTAGGAATGGTATCTGTATTCCACATTAAATATGAGAAACAACATGCTGAATTTCCCATCAAATCTCTTAAAAGCAGAGCTATTTTAGATGGGTTTGTATAAACAAAACACACATATTCTAATATAGGCGTGGGAAAGGAAAAGCTGGTTTGTTATATGCTAAAGCAAATTGGAGTAAATCAACCGCATCCGTGGGCTGGATAAGCAATACTACTCTGCTTTTCCCAGTACGATTTGGACAAGACAATGTTACTTTTTTATTTAAAGTGTTTTCTTCTCAACAAGGGGCCACCACTTCCCAATCGCAAAAACACGCCCCAGAATATGTTAATTAATTGTATTGTGTCTCTGAAAGAAAGAGGTTGCCAAATGCAATAAAAAAAAGTCTTTCGATCAGTGAGCTGCATTCCCACTCCTAGTTACCATCTCATTTCAATTCCACATATATACACATAGATACGTTTCCTTCAGGTACAACTTTGACCATTAAAAGCCATCGAAGTGCAAAAGTCTAACTTGACCACATAGGGTGTATCTGGGAAGCTTAACATTCCTGGTGAATTAAGCGCACAAGCCTCGGATCATTTTTGTCAATCTTACTATGGTACTTCAGAGTCGGGAATGTGGGTAAATTTTATAACATGGTACTTCCCAATTAAAAGTAACAACAATGCTCCTTTGTGAAAAAAAAATATATAAAATATGTCAACACATTCCACACAAATACAAATCAGAGAGTAATGAAGAATGGCAACAAAAGGACTCTCCCTATTTTTTTAATCTTCCCTTTCAATAAGATAGTTTTCAAATAGCAATATACTCTTTTAGTAAATAAAAGAGTATTAAATGTCCTTTTGAATGACGCTTTCTAAATTTGTAGTAACGTTCTGAAAATTCCCAAGCAGCAATCAAGAGCAAATGCATCTCCGGAATACCCAAGCAGGACAAGTAAATCAAAAACCTTTCTCTCCTCGATCTTGCAGCTAATGCCTTCAGATATTACCAGGGTGATGTTTTAGTAGTAAACGTTACTTGCATCTTCACCTTTCAAATAATATGGATGCTTTTTACCACCTAAACCGAGCTGGGCTTTTATTTGGAGGAGTCCCACAAAAGCCTGCAAGTTTTCCAAGAGTGAAGGAGAAGTCCCAAACGGTATTATCTTAAACAATGACTGCGCACATGCAACTTCCCCAAGTGTGTGTGGGGGTAGAAAAGTCACTTCAGAATTATTTTCAGCAAGGTAATATCCACAAACATCGTCCTTTAACTTCTTCTACTTACTGCTCATCATCTATGTAAAACGATAATTTTTGGCGTATATTTGATTTTTTTTAAATTAAAAAATAAAAATCTAGACATCACTTTTAATGTTTTAGATAAATTCCCCAGCATTCAGAGATAACTTTCTAAAAATAATCACAGTTCTCCTAGAAAGAATTTCCTTAAAATAACCAGTTCTCTAGAAATTCTTTCCTCATCACATACATGAATCCTTACCCGTTTTAATTTAATCTTCCAGAAACAATGTGCAAATACATATTTTTTTCCCTTACATGATTAAGAGCACTTGTTGGAAATTTTCTTGAACATCAAGTTAGTCAATTCTTCCTCTATGTAAATACATGAGGAAGTTCAGGTCTGAAATGGCATACTGAAAAAAATTAATTTCTAGTTATTTTCAGGGGGAAAAAATGCAACAAACACTTTTCCTATAAAACAAATCTTTTAAAATCTCAAACCAACAAAAAACAACCACTTGGGGAAAAAAATCCATCATGGTGCTTATATGAAAAACAAGGTAAGACTAATCTTCGCTTTTATAGACAGCCTGTTAAGAATAGTTCCTTCCAAAATTCTCTTTGGCTACATTTATTAATCCAAATCAAGCGGGTCAGAACAGTTTTTCCCAATTTCTTTAACAAGTCCTGTTTTAAAATCCACCCAAGAACAGATGTTACTTTTACGTACAATTCCGCTGCGGTAGTGGGTTGGTTTTTTTTTTACCTTTCAAGTAACACGTGAGCTACAGCCTCACGGAGCTCCCTGCGCGGATGGCACTTCTAAAGCCTCCTCTCTACTCCTGCCCCCGGTTTCTCGCCGGGTGCCCCCTCCGCTGCCCGCGCCGCACGGTGCGGGCCCCGGCGCTCTCTCTCCCTCCTCCCCGCCGGCGGGAAGCGGCGCGAAAAGCGGCGGCCGGGGAACAATGGGGAGCGCCCGCCGGGAGCACAGGGAGCCCCGGCCGCGCTTCCTCCGGCCCCGCCGCCGCTTCCTGCGGGCCCGCGCTGCTGCGTTCCCCGGGGCAGCCTGTCCGGAGCCCGCCCCGCGGCCGGGAGACCCCCGCTCACCCTCGGGATGCCCCGTGCCCGCTCCGCGCCGCGCCGCCGAGGGCACCCACGCGTTTACTCTGCGGCCGCTCGCTCGCCCCCGGGCTCTCCCGCCCCCGCAGGGCCAGCGGGGCTGCCCGGCTGGCGCGGCGCCAGCCCCGCTCCCGAGCCTATCCCGGGGTCGGGCAGGCGGCCTATGGGAGCCCCGGCCCCGCTGTCCCGGCTCCTGCCCCGCATGCCGCGAGCACTGCCCGCAGGAGAGCGGCAGCACTACAGAGCGCCGCGGCCCCGCTGCACTGCCCGCTCCCTCCCTTCAGGGGACGGTGCTGCGCACAAAGGGCGGCTCAGCATTGTTCTCCCTGACCCCCAAATCCCCTCTTCCCCGCCGGGAGAGGCGAGCGGGCAGGCCCGGAACGGAGGGCGAAGATGGGGAGAGGCCAACTGCCCGCGGCGCTGGCCGCTTCCCGGGGTATCCTGCCATCCTCGCCTTTCCCCGAACTCGCCCTCGTGCCGTGCCGTGCCTGCCGTCAAAGCCCTCCTGCCCGCCATCCCTCGTTCGCTGCTCTCAGTTTAGTGAGTCTTTCACATACCACTTTGCCAAAAAGTCCCGCTGAGGCTACAAAGGAACCTCCTCTCCTCATCCCAGCCACCCAAGCCTTCTTCTGGAGCTTCCACACGGGAACACCCGTTTCACATACCAACATGAGGGAAAAAACCCAACTCTACCAATGCCAGGTATTATTTGAGGGTTCCGTACTCAAAATCACGGAAGCATCCTGCTTTTAAACCTTGATGGGCTTGGTTAGCTACTTAAGCTACATTGCTGCCTTCTCTGCCACCTGCGAGGGCGGCCCCAGCGCGTTCCCGGCCCCGCGCTCCGCACAGCAGACACCGGGATCCAGCGGAAAACTCCAGGCATGCGAGAAGGAAAGCGGGAGCTACAACACCGCTGTGGAAAAACCACGGCTCGATTTAAATAATTGCATAATATTAGGATTTAACTTTAAAATGTTTACATTCGTGTGATTTGATTAATGTCACGTTTGATTTCCTTAAAGCCACTGACAAGGTACTTTAAAACACGAGATTAACGTCTACCAGCGATGAAATTCAACAGGCAAATCCTCTTCCCGGCGCCCTGACTCCCACAGCAGCCGGGCAGGCAGGGCCCTCAGACCCCCTTCCTGCCGCAGTGCCGAGGGGACCCCCCCGCATCCCGCGCTCGGGGCTCGCCGCGGCAGGTGACGGGATTGGTGACGGGATTCCCGGCGGTGCCTCCCGCCGCTCCGCCAGCGCTCCCGTTCAAACGCGGCCGGGTCCGCCTCTGCCCCGCCCCCGGCCGGCCGTTACCACCGCCGCCGCCACAGGGACACCCCGATCCCTCCCCGGCGCTTCCCGAGGGAGGCGCCGCCGCTCCCGGGTTTTCCCGGGATGCCGAGGGGGATGGAGCGGAGGACGCGGGGGTGGAGACGGGCAAGAGGCTCGAGCGCGGCACGAGCGCGGCCGGCGCGGGGCATTGTGGGAGGGAGAGGGAGGGAAGGTGGTGGGGGCGGCGGAGGAAGCGGCGGGCGGGGATGGGGGGGTGAAAGGTCAGCGGCCGAGAGTCCCCGCGCCCATGGCGGGCGGCACGGCCCGGCCCCGCTCGGCGGCTGCGGGCGCCCAGTGTGTGTGCGCGCCCGTGTCTGTCCGTCCGTGCCTGTCCGTGTGTCCCGCGCCGCCGCCGCTCTTTGTAACGGTCCGCGCGAGGCCCCGCTCGCCCTCAGCCCCTCCCCCCGCCGCGCTTCCGCGCGATTTATGGGATTTGCAAATAATTCCTGCGGTTCTCCCCATCCCCTCCCCCCACGCCCGGCTCCCACCTCTGCCCGCTGTCCCGCCGCCGCGGCACTTACCGCGGAGCGCGGAGCGCGGCCCGGGCACGGCCCGCACACAAAGGTCCCGGCCCCGGGCCCGGCTCGCGGGGGCTCCGGCGGGTCCAGAGCCGCGGATCCCGCAGCTCCTGCTCCGCACGCTCCAGCGGCGAACGGGGGGGTCGCTTGAACCGCCCCGCAACTTTCTCTCCGTCCCCCGCACCCCCGTCCCGCCGCCAAAGGTAAACTTGGAGCCGGTCCCCCCCGCCAGCCCCTCGCAGCGAGGCTCTGACAGAGGAAGAAAATGTGAAATGTTCACACGGAGAAGTGGTTCCCTTTGTTCTTTCATTGTTTCTACCCGAACTGGCGGATACAAGGATAAACACTTACCTTCTCTCCTCTTTGCTCCAAAACATACGCGTTCCCATCAGCTTTAAAATGCACGGTCCACTTTGGAAGCGACTACAAATGTCGGGAGAGTTTGTATTCCATTCTTTTATGCTCTCTGCTCTTTTTAGCGTAAGATTAAGTTGCCGAGCACGTTGTTGCAAGCCCCCCGCCTTAGTGAATGGTCACGTTTAGGACCCTCCAAGTCCATCCTAATTCTGCCAGTAGAATTGAGGGTATTGGAGGTCTAAACTTTCAAAAGGTAAAGGGCCTGCATCTATCAAGCAGACCTGAAAATGTACTCAGTTCCTCACTCACTCCACAACATGGATATAAACATCTCGCCCAGACAACTCAATGAAATACACATTTTAAAGTTTGAATGTAGAAAAGCTGTTCCCTCGGCTGAGATAAGCTAAAAGCAAATTGGCGTGTGTTCTGCAGCAGAAATACTTTCTGTCTGGAGCTTAAAACAAGCAAATAAGAGCATCATATAGAAATATTAAGCGTAAAGTTTAAAGGGAAGCAACCTCTGAGAAAAACATAGTACCCAGAGTAGAATGGGGGAAAACGCAGCTTTTATAAGTGTCCTTTTCTTGCAAAAATTACTGCTTTTCATTTTTCCCCTGTGCAACCAAGCCAGGAGGAGATGAAACAGTTTTCTGTTTTCTTTGTAGTCCAGTCGGTGTTTTGCACCCAGAAACGCAGGCAGTCCCCCCCGCCCAAACCTTGTTTTAATCTGATTATGATGAGGTTTGCTGATACAATGAATATTTGAAATGATCCTTGTGTCTTAAGTGAGCAGGAAGCATTTCCAGGCTCCTGTTTCCAAGGCTCCCCACCACAGAAGGAAGAGGAGCGGTGAGGAGGCTCCGCTTCCCGAGGCCTGGCGGGGTGGCAGCCGTGGGGGGTGGACACAGCCCCCTCCTCCAGTGCCCAGGGGCGCCGGATTAATTCAGACCAACTCCCTTGGTCAGTGGTTGGAGCGGGATCCTTAAGTGCCTTTTCGCCCTGCATCATCACGCTTTTGCCAATTGAAAAATAAACAAATAATAGTAAAATAAATTTAAAAAGAAAAGAAAAAGAGGATGCAGGCGACCCAAGTAATTGTGGGACTGGGAGTGCGTGTTGTCTCACATCCCCTCTCCTCCTCCCCCTCCTCCTGATGTCGCCTTAATGGCAAACTGGAAGGCCGGTTTATTTCATAGGGCCATATTACAACCAACAAGGTAAATAGGGAGTCGTGGGGAAGGAGGGAGGGGAGAAGGAGGGAGAGGGGCTTTTCTTTGATAGCATTTAATTGGAATTGAAACATTCTGAGGCTGTAAACATTCTTTATTTATTCAGCACACATAAGCGGGCATTGTTTTATCACCATCATAATTACGGTGTCCTTTAAACTGACTGATAGCAAAGGAGATAAGGGAATGCGCCTGTAGCTCCGGATCAAATCGCTGGCTCTCCCTTCTCCCCGGGTCACCAGGATCCACACGGTCCTTGGAGATGAGGAGTGCCGGAAGATTGTGGCCTGGCCATCCCTTACGTCATGAAAGTGATTTGTACAACATTGCTAATTTGGTGCAATTCATAACCTCCTGATCATCTTCGTTTGCAACTGCTTTTCAGTTTGCAGGGTACGTTTTTTAAGACGTAGTTTCCCAGCATAGAAATTAAGAGTGATCACCTATATGCAGGAGAGGATCTTATTTCCCAGTGTTTGTTGCTTTACCTTTGTTAATTAAAAATGCAAACTTTTAGGATCTTTTCAGAACAAAGCCTCACCAAATCCCCTTTACGTCCAAGGATTTGCAAATTTATAAAGGCTGCATTGAATTCAGCATGGGTCAAGGGGCAAAAAAAGGGTAGAAGGTCACTGCATTTTGATTATGGGTCAGTAAACAACATGGCATGTAGTATGTGTCCAGAAACTCCTGCTAAAAAGTATTTTAAAACTACTATGAGTGTTAAACTCAAGAAATAGTCTTAGCCTGTGGTGATTATAAATTGCATAAAATTCTAATGTACAAGAAACATTCCAGACCCCGTGGAAAAAAAAACCAAACCAATCAAACAAAAAACCTAACTTAAAAGGCACTTAGTAGAACTCTGCGCTGCATCTTTATTTAAAAAAAAAAAAAAAAAAAGAAAAAAAAAAAAGGAAAAAACAACCCTGAAACTCCTAGGCATAAGAGTGTTAGCCAGATTATTTTTTTCCTAGACTGGTGCCTGGTATTTCTTTGTGCCACACATTTAGAAGATGTAGTTATACATTCTGATACATTGTCAGACTAGAATTTACAGCAAATTTTAGGTACTACAGTCACATTTGGCTGACTTTAAAATAGCAGAAGGATCCTATTATACTGTTCTTTGACCCTATTATATTTACGTTACTGGACTCTTTGTGATAGCCTCTAGCTGCTTTCTATCTGTGTCCTCCTTAAGCAAAATATGCCCAGCAGTATCTAGAAGCAGTGTGTAGTGTTAGAAATCAAGTTCTCATGTGAAATATGTATTTCTGCCCAGTGTTATGAAAGCAAAAGGTTTATTTAATGCTTGTCAGTACCTGGAGACATGGGTCAGCATTAACAAATAATAATTAGTAATAATAAATAATATTAATACTGTAATAATGTGGCAATCCTAGTGTTAAAATGCACACAACCTCTTAGGTTTTCCTGAAGATTTTCAAAAGAATTCTTCCCATTAGTACAGCCGGGGATGGACAGCGCTGTTGCATTTCCCAGCGAAACGTTTAAAAGCCTGTAAATGGTGTGTGCATTACTACATCACAGAAGGAAGAGGTCAGACAGAATTGCACTGGTATTTAAACATAATCATACTATGAAAATAAATCAAAACATCACGTAAAAGGAGTATTTTAAATGTTACACACATTTTCTTTCCGGAATGACATGGTTAAGTACTTCACTGCAAGCATATATATTTTAACACAAGTTTACAAAAATAAAATGTATATGATTTCCAACAAATGGGAATAGGTTTGCAGAAAAGTATTAGGAATATTATTTTGGTCTTTCTTTTCTAATGAGGTTTATCCTTCGACCAGACAGTTTCAAGACTGAAATACTACTGGCTATAGAGTGTAGATTGCAGATTGCACGCTACTCAACGTGAAAAGGAGCACACTTGATTGATCGCCTGTGTGTGTGTGTGCACCCATACACACAACTCTCTGTAGTTGCATGTGTATGTTTTTGACAAAACCGGGCGTCTCTGGGCGTCCTTATCTTAAGAAATGTGAGACAAACATCCATCCCTTTAATCATGTTCATCTTTGATCACCAGCGAGGGTGACACAGTCCACAAAATTAACAAAGAAACTCCTTTGCTTTAGAGAGATAGCTACATGTACATCTGGATCTGCACACACATGCACATGGACACAAAAACACACAGACATACATCCCAGTAAGTAAATTATGGCATAACTTTTCATGTAATTGACACCAGACACCTTTAATTTTTCATTTTCATTCTTTTGACCAGCTTTCACATTAACAATCTAAGCCATAAATGTTGGTGGCTATTGATTGCAATCCCCTGTGCGCGTGCAAATCCATTTTCAAGTCCCCTGCCTTTAATGTGCCTGTGCGTGTGCGTGTGCAAGAGGCCTCTGAGGGCTCTTTATCAGGATCTCCCCCAGCCTGCTTGAGACGACCCCGGATACACAATGTGTGCTGATGGCTAAGGGAAGGCACACACACGCACACAAAAAGAACCAAAACAAAACAAACCATGGAGAAGTAAAGAAACAAAGCTCTCCGTGTGAGATGCGGAGAAAGCTATGCAACTGAAAGTGTGTGTAAGTATATGTTGGGGATGTGTAGGTTGGGCTCATGACATTTCCCAAGGCTTCTGCTGGATTTCTTCCTGCCGACATCTGGCGCTAGCTCGACCCCGGTGCTCATGGCCGCACCTTTCAGGAGCCCGAGGTTTGCCGAAGAGCCGCCACTAGTTTTAAACCTTTGGTAGCGCCGGAATTAAAGGGAAAAAAAAAAAAGGAATTTTTTAAATAGTTACCGAATCCCACTGCCAGGCTGTCACCGGCAGCGCATGGGTGAGGGTCTGGGTGCCCGTGGCTCCTTGCGTGCAAATGCACGTGTGGATTTACACAGGAATCCGACCTATCTGAACTACCTGACAAATGAATAAAAGACTTTTCATCCCATCGGGGTTTTTGGTAATGTCTTCTGAACAGCTTTATCGGAGTTTACAGTTCCTTTACTGTTGACTCCATAGCCTTAACCTTAAAGCAGGGGGAGGAGAGCAGTGGGGAGGGGGTGGGGGTGTTGGCAGCATATAAGTACATCAGGAGGAATTTTTAAACGACCTTATTGTCTCTAGCTCTAGAAAGACCACGATGATTTCTTTTTAGCGCCAGCAGCTGTTTTCTCTCGAAACTTTGCTTTCAGCCTCAGCATATACCAGAGTGCCTCTCACACGAGCGAGCAAGAGAAAGGCAAGGCTAGGGGATCCAGATGCGAGGAGAGGGAAGGCGAACTCCGCGGATGGTCTGAGCTGTGCCGAGGCATTGTTCACTGCTGCCTCTCTGTTACGTTTAAAGGCTGAAATATCACGAGATCCACTCAATGATCCTTTTCTAATTCGAGGGAGAAAATGTAATTTGCTGTAGCTCTGCTTTCTCGGATGGGAATACTATCCCTAGGTTTCAAAGGGAAGAACTAGGCATCGCGGTTCGCACACACATGGATTAAGTTGAACAGCGGTGATTACATCTGCGCTGAGAGCAACAGTAGTCCAGGGCTGACTTTTCAAATCTCAGCTCTCCGAGTTAGAGGCTCCCTTGAATAGACTTCCTCCATTCCCGGATGCACTTCTCCAAATTCCCACTTCTCTCTCGAATTCCTGTGAAATTGGGGATTCGCCTGCATTTTGCCTTGGCATGCAAAACTGCTTTTTCACAGAGTGATTATGTGCTTTCTTTTAGCTGTACCTGACGGGGTAACACGAACTCCACGCACCATATTGCCAACATGCGGAGTGGATATTGACGTTTGGGATTGAAGATTTTAATTTTTTTTCTCCGTCGATTTTTTTGCCAAGTCACAGCAATATGAGATATCTCATTAATCTCGCGGATGTGTCTAATTCTGGATGTGCAGTGATACATAAATGTGCTGGTGTTTGTATCCAGCGGAACATTGGATGCACGGCAGAGATTGGTGATTTTTTTTTTCTCAGCGCCTAACGTGCAAACCGCAAGCATCACTTTAACGTGACAAGGGAGAGGCAGGCAGCTATCGCAACATTTGCGAAATCCCCGTTCCTGACACTCGAATAATTTAACGTTCCCAAGAAGAGGTTAAACATTCATGCTGCTTCTTCCGATTGATTTTAAAGGGCTGCTATAAATGGAGCATCAAAAAGCTTCGGCAGTGCTACTCCGAGCGGAATATACAAACTGCGAGCCAGAAGCATCCTAACCCGACGCAATATCGTACATTGTGTGTGCCAGCACTTTTTTGTTATTACGTAAAGGCTCTTGGAAGCACCTTGGATATTTTACGTTCTCCTTTCTCTGCTGGAAGCAATCAGCACGTAGGAATCCTGACTTGGGCTCTGGGACTATAGGACATTCCAGCTCGTGATCCAGTACGCTTAATCGTGAAACGTGTATACATTTCTGGCTTATCTATGCTTTGTTATGGGTCTGACGTGAGCTCACGTCCTCCTCCCCCCTCCCGCAATATTACAGGCAGAATTTCAGTTAAAAGTATTACAGTATCACGGTGCGGGAACCCGTGATATTCAGACAGCAAAAATAACCTTAGTCTCTGGTTGTAAAAAGCTAATTAAGCAGAAGAGGAAAATCAAGAGAAACTCGAAAATGTAAGTATTTCCTCTCTTTAGCAACCTAACATTTAACTTTGGAGCCTCAGAAGGGGAAATACCAGGCTGTTCTGCACGTTTTCGCTAAGCTTCATTTTCCACACAGTGCAAAATAAAACGCTAGTTTAAAGCGGCTACGTTACCGAAGGATTTTCCATCGTTACGATCAGACTTATGTCCTTTGAATTCACGGCATGCACAAAAGAGCAACGTTTGTCCAAAACAGGCTGAAAATATACGGAACGATAGGGGGGAAAAGCATACGAATCCTTCCTCGGAAGCTAGCGACAAGGAAGTCTGAGAGGGCTGAGTATGTTTGAGCTCGGATTGTTTAATAGAAAGATTTATATACTAACTGTATTATTTACTTTGGGAGGGGAGGTGGCAGTATAAGGGTATGCTAATTAGTGGGAGATTTTTTGGGGGAAGGGGTGGAATATCAATTTTTATTGCATCACCTGTCAGGAGTGTCCAATCAGCGTTGGCTTTAGGGGAATTAATTGATGAAGGTGTCTCCGGACGAGCTCACTTCACTCTGTCATTTTATTTGTAGCTAAAGCAGCGGCGGGAATAGCAGCTGCATTTCTTTTCTCTTCCTCCCTTCACATTCCATTATCATAGTTTCCAATGGAAAAGCAGGGAATGAAAGGGAACAGGTACTGATCTTCAGCAGCAACTTAGAGAAACACTTTGGCAAACCTGATTTTTAAGATCATATATTGATTGTAGCCTCACGGTATTTTTTAATTTATTTTTTAAATTTTGTCTAAAGTTTGGCACTTCATTCACCAGGAATAACAGCCTTTGTTATATTTTATTAGCAGGATGCCTTGAGACAAATACAGCATCTGGCTGAGGATTGTGTGTGTGTGGCTTTTTTTTGGCTTTTTTTTTCTTTTTTTTCCCCCCATCTCTGTCTCTCTCTGCAAATGCTGGGAATAATTTAATTCACGAAATGGGAGACCTGAAGTCGGGTTTTGAAGAGGTGGATGGCGTGAGGCTCGGCTACCTCATCATTAAAGGAAAGCAAATGTTTGCACTCTCCCAGGTTTTTACAGACCTGCTCAAAAACATCCCGCGAACTACCGTGCACAAGCGAATGGATCATTTAAAAGTAAAAAAGCATCACTGCGACCTGGAGGAGTTGAGGAAACTCAAAGCCATCAACTCCATCGCTTTCCACGCTGCCAAATGCACCCTGATCTCCAGAGAGGACGTGGAAGCCCTGTACACATCCTGCAAAACCGAACGGGTACTTAAGACGAAACGGAGGAAACTAAGCCGAGCGCTGTCTGCCACCGACCTCCGGCCGGAGCTGGCTCCCGCCGACCCCTTCTCCGGCTTCTGGAAGGAGAACAAACTTTGGCTGGGTTTGAGCGACTCTCCCCGGCCGCTGCTGCCCGTCCGGAGGAAAGCTCTGCGCCCAGGGGACACAGCCTTGCTACCGGCCGCTCATCTACCTCACATTTTTAGTAAATACACTGGCCACAGCTACCCAGAAATCGTTCGGGCTCCTTGCAAACCCCCTGTAAACTATGAAACGGCGCCGGCGGCGGGCGGCTGCGCGCCCCC
>JAJPCS010015964.1:0-12921 GCA_021164005.1 Willisornis vidua nigrigula | reverse complement strand
CTGCCCCCACAGCCAGGGATGGGCACTGCCCCCACAGCCAGGGATGGCACTGCCCCCACAGCCAGGGATGGGCACTGGGCATTGCTCCCACAGCCAGGGATGGGCACTGGGCATTGCTCCCACAGCCACGGATGGGCACTGCCCCCACAGCCAGGGATGGGCACTGCCCCCACAGCCAGGGATGGGCACTGCCCCCACAGCCACGGATGGGCACTGCCCCCACAGCCAGGGATGGGCACTGCCCCCACAGCCAGGGATGGACACTGGGCACTGCCCCACAGCCAGGGATGGGCACTGGGCACTGCCCCACAATCCAGGGATGGGCACTCCCCCACCAACCCGGGCAGCCCCTTTCAGTGTCTCACAACCCCCTCCCGTGCCAAAACCCCTCCTAATGTTCAAGCTGCCCCTCCCCTGGCACAGCTCAAACCTCGCGCTGTGTCCAGACCACCCTTCCATCCCCTCCCGGATTCTGGGGGCAGCTCAGGAGCCACCCAGCCCCTCCCAGGGCGGAGGCTCTACCTCTTCTCGCTGGAGTCGATGTTGGAGTGGAGCAGCCACAGCTCCTCGGCGTTGTCGCGGCTTCGGGAGGAGAAGATGAGGTGGTGGCCGGTGAGGCACAGCGTGCCCTCCACGGCCGCGTGGAAGGGCCGGTGCAGCACCACGTTGTCGGCGCGGGGCGTCTTTATCAGCTCCGCGAACTCCATGGCGGGGGAATCACCGGGAAAACTCACTCAGCGGGAAAGCGGCGCAGAGCGGCGGGGAGGGGACGGCCTGAGCGGGGCCAGCCGGCCGGGCCGGGGCATAACCCGCGCCGATCGCGGCTCCCGGGCCGGGGGCGAGCAGCGGGATGGGAACCGGGATATGAACCGGGATGGGCAGCGGGGCGAGGCCCTCACAGGGCCCCCTTCGCCCTCAGGGACCGGCGGCGGTCACGGAACGCGGCAGAGAGGCCCTCGGGGGGTCAGGGCGGCGGGGGAGCCCCGGAGGGGACAGGGGGCAGCGCCAGGACTGCCGGGCCCCCCGGATTCCCGGGAGTGTCGGGATCCCCGGGAGCCGCCGGCGGAGCGGGACGCGCCGGAAGCGCCTCCCTGAGAGCCTCCCCGACCACGTGACACGGCCCGGGCCAATCAGCCTTAAGGGAATGGGAGAATGCGGCAAAAAGGGCCGGTGCGAACCATGAGCCCGCGAGAAACGTTCCGGGGTATAAAGGGAGAGGCGCGGGAGGAGGGGATTGGGGAAAGGGGCGGGGTCTGGAGGAGGGAGCCAATGGGAAAGGGGAATCCGCCAGGGGGCGGGGTCTGGGGAAGGGGCGGGGCTTGTATGGTCAGGGGCGGGGCTTGGGGAAGGCGGGGACGGGAATGGGAATGGGAGCGGGAATGGGAGCGGGCAGGGAGAGGGAATGGGAGCGGGAATAGGGACGGGGAGGGAGAGGGGATGGAGTGGGAATAGGAACGGGCAGGGAGAGGGGATGGAGCGGGAATAGGAACGGGCAGGGAGAGGGGATGGGAGCGGGAATAGGAACGGGGAGGGAAAGGGGATGGGAGCGGGAATGGGAGCGGCAGAGAGAGGGAATGGAGCAGGAACGGAGTGGACTGGGACCCGGGAATGGAGCAGTAACAGAGTGGGCACGGGCCGGGGCTGGAGTGGGCAAGGGACAGGGAATGGAGCGCGAACATCGCGGGCAGGGCGGGAGCTGCCTCGGGACTGGGGTCGGTCCCGCCGGGGCAGCCGCGATTTGGGGACAAAACCTGCGGGAATGGAACAGGCGCATCCCCAGGTCCCGGCTCAGCCCAGCCCAGCCCCTGCCAAAAATCCAGCCTGGCCACCCCCACGCCTGTTCCCTGAAATCCCTCTCAGGCTCTTCCCTGAGCCCACCCCGGCCGTGCCAGGGGGACGATCCCCTCCAGCTGCCCCACCCTGTGGGCACCCCCAGAGCTCCCTGGCAGTTGTGTTTCCATCATGGAATCATGGAATGGGTTGGGTTGGATGGGAAAATAAAGATTAACTTGTTCCAAACCCCCTGCCATGGGCAGGGACACCTCCCTCTAGCCCAGATTGCTCCAAGCCCTGTCCAGCCCGGCCTTGGACACTCCCAGGGATGGGGCAGCCACAGCTTCTCTGGGCAACCTGTGCCAGGGCCTCCCCACCCTCACAGGGAAGAATTCCTTCCCAATATCCCATCTAGCCCTTCCCTCTGACAATGGGAAGCCATTCCCTGTGTCCTGTCCCTCTATCCCTTGTCCCAAGTCCCTCTCCTGCTCTCCCAGGGGCACTGGGAGCTGTGACATTTATAACATCCTACAGAGAGTGCAGGATCAGGGGTGCACAAATCAAGTGCTTTTCCATCAATCATTGCAAATTACATCCCTATTAGAAGGTCGGAGAGCTCAGGCATGGCTGAAAATCAAATGTCCCCACTGAACTTGTTGAAGGGATGTGGATCCCTGGAAGTCTTCAAAGCCAGGTTGGACATTGCTTGGAGCAACCTGGGATAGTGGAAGGTCTCCCTGCCTTGGCAGGGGTTGGAATGAGATGATCTTCAAGGTCCCTCCCGACCCAAACCATTCCATGTTTCTATGGTTAAAAACCAAAATCAAGGTTGGGAACACTGAAATCCAACATTTACCCTGAGAGGGTTTGTGTGGAAGGGCTGCCTAAAAACCCCTGTGCTTCCAAGCAAAAGTGAACTTGTAAGGAGTGGGAAGGAGATGAAGTGACCCTTCCCCTGGACTCTGCCTTGGGGAGGCCACACCTTGAGTGTTGTGTTCAGTTCTGGGCCCCTCAGTTGAGGCAAGAGATTGAGGGGCTGGAGCGGGGCCAGAGAAGAGCAACGAGGCTGGAGAAGGGACTGGAGCACAAGTGGTGTGGGGAGAGGCTGAGGGAGCTGGGGGTGTTTAGCCTGGAGAAGAGGAGGCTCAGAGGTGACCTCAGCACTGTCTGGAACTGCCTGAAGGGAAGTTCTGGCCAGCTGGGGGTTGGTCTCTTCTCCCAGGCACTCAGCAATAGGACAAGGGGGCACGATGGGCTCAAGCTCTGCCAGGGGAAAGTGAAGTTGGAGAGCAGAAAAAACCTCTTTGCAGAGAGAGTGCTCAGGCATTGGAATGGGCTGCCCAGAGAGGGGGTGGATTCCCCATCCCTGGAGGTTTTTAGCCTGAGCTTGGCCGTGGCACTGAGTGCCATGATCTGGTAAAGGGACTGGAGTTGGCCCAAGGGTTGGACTTGATGATCTCGGAGGGCTTTTCCAACCCAATCAATTCTATGATTCTGTGAAGGTCCAGGGTGGCAGCAAATCCCAGATGTCACCTGAAGAGGGGCTCTGCTGCCTGCATGGGCCGTGGCTGCTCCCCAAAAGGGGCTGCTGGGCTGCTGGGTGGATTCAGGCTCTGCTGCAGAGCCACAGGTCCCTCTCATCTGGAGAAACTCCAACTCCTCAGCCTCCACCTGCTTTATCTCTGAGGAAGAACAAAGCATGGAAATCAGGCCATCAGCCATTCCTGGAGCTCTCTTTGGACAGGACATGAGGAGCTGACTGGTGCCGTCCTGCCCGTGATGAGTTCAGTGGTGCAAGTTCAAGGTTGGTCAGTCCCTGCCTGATGGAAAGAGCCGGGAACTCTCCGTGCAGGTGCCAACAGGCAGGTTTGGATGACAGCCTGTTCTGGGCAACTGCCCCTGAGAAGGATTGCAGGGTGTTTAGATACAATGACCTGAATTTTTAAACTCACCTCTGGTGCCAAGTTCAGCCTGAGTTTGTCCAGGCTGTTACCTGTGTGTCTTATTAATGCTGGCAGTTCAGGTGATTTCAATATCTGAGAATGATTTGGAAGTCTAATTAATGACATTTGAATCTCACAGATTTATGCAAAGATTCCTGATAAGGATGATTAATTCTCCTCTTACAGCAATTTGCACTGATCCACATCATCAAGCCCTCCAGAAGAGAAGAGGGGTCTCTCCCAGGGCTGGGAGTTCTGGGTGTAACTTAAACCACAAACAGCCTCCATTGCTGCTTTAACTCCAGTGACAAGGCCTGGAAGCAGCTCTGGGAAAGTCTCCCTAATTCTGCTGCAAGGACTGGTAAGCCTTTCCCATGAATCCAGAGCTAAACACACACTCCCATCTCCAAGGCATGAGCAGGATTGTTAAAGTGCTGCTCACCTGGACACATTATCCTGGCTGAGGAGGAAGAGCTGTTTCCCTGCTCCTGCCCAGCACAGCAGTGGGACAGTGGGACAGGGAGGTGCACAGGGAGGGCTGGTGTCTTGGGAAGCTACTCAGCTGCAGGAGAAGTGCCAGGGGTCTCTTGGGGTATCTGGCACAGGTTGCCCAGGGAAGCTGTGGCTGCCCCATCCCTGGGAGTGTTCAAGGCCAGGTTGGAAAGGGCTTGGAGCAACCTGGGCTAGTGGAAGGTGTCCCTGCCCATGGCAGGGGGTTGGAAGGAGATGAGCTTTAAGGTCCCTTCCAACCCAAACTGTTCTAGGATTCCATACCGATCCCCTGCAATCAGCTTATGTGTATTAACCCTCCTGAACCTCCCCAGGCTCCCATGTGTGGAGCCCTTCCAGCCCCACAGCCCCACAGCCCCCACCCTCTGGAAGCACCGTCAGATTCCACAGATGAGGGACAGCTCCTTCCTCCATGGGGTGGCCTCCATCCCACTGAAGGTGCTGTGGGGAATGATATTTCTCAGCAGCATTTACAGCACAGTCATGGAGTCACGGAATAGAATCACAGAATCATTTAGGGTGGAAAAGCCCTCCAAGATTATAGAGTCCAAGCATCCCCCAGTACACCAAGGTCACCACTAACCCATGTCCCCAAGTGCCACATCCACATGGCTTTTAAACCCCTCCAGAGATGGGGACTCCACCACTGCCCTGGGCAGCTGTGCCAGTGCCTGACTACTCCTTCAGGGAAGAAATTTTCTGTAATATCCAATCAAAACCTCCCCTGGTGCAACTTGATAGTTCAGATTGGAAGGGATTTGAAAGCTCACAGACTATTCACAGACTATTCTGGGTTGGAAGGGACCCACAAGGATCATCAAGTCCAACTCTTAAGTCAATGGCCCACACAGGGGATTAAACCCATGACCTTGGAATTATTACAACCAAGTTTCATCCAGTTCCAGCCCCCTGCCACGGACAGGGACACCTTCCACTATTCCAGGTTACTCCAAGCCCTGTCCAGCCTGGCTTTGGACACTTCCAGGGATGGGTCAGCCACAGTTCCAGAGTGGCTCTGAAGGAAAGCAAAGCCTTCACCCTGTGGGCAGCAGGGAAACAGTACTGCTACTTCCAGGAAGGAGGGAAAAAAGTGTAAATTTGGGCTGTGGCTGCACATTGTCAAGCCACTGTTAGTCCTGACAACTCTGCAGTCCCTGGGTGGTGTGTGGGAGTGGATCATCTCTGTGCCAGCTCAGAGAAAAAAACCATCACAAACAACCCTCAAATCAAGGACATACCAGGTATTATACTGAGAAAAAGGAGTAAGAGCTGCTTCAGAAATGTGCCTGAGAAGAGGAGTGATGGCACTTGAACGGATTTCACTGCCTGCTCTTTTCTGTCTTCTCACCATGTGCCTTAGGGAGAGTGGACTTGTACTGAAAAGAATTTGGTTTCAATGTCGTCTCTTCCAGAAGAACCTCTGAGCGTTGTAGCCAGAGCCATCCTGCTCTTTTTAGACTCATTTTTTCTCCTGTAAACCAAGGATCAGTAGCACTTGGAGCAGGGCCCTTCCCTTGGTGTGTTTTGACACTGCCTGGCACAGCAGAGCCCTGATATCTGTCAGCAAACATTGCTCCAACCCTCTGGAGAATGGGAGATGTTCGGGACATTGAGAGGGGAACAACGTGCCCCTTGTGCAACCAAACACAGCCCTGATGAACTTTATCTCCTGGTCCTGCACAAGTTATCCTGTCCTGTGATCCCAAGCCCACAGCTGGAGGAGAAAGATCCCAACCCAAGGGCTGGGCTGTGCACACCAACAATATTAAGACAATCTCAAGGCAGGGTGTCCAGAGCCCTCCCTGCAGGAGGGAGAGAAGTCTGGAACACAAATCTGATGAGGAGCAGATGGAGGGGAGACTCAACCTGGGAAAAAGGAGCCTCAGGGGGGACCTTCTCTACAATCCCCTGACAGGAAGGTGGGGACAGGTGGGGTTGGGTCTTCTTCCACATAACAAGTGACAGAACAAAAGGAAACACCCTCAAGTTGCATCAGAAGAGGTTTAGATTAGAAATGAAGAAAAATTTCTTCATGGAAAGAGGTGATCAGGCACTGGCACAGCTGCCCAGGGCAGTGGTGGAGCCCCATCCCTGGAGGGGTTTAAAAGCTGTGTGGATGTGGCACTTGGGGACGTGGGTTAGTGGTGCCCTTGGTGTGCTGGGGGATGGTTGGACTCCATAATCTTGGAGGGCTTTTCCAACACGAATGTTCTGTGATACTGGAGGTTACACAGGTATTTGTGAGGGTGCACTTGGGTCACAATAACCCATAATGGGTTAAGGAGGGCTCTCCAGCCTCTGGAATCAGGAAGGTCCATGCACCATCTGTTTTTCCTTGCTCTCCTAAAGCCTCCTAAGAAACTCCAGGCCTATTGAGCAGGAGAAGCACAAAAAGAAAGTGTCCAGGCAGAAGGAAACGCAGCTCACTCAGTGCCCTCTGCCAAATGCCCAGAGATTCCTCTTGCCAGACCCATAAACTCCTGGCCATCTGCTTCCCTCTGCCCCATAATCTCTGCTGAAGAGCTTTGCCAAGAAGCTTGTCTGTGCTCAGCAGGAGACAGGGCTCTTCCCATGTTTTCCTCTCCTGCCTGGGGAGCAGGATCAGGAACTGTCTGGATCTCTGGCCACTCTTTCTGCATCTCCCTGAAAGAGGGCACAGGGCAGAGCCTGGGGAGCAGATTTTCCTCTCCCTGCTCTGGAGTCCCTGGTGAGCCCACATGTCCCACATCAGGAGGGATTTCCATGACTTTGGGCTTTCCAGGGAGCGAGTTCTCCTCCACCACGTGTGCTCTCACACCAGCAGGTTTTGCCTGTGAAATCCAAGAACTAATTTGCTGCAGAATAGCAGAGAATCACCCTCCATATGCTGCAGTCCCATGACCATTCGCCTCTTGGACGAGCACTGGTGTTTTTTAAGGCTCCCTCTGTGCTTGTTTTCATTCCTGAACTAGACTGTGATCCTGTTATCCAAACACCCAGCTGCTTCACCCTCTGATGTTTCCCCAGGAAGGGGAGGGAAAGAGCAGAAAGAACAAGGGAAATGATGTTTGTGGGTGAAAATTATCAGTGTCCACATCCATGGGGTAAATCCAAGGCAGCCCTGAGGCCAGCTGGCATGGCCAGGACATATATAGGATAGTAAGATCTTCTGACTTTCCCCAAAAAAGGGATCCACAGCAGGCAGCTTGCTGGGGATTAGTGTCTGTGCTAACTCTTGAGCTCTGCCTGGGAGCCAGTTTGCCCAGACCAAGACAGTGCCTGGGACTGGGAGAAATTTTATGCCTTAGCCTGGTCCTGGCAGTGCTTTATTTACTGTGTGGATGTAGCCAGGGATCTGGAAAAGAAAGAAGTGAAGGAAAAATCCCTTCCATAAAGAAGCAGATAAATTATCCTATTTAAACTAAATTTGCTAAAATAGCAGGAAAGTTGTCAGGAGTTGATTTATTTGTTGTTTTCCTCTTAATATCTCTTGGCATGTCTGAGCACACAGGGTGTCCTGGAGGTGCCATCCACACTCCTTCCCTAACCCCCTCAAAGGGGTTTATCCTCTTGGCAGCTGCCAGGAGGGAGCCTGAGGGGGTGGGAGAGCTTCCCAGTGAGTGCTCCTGATACCACAGTGAGTCCAAATTGGGGATTTGGCAACCAGAGAGTGAGTGGGCAAGTCTGAAGTGAGACCATGTGGGGAGGAGGCTGGAGGAGGAGACAGACAGACATGTACCCAACACTGCACACACCAGTTTCCTCGGGTCTAAATCTCCATAATGACTTTTTTTTAGCAGAGTTGTTGTCTTTTTCACCCCCAGGGAGTAGCTGGTTTCTGGTGAAGCTTTTCCATTTCATCATAACAAATCATGGGACATGGCATGATGTTCCTGGGGAGAAGGACTTTGGGTTCTGGTGGGGGACAGGCTGGACTTGCCCCCCATGAGCACTCCCAGCCCAGAATCCCCCATGCCCTTGGCTCATCCCAGGCACATTCCACATTGTGGGCAGAAGGGGAGGGGGGGATTCTGTCCCTCTGCCCCCTCAGCTGAGACCCCACCTGCAGAGCTGCCCCAGCCCTGGGAACAACAGCACAAGGATGTGGAGCTGCTGGAGAGAGTCCAGAGGAGGCCCCGGAGATGCTCCAGGGCTGGAGCCCCTTTGGAGCCAGGCTGGGAGAGCTGGGGGGGGCTCACCTGGAGAGGAGAAGGATCCAGGGAGACCTGAGAGCCCCTTCCAGAGCCTGAAGGGGCTCCAGAAGAGCTGGAGAGGGACTGGGGACAAGGAATGGAGGGACAGGACACAGGGAGTGGCTTCCCACTGCCAGAGTTAGATGGGATAGGGAAGGGATTGTTGGCTGTGAGGTGGAGAGGCCCTGGCACAGGTTGCCCAGAGAAGCTGTGGCTGCCCCATCCCTGGAAGTGTCCAAGGCCAGGTTGGACAGAACTTGGAGCAACCTGGGCTAGTGGGAGGTGTCCCTGCCCATGGCAGGGGGTGGGACTGGATGACTTTTAAGGTCCCTTCCAACCCAACCCAATCTGAGATTCGAAATTTAACTTTTTTTTTTTTTTTTCCCAAAGATTTTGTCTTCCATCTCAGTATTTTTCTTTAGTTTTCATTTGCTAAGCTTGGAAATGTCTGCACACCAAAGAGGGAGCTGTGTGTTTATTTTCTCCTCACTTCAGTAAAATCCTCTCTTGTGCTGGAATTACCCTGGAATTATCCAGGCACTCAGCAGGAACAAACCTCCAGGTCTCTGCGCTCTCGGAGCATCTTTAGGGCTGGTCATGCAACACGCAGACAGGGTGATGCCAAAGGTGTGTCTAATTATTCTGAGTGAGTGAGAACAATCCCTCAGGTACAAATAGTCCCTAAATCTTTCCCCAGTTCTCATTAGTATCCATGTGGGAAGGTTTGGATATCTGATATCACCTGCATTTGGCTTTTCCTAAATTTGTTAGGAGAAAAATCCCAATCTTCTTCATAGACACAAAAAAATATTGAATTCAGAAGAAACATTAACTTAGGGCACTGCACAGGAGTCAAAATAAAATAAAATAAATTACTCTTTTCATGTGTTGATGTGCCATGATCTGATTTTTTTAGGTGGATGGTTTTAAGAGTTTAGCTCTGGTCATGACTTAACATTTGGGGGCTCTGAGATCTTTCAGTGTGGAGGGAGAAAAATAGAGAGAAAGAGCAACTGGTGACAGAGAATGGAAACCTCTGTGGTCATGAAGGGTTTCCATTGGACACCAGTGTGAAATAAGGGGCATTAATGAAACTATCCTGACATGCACTTGGTTCTAAGATGAAGAATAATTGAACAGATATTTATGAAGTGACTCCAGGTTGCAATAGAAGCAACTGTGATTTCTCTGGAGCCCACAAAAATCATTATTAAAAGCCCTCATGGAAGAGGTGTTGGAATTAGATGATATTCCAGGTCCAACCCAAACCATTCCATGCTTCTAAAATCAATCAAGTGAAACAGGACCCTTCCACCTATTTCTGAAAAGACAAATGAAAATAATGTGAGGTGATAAATTGTTTATGAAATTATTGTTGTTATTATTATTAATAATAATAATAATAATATTAATAATATTAATAATAATCATCATCATCATCATCAATCATCATCATCATCTGTGGTGATTTGAATACATAATTCAGGCTACTTTTCCATAGGATATTGAGGTTCTTGATGTCCTGGGAGCTGCATATGTTGGGGTAGCTCTTTATGACTCCAAAACTGGGTTCTTGGGGTCTGACCAAATTAGGGAAATTACCAGAATGCTGAATTGTGTCTTGAAGAGAACTATTAGAACTTCAAAACCAAACCCTCCTGGACTTGATGGAGACTTGATCAGAGCTTCTGCTGAACAAAGCACCCAAAGAGTCTTATGTGGGAAGATCAGGGAATCACAGAATATCCTGACTGGGAAGGGACCCCCAAGGATCATCCAGTCCAGTCCCTGGCCCTGCACAGACAACCCAACAATCTCACCCTGTCCCTGAGACCATTGTCCAAATGCTCCTGGAGCTCTGGCAGCCTTGGGAAGTGCCCATTCCATGGGGAGCCTGTTCAGTGCCCACCACACTGTGGGGGAAGAACCTTTTTCTAGAACATTTTCAGAACTGATAAAACCTGGGAATTTGCCCCATAAGAAATTCCAGCCTGTTTAACAATTAGTTCATCCCTGCAAAGTGAACATGGTTATGATAAGGGACTTCAGAATTCCTTCCTCCCTGTTTCCATTCTCTGTGCATCCAAACTGTGGTTGTGCCACAAACCCCCCTGGCATGGCTTTGGTCCTTCATCACAGCCCTGGTGGACAGGGAGGAAAGTCTCCAACTGAGGAATATTTTAGAGATCACATTTCACAATGAGTTAAATGAGTGACACCAGGAGTACCTGAGGAACCATTTAATCAACTCCAGGATGCCCTTTTGATGACCAAATCCACCAGCATGGAAATCTGACAAAAAAACTTAGGAAGTTTTGCTTGAATAGGCAGCGAGTCTCGAATTCCATGGAATCACAGAATGGTTTGGGTTGGAAGGCACCTTAAAGATCATTTCATTCCAACCCCCTGCCACGATCTGGGACACCTTCCACTAGACCAGGATGCTCCAAGCCCTGTCCAACCTGGACTTCACAACCAGGGAAGATGGTTTTCCTTGTCAGGAGCTGGAACCACAAACTTGTGGTGTCAGTTGAGCAGTGACTGCTGAGGTTGTGCTGAGTATTTAAGATCAAATAGGAATAGGCTGAACTAGGGTTTGTTAGGCTGAATATCCAGAGCAGCTTGAGGTGTGAACCCTTGTTGTTGGGGAAGAAAGGTGTGCTCAGTGTGGCAGTAAATGTTCTCTCTGTGGGGTGTTCAGAAGTGAAAATCTTTCCCTTCAGAATCCAATCAATGATCCCAGTTAATAAAGAACCAGTGGCCAGAGTGCCCACGCTCATGTGTGACAAAGGGATTAGAGCCAGACAACCTCCCACGAGCTGAAATGCCTTTTGTTCCACTCCCTGTTGCAGGCAGAGGGATAAATTTAGAGCAATGACTTGTTGCCTCGGAATCAAAAAGGACACGGAGAAAGTGTGAGCTGGAAAGGAATCCAGCTGTGCTGTAACTGCCCAGCAGTGCTGGAGCACAGGGAAAGGCTCTTTAGCTGTAAGATCAGAGACAAAGCAGAGCTGCTGTTGTAGTACTGTTGCTTTTTGTGGCTTTTTTAATGGATTCACAAAATCATTAAGGTTGGAAAAGCCGTTTTAGATCATTGAGTCCAAGCGTTAATCCAGCACTAACCCATGTCCTGAGTGCCACATCCACACCCTTTTGGAATACTCCCTGAAGTGGTGATTCCACAGCTTCCCTGGGCAGCATATCCCAATGCCTGGCCACCCTTTTGGTGTGGCTTTGCAGAGCATCAGCACAGCCAATAGACAGAGGTTTGCTGTGCTTTTCAGGGAAAGCAGGGCCAGCAAGTTGAAAATAGCTTGGAATGGCCTCAGTGGGAGCCAGACCACAGAGAGGTTTATCCAATGTCATTGCACCATGTCTGTCAAGAATAGTGTGGCCAGCAGGATGAGGGAAGTGATCCTTCCCCTGGACTCTGCCTTGGGGAGGCCACACCTTGAGTGTTGTGTTCAGTTCTGGGCCCCTCAGTTCAGGCAAGAGATTGAGGGGCTGGAGCGGGGCCAGAGAAGAGCAACGAGGCTGGAGAAGGGACTGGAGCACAAGTGCTGTGGGGAGAGGCTGAGGGAGCTGGGGGTGTTTAGCCTGGAGAAGAGGAGGCTCAGAGGAGACCTCAGCACTCTCTACAACTCCCTGAAAGGATGTTGTAGCCAGGTGGGGGTTGGTCTCTTCTCTCAGGCAACCAACAGTAGGACAAGAGGGGCTTATGCTCTGCCAGGGGAGGTTTGGGTTGGATATCAGGAAGAAGTTCTTTCCAGAGAGAGTGGTCGGGCATTGGAATGGCCTGGCCAGGGGAGGGGTGGATTCCCCAACCCTGCAGGTTTTTAAGGTGAGACTGGACGTGGCACTGAATGCCATGATCTGGTAATCAAAGTGGGGTTGGATTAAGGGTTGGATTTGATGATCTCAGAGGTCTTTTCCAACCCAACTGATTCTGTGATTCTGTGATTCCATGTCTGGCTGAAGTGGAGCCAGTTTTGGCCACAGCAGCCCTCCCAGTGCTGGGTTTGCATTTGCAGCTTGAAAGAGGTTGGTGACACCCCAGTGTTTTGGCTGCTGGTGAGTGGTGCTCCCATCTCCTCAGTGCTGTCCCTCCAACACTCTGCCCCCACCTGTGGGCTGGGAAGGGGATGGATCCTGAGAGGGGACGTACTGGATGAAGGTGAGCTGCTTACTGGACGAAGGAAAGGCTGTAGATGTGTCTATCTGGACTTTATAAAGCCTTCACACTGTTTCCCACAGCAGTGTCCTGGACAAACTGGCTGTTCATGGCCTGGGGGGGTGGACTCTTTGCTGAGTTAATCACAGAATCCTAGAATTGATTGGGTTGGAAAAGACCTCTGAGATCATCAAGTCCAACCCTTGGTCCAACTCCAGTCCCTTTACCAGATCATGGCACTCAGTGCCACGGCCAAGCTCAGCTGAAAACCCTCCAGGGATGGGGAATCCACCCCCTCTCTGGGCAGCCTATTCCAATGCCTGAGCACTCTCTCTGCAAAGAAGTTTTTTCC